>CM028677.1:23134328-23734328 GCA_016760335.1 Gastrodia elata
AAGCTTTATCAAGTGACATGAGAAAACCGTCAAAAATATGAGCATGAAATTTTTCAGAGAATCTGTTCGAAGGCAGTGCTATCAAACGGGTAATAAAACTCATGGTAGATTCTTTCAGTAATGCAGAGCTTCCGATTGTTTGACCATCATCACTGAAAGATTTTATCAAGCATCCTAGTAGTCTACGTTCCAACCAATGTGATAGATGTGACATTTTCATATTTAGAAACTTCTCCTGCACCTTCTCAGTTAGCCCATAACAATCTCCATTTGATAAAAGACCAATTAAGAAATTGAGGACCTTCAAATTAACAAGCTCAGAGTGGCATTTATCTAAAGAATCTACAAGAACTAGTAAGTCACCACGTTGCTCTTCAAAAAGTTCTGCGGCAGTTTCAGGGATTCCATCATCAGAACCAATATAAAATTTAAAAATCTCTGCTTTATATTTATCACCTTGCAGAACCTCAACAAAATCAACTAAGTGATTAATGAGCAATTCATGCATCTCAGGATCAATCGAGTCGCTGGAATTCATGACAGACAGAAGCCCTTCAATATGCTTCAGTGCAAACAAATCTATATAGTTAAGCAATTCCTTGCGATGACCAATAACACTTCTAAACAAAGCTTCACATTTTTCATGAATACACTTGAAAATTCTATCATTTTGAATATCCATTAAAATCTTTAGGAGTTCATGTTGCACAGCTGTTTCGATGTAAAAGCCAGCTCCTGTATATTTTATCTTGAAATATCCTTCCAAAGTGCAAAATATCTCTCTTATAACTATAACACTGGAAAGTAAAATAGCACTGGAAGGATCTGAATTTGATGGAAAGCCATGTAGAAAAAACCTCCAGAAAATGCCACCATTGAATCCAATTATATTATTGTAAATTTCCTCAAGCTTTGACATAAGGCCAAATGTTGATTCCAGCATTTCTAAACTAAAACCATATTTCTGAAGCAAAAGATCCTGTTCCGTCTTCTTAAGTCCAGTGTATTTTAGCAAAAGAATGGGAGAAAGCCCATCCGTTGGGAACACACCACATGGATTAGTGACCAAAATAAATGCCTCTTGGAGAATTTGCAGTTGCATCCTCATAATAGATAACAGTAAATCTAAAAGCCATTCCATTTTATTGTTCTCAACAAAAAAAGCCCAAAAATCTTTACATGGGATACTTTGAGGGTTCTGGTCAAAGAATGGTTCAGCAGTAGAATTAGCAAGGTTCAAAAGATATTCTCCAATGCTGGAGTTTAGCAAAAATAGAGGTAAGCAAAGCAAAGCGTTCTTCTTCAAAAAATTCCATCCAAGCGCTTTAACTTCAGATGATGCAAGGTCTAAATAAAATTTCTGAAGTTGCTTTAATATGCCTTCCAAAATGATGAAGGTATTATCGTAAGTATCATTGTTCCTCATCAAAGTAAAGACAAGATGAAATAAAGACAGAGCACCATATGAATCAAGCTCAAGCCAGCTGGAAGAATGAACGAAGGAAGAATAATCAAAATAAGTATTTGAAATGGAACCCCAGCAAAGCAAGAAGATATATCTTTCAACGATGAGCTGCTCAACTGCTTCAGCTTTCTTATCTTTCCAAAAATCTAGAATCCATGAGTATGCTTGTGAAAGATGATTCCAACTCAATCCCAAATACTTCATAGAACTATCTTCCCTCCAGAAGGGGTCAGAAAGAGAAGTGACATCAATCAATTGAGAAAGCCAGATGGCATCAATTCCTGCTTTTCCATAATCTTCAAGCATCACATCCACCACGATGGATGCCCGAGATGGCATATGATCATCTAATGACTGAAATAATGATTTTCCAGATGAGATTTCTCTCAATCTTGATCTCATTCGTAGAAGTAGCCACTGAGGGCAAGTATGTGGGTGCAGTAACATATGCCGCAAAATCAAGATGAGCTTGGAAACTACAATAGCCCAATAAGATAGTTGCTTTACACTGCATCCATTAGGAGGTGCGGGTATCTGCCTGAGAGAAGAACTAACTAAACTAGCAAATGCAGTTTTTTGAATTTCATTTGACTGTTGAAATAGTATAAGCAGAATTTCTAAGTGAAAAGAACAAGGCAGACTCTTCAAAAAATCATCTGAATCAGGGCATCTAGAACAGACACTCTCAACCTTCCCCAAAACAAAAGTAACATATTCGCTGAAAATTTTCACCGTTAAATCATTGCCATCTAACTTCAACTGTGAAACGACAGAATGAACTAATAGAGCAAGAGTGTAACTATTATACATATGTATTCCATTGTCTACTCGTAAAACTTGATCGACAAAATTTTGTCTCACAGAATAAGGTAAAGCTTGGCAGCCAAGAATATTGTGCAATAGCTCATAGCAGAACTCACTCACATGCATATCACTATTTGAAACAGCTGTGGTACTCTTCTCTGCTTCAAACAAATAATTCCGGCAACCAACAATAGGAAGCAGCCAATCAATGTGCTTCTCATTGACCATTCTGGAAGCATTCTCATAAATACTATTATGCCATTCTGGGGAAAATATACCAACTTTAATAAAGAACAGTAATTCTGAAGCAGCTTGGATTGGCAAGTGATAGCTTTCAAAAGTAACAGCTGTGGGTAGTTCTTCAACTCCATCTGGTAATCCAACAGGCCGGTTAGCTTCACAAAAAAGGTCTCCAAAAAGGGCTTCATCTTCATGATTAGTCCCAACATCTGATTCCATCAAAATTGGAGTTTTCAAATCGGTGAGACATTGTTTGTCAAACTTTGCTTTTAAAACTTCTCCTTCAGAATGAAGAAAAAATGCAAGGTAAATCAAGCCATCTAACCATTGCTTTGATAGAGAAAAAATTAAACTAATAGCTTCCTCACACGAATAGTTTTCTAGTAAAAGAATCTTCCCAGATCCAATACAGCATGAAGGGCTGCACATATCAGATTCCAAGTAACAACTTTCCATTAATGACTTTTTGTCCCGAGACATCCAGCTTTTAATGTCATTAAGAAGCTTAACCATGTACAAAACAACCTGAGGCCAGTAAACTAATGGAGCCTCCGCAGAAGATTGTACCCTATCATATCTCCATAAATTGGAGTCCAGAATACCTAACATGGAAGCAACAAAGCATATGCGGACATTTTGAGTTACCAGACCATCCAGAAAGCCAATCTGAACAAACTCTAGAAATTTCTCAAGCACCAGTAACAACAAGCTCCCAAAGTTATCTCCATCATTTTCAGAATCAAACTTCAGAAAATCCATTCTCAAATTGAACAATGGTGAAATTGCATCAGCACAACTTGCTACTGCGCACAACAGTTCTGCATCATAAGTATCTAGAGGAATATCCCTCAATAAATGCACAAGCAATTTCAAAATTCTTCCAACAAATGCCACTCTTAAACTAAAATTTCTATCATTCATCCTACCATCAGAAGAAATTGGGAGTTGTAGCATTTGTTGGCAAAGTATTAGTAGACGAGGAAAGCAATTCAAGCAAACAACTGCCCGACACTGTGCTATTGACATTATCTTGTCTGAAAAGTGAGCAACTGGATAATCAGAAAACCGACTAGCAAGCCAATCTGGGTTTGAATTATCCAAAGATAATAGCTTCAGAATTTCATTCACAGAATACTTCTCCATCAAGTAGTTAATACCTTCTCAAGAAAATTAATTCAAAAATAAGATCCAAGATAAATGTGTTCTTGATGATAAAAAACTAGATTCTAAAGCAGTTAGCATATTATTACCTTCCATACTGGATGCAAGCCCATTTTTCAAGTCATCGCTACCATTTTGAACAGTGATAGAAGAATATAGCTCCAAGAAGGCATTGAGGGGATCGTTTTTTGGTGCATGATTATCATTTGCAGAGCCAGAAATTTCAGCCATTTCCATTAGATGCAAACAGTTATTCTGTAATCCTAAAAATTAGTTAAAACAAAGAAAGACAATAAAATTCAGCCATGATTAATACAAAGTGACCAGGAAAAGTGCATCCATTGTATATTTAATCTGTGATCTTTTATTAATAAAATTGAGCAAGAGTTTAGCAAACAACCATCAATCATCTGCAAAGCAATAACATAAATTTCTCTAACAGCACCATCAAGGAACATTCTCCATTGCTATCATTGTTTTTTGTTTTCTTTTCACCATTGTAATCCAATTTTTATGTTATTTTCAAACTTTCCTTCTTTTCACTTTAGAATAGGAGCTTTAACATAAAACAGTTGGTGTAGTAGACTTTTATCAATGCATTCCTAAAGTTTTAAAGTGTATAACTGTGTACCAAGAGAATCGCCATTTTAGGAGTTAAATAAAAAATGCATTCAAAACTCAGCTATGAAAAACTACCAAGCATATGAATGGCAAAGAAGTGAAGATTGACCCGAATTTATCTGGTTACCAAATTTTTTAAAAACCATAAAATATTAAACTCTAAAAACTACAATTAGATCAGTTATGATACAATGATCCAGTGTTGGCGATAAACAACTCACTTATAGCTAAGTTGAGTTAATAAAAATAATTATAAGTGAGTACTAACTGGTAACATAGGTTGTTAGATTGAAAATTTTAAATGGAGCTCAAAGTTGAGTGATGTATACTAATGGTTGTGAATGGTGTTATAGGCTTTAGATTTATTATCTCATGTTATAGGTTCAATTTTTACCGGAGACATTTATTTCTTATTTAAAGCTCACCTTCGTTCAAAAAAAAGCAACCTAATGGTCAAACCAATTTTAACCAAAGGTTATTAGCTTATGGATGGACCAATGCTATCGTTTCCATATAATTGTAGTGGAATAAACCACTATGATATGGTTGAACAATTCCTAATATATGTGAAAGCTTGCCGCCAACATCAATCGATTCTCCCCCTAGACAAGAAGTTTTTTCACCAACATCAAGAATATGCACAAGGATCCTAGTTAATCATATGAACATATTGTAAGAGTCGTCAATCTTGGGTATTGTTTAACCATGGTAGAAGATAATAAGACCCATAGGAGCCACAAACAACATAAATCCTTGTTCCCACCAAATCATTGACCTTGATGACACCTATTTGACAAAGTGAGTTAAAAGAGAAATTCAATGTTATGCTAGATACACTATATAACAACCCTAGATTGTTAAAAATAATTTGAAAATTTTAAATATGAATTAATTTTTGGGATTTATATTTTTAAATTATTTTCCAAGATATTGAAAATTTATTAAATAAAAATATCAAAAGATTAAAGTTTATTTTTATATATTTTTTGTAAAAATAAGATACCTTTCCGATAATAAGATTCTTTAAGTAAATTAGTGAATATATTATTTTTTTAAATTAACAAAAAATGAAATATATGTCAAAATATAAAAAATCTTGTATTATTAAAATTCTTATATTTTTCTTAGCTTACTAATAAATTTTCATAATTTTTTAAATCAATTTGGTTTAAAAATGCAAATAATAATTTCTAGATTAAATTAATTAAATTAATATTTATTTATTTTAAATAAAATCCAAATTTTGATTTTTAAACAACAAAATTAATCCAAACCGTTAATCAACCGCGGGAAGCATGACGCATATTCAACTGCACTGCAATGACTAAAAAATGCATGAACTCCATCGATCGTCAAATCTACCACATGACACATGGCATGAATACAACAGCCCGACAATGACTATAGCGGTAAAATATGTTAGATCTAATCCGATGGCCCATTTTTTAAATTGCAGATTAAATGTAACAGATGAATTTAAGTAGTTAGCGATCAAATGACTAAGATTAAATATGTTATTTCAACAGCCCAACCCTATCCATTACTATTCACCTTCATCCCCACTACAGTAATTGTAGAACCCTAACCCTAATTGAGCTCAATTTCCCTAGTAACTTAACCAAATCAGGTAAACTTGGTGTCGATCAAACCGTGAGAATGGGATCTTTCCATTGGAACCTTAATTGGCCAATTTTAACATCTGATTTATCATAATAAGCATTTAATTGAGAGCTTAAGAACTCTATTTTCAGCTATTTAACATATCGAATCTTCAAATTTTGACACTGAAATATTACCATAACTCCAAAATATAGACCTTAAATTCTGAACTTTGGGAAGGACTATTTAAGAATGTGCGAAATTTGATTTTATTATCTTCAAGCTTCAGCCCTAACCTTTGTCCAATCCTAGAACATCTTAAGCCTTCCTTAGAATTTTCTTAACCTCAAGGAAGTCTGTTAGATCATTAGATTGAAGATAGGAAGCCTTTATTGAGAACTTTTACTTTCACTCTTTGGTCATCTTGGTTTCTGAGCTTACCACAAAATTTAAAAAGATCCTAGAGGGCTGAGCAACACCTATTGAGATCAGAAGGATCATTGAAACGCTTGACCAACAAAAGTTCCTTCCTCTTCTTCATTCATTTTCAAGGTGCATGCACTCTCTCTCCGTCTTAAGCTCTTATTGTTGTTAATATTGCTTTTAAACAATCTCCTTATGATTAAAGAAAATAAGAATGTCTAGAGATTAAGATTAGTATAAAGGAAACCTTTTCTATATCCAGCTTTCTCTTGCCCACATTTTCTCTCTTCTCCATTTAAGAACTCCCTCCCTTGCTCAAAAGATTAATTGCCATTATTAGGATTGAATTAATATGGTTTAGCTCACTACTTAAAGAACAAATTCCTAAATCTGTTAGATTTAATTAGTTTAAAACATCTATTTAATTTCCTAATTAATTATTATTAGAAATATCTTATTTAGGCTTATTAACATAGTTAACACATAGTAAACCTCATATAAGCTTCATCACCTAGATTAAATAAATTATTAAATATTAATTAGAATCAATATAACATATTAACAACCATGGTTTATACTTGACCTAGCTTCCTTTAACCATATAAACTATGATTATCAAAAGCTCAATCACCATTATTAATAGTTAATCATCCTAGTTAATTCATTAAGTTCACAGTTTAAGATGTCATCTTAAAACCATCTTAATTATGACTATGATGAATATAATTAATTTTAAGAATCAATATTTAAAGCATATTTATTACCCCAATGGTCGTCTATGAATCAACTTAGGAAGGAAATCTTATTATAAATGAAATGTGTATTGTAGATCTTTCTAAACCTACATTCAAAAATTGTTTAAACCTTCCTCAATTAAGTATAAAGATGTATATCAATAATTAAATTAATTGATAGTAATATGTAAGACGTATGTGTGTGTGTGTATATATATGTAAACATATATATCATGATGAAATATATTGATATTAAAAATAATATATATATATATATATATAATCCTTGGAATGAAGATTATTTTCAACTTTATAAAATGAATAGATTTTCTTTAACTTAGAAGCACCACAATCTTTTAGATAGTTGTTGATATGTTAAGAGATACATAGAATATTATAAATTTACATAAGAACTTTCCATTGCCATTTTATGCAAAATTATTTTAACTTTAGATGATTCATCTCATATCCATATTTATGTCCATATTTATGTCCATATTTTATTCTTTGTAGAGATGATTATATAATATTTCTTAAAAGTATGCATGATGCATAAATATTCTTAAATGCATAAATATCTCCATGATGCATAAAGCATAAATAAGGATTAAATGCATGTGATGAAAGATCACGATCTTATATGACAAGGTCTTTATAGTAGCTAGAAAATCTTTAAAACAAAAATATGTATTGTATCATTTAGGATTTGTTGTTGCCCGAACATATTAAAGCATGTGGCGTTATCTTGGGGAGAGTCAGTTTATATGATTGCTTTATATTTTTCAAGCAGATGTGTTTGGGTCTCCTCCAAATATCTAATGCCTAACAATATTAAAACCTTGGTGAATTAATTACATTTAAATGAAATAAAAGCTATGGCGCCTTGAAAATTATGATGCATGAACTTTCTTATATTTATGCATAATAGTAATCAAACACTAACATTATCTTATTTTGGGATATTTGAGAATGAATGTTTCATATTTTATTGAAAGATATTTATCTTTCTTTACCTTGTATATTCTATATGCTTTATAATATTCTTTTGTAATTAGCTCATCATTAACAGAATTCAAACATTGACACTTATCAAGTATCAATTTCAAAAAACTATGATTTTATTCAACAAGACACTTGAAGGAGCTAAGTTTGAACTTTTGTGAAAAGGCACAAAAATTATTTTATTTTGCTTAATTTTTTATTATTAAAATCTTATAATAAATTTCAGTTATGCTGCTGCGATGACACTAATTATTCATTCTTGAAAGCACGAATTGTCATAAGCAAATTATCAAAAACGAGATTTCTTAACAGTAACACTTGTGTGAATAAAATATAATCTGAAAAACAGATGGCCTAAGCTAGTTTAAGAAATGAGCTATTATGTAGAAGCAGAGATAGAACTAAAAAAAACTAGCCCAGTAACAGAATATTGTAATATGAAACAAACATTCAGATATCAATAAGGTCGACAAATTGAAATCACCCGTCAAATAAAAACTTCCTAAACATTAAAGATATGGCTCTATAAACTTCTAGACCATCGCACAAGCAGCATCCCACGTTTATTAATAGCTCAAAAATAAATCATAAAAGATGATTAGTAAAATTCCACAAGCTACACTCAGCTCGAAAGCAAATTCAGACTGAGATCTAAGAACTTGGAAAAGTACCACATCATCGATCAAGCAGCCTCATTGTCTCAATCTGCGACAAGATCCTACTCTGTAAGATCAAACAACTGCCTTTCATGACTCTGATTCCCTCCAAGAAAGAAAGAAGTGCTTTCAAGCCATACCGCACGTGGTCTCTCCTCACAAATGAACTGGAGGAGACTTGCAATGATCCCCGCAATGATGATCGGTCAGCACATAGAGAGGCCTCTTAACGTGGGGCTTCAGTAGAGAATTTTATCAAGAATCATAGCAAAGGGTGAGACCAATTCCTAAATTAAACTTGTCCACACTAAGGCTTCGTTAATTTAAGTTTAAATTGAAGATAGATTGATGTTGCACTCAAACAAAATAATTAAGCCCTAAACATTTAAAGAAAAAATGCTCTCCCAATCAAAAAAGTAGGTCCATAAAATTTAAGAGAGATGAAGCAATTTTTGGAAAGCTTTCATGTAATAACCAGGTTTGACCCGACTAATCAGTTCAATAAGCATCGTCCAAATGGGGGTCAAACGGTAAAACATAAACTTCACATTTCAATTTCAATCTTATTATTTAACAAAGTATAAATCCAAAAAAATAATAATAAAAAATTAAATTCAGTAATCATTTTATATTAGGAAAGCAACACCAAACAAAACTAAATAAAGCAAAACTAACCAAACCTACTGAGTGGAATCAAATTGCAATGATAGACCTTATTAACTCAATCCTTATCCATGAATCTGATGATTTGAACGCACATCATACAATTGTGTGATAATCTAAAAGCATCGTCAAAACTATCACCCTTTTAATTACTAATGCGATTATCATTTTCATTACTATTATTATTAATATTAATGTAACTTCTCTAAGCATCTGAGTCTTACTCCATAGCCCATCATATATACACAACACAAATAATAACAAAACTTTCTTTTTTTAATTAGCATACTTAAGTCTTTAATAGACTAACTTAAACATAATATTTATGAAATAATTCTACCATTAATAAAATACTCCTTTTATGTTTGACAAATAATTACACTAGTATTGATATATCAATAAAATATTATGCAATCTTAATAATGATTACCTGTAAACATGTAAAACTACTTGAATAAATCAATAAAAAAGTAAATAAAAATTTTCTTTATATATATATATATATATTGCTACTTATGAATAAGTGCATTAAAGTTTTAAAGGCAACAATTGCTACACTAAAATAGAAATAGATAACAGCCACAATACATCATCTAAAAGGTATTCATTCTGCAAATACTAGTGTGCCAATGAATTTGACTTCAGGATTTAATTGAAAGTGTATGGATTGATACTGGTGCACATGGTGTCAAATTGCCCTAAATCAAAAGCAAAAAATAAGGTTTTTCAAAAGACCTTGCTTTCCAAAATAAAATTTTAAAATTTGCAAGAAAAGCACCTTAGACTTCACGTAGGTCGCCACAGGGAGGATGCCGACAAATTGTGACATCAAAGAGACCAAAAGAGAGAATTTTAGGCTTTAATTGACAAATTTCTGATCTATTAAGAAAATAAAATAAATTCTTACGAATTTAATACCTTAATGCCAGGAAAATGCATAAAAAGGGTTTGTACAAGGGGTTGTGCTTGATATCGGCATCAGAAACCCTTCTGGAGCACACAATCAGAGAGGAAATCTTCTCCAGTTGAAAGTTGGTATCTCTGCTAAATTACAGATTTTATAAAGAAAGTCGAGTTACAAAAATAAATAAAGAATAAGGTTCAGAGATTTAGGTTTAGGGTTTAAGAAATAGGAATAAGAAAAGGAAGAAGAAAAGCCATGGTGGAAGGTGGAAGGTGGAAGGTGGAAGAAAAGGGAGATTGGAAGGAGACGGCTGCTCGGAGGAAAAAGGCATGTAACTGCATGGGGAACCACTAGGGTCAAATGTAGAGTAGTAGAGGGGTTGTTTGGGTAGCCAGGATTTGGCAGCCTTGCTTAGGCTGTAGGGGAGATTTGTTGGCTATGATGCATAGAAGGAGCGGCCAGCCCCTTTGATCAAGAGAGGAGGAAAAGGCGTGGGAGAGAGAGGAGAGAGAGATATAATTTTTGAAGGGAAGAACAAAACCTTGTGCACATACTTGCGTGCGATGGAGACTTCTTGCAGCTTCCCTTTATGAAGTTCACAAGGGTTTTTGTGAGTTAAATCAGTCATTAATTGAATAGTGCGATGCAAGTGCCCTAAGTGCTGAGAGCTCGGTGTGCTAAGTGCTGAGAGCTCGGCGACCGACCCATGGGGTCGCCCCCTCTCTTCCCGCTTTCCCCCCTTCTCCCCCTCTTTCTGGCATCCTAGGAGCCCCCCGACCCCAAGGCCTCTCTTCGACAGGTCCTTCTTCTTGGAGATCCTTATTCAACGCGGTTCAACTGGAAAAATCCGATTTCAATCTTTCCTATATTCCAACATCGGAGGATGTTATCGAATTTACTGAAGAGGAACTCTCCCTCGGTGAAAAGCAATGGCTTAACTGTATTGTCGGTATAAGTCTGGGCAGGAAGCATACGTATAAAGCTCTTTTCGACTCCATGGCCAAATCCTGGAAACTTAAAGGTTCCTTTGCTTTGTTCTCCCTAAACTCTACTTGTTATCTCATAAAGTTCACTTGTGAAGAAGACATGCAGTCGATCTTACAAGGAGGACCATGGTTCTTTTCCAATACTCCTTTTTCTCGTGAAGCCCTGGAACAGAAAGTTCTCTCCGACAGTTTCTGCTTTCTCCTCGCTGCCGGTGTGGGTAAAATTCCCTGAAATGCCCCTCCACCTCTAGTCGGCAGATTATTCTTTCTAAACTAGCTAGCAAAATCGGAACCCCGATTATGGCGGACTCTCTTACCGCTTCAAAATCGAGGCTCTCTTTTGCTAGAATATGTGTGGAAATTGATACTCTTTCTTTGATGCCTGAATTCATCCCAATTAAAGTAGATGGTGCTATTCTAAATCAGAGAGTGGAATATGACTGGAAGCCGTCGGTATGTAATATTTGCAAACTATTTTCGAATGCTGGTTGCTCTTGCCCCACTTCCTCTTTACCTAGAGGAATGAGTCGCTCCCGTCGGCCAAGACCCTCCTCTCTCCTTCCTACTTCCACTGCAGTTGTAGTTAATTCGGCCTCTTTGGTCGGTTCTTCGGCTCTTCCCCCCCTTCCTCTTCCTCCACCTCTTTTGCCTATCTCTGAACCCCCCCTACCCAGTTGTGATCTTGCTCCCTCCTGTTCCAATCCCCTTCCCTCTAACCAGGACCTTAATGCCCTTCCTGTGTCGGGGTTATCTTATGGCCCTAACTCCCCTCGTACATCCCCCCATCCACTTAACAATACTCTCGGTTCTTCTCCACAGTCAATCTCTCAAGGTAATTTATTGCCTCTTCTCTCTCCCAGTAAAGGTAAATCAGTTGTTCACAACAATTCTTTTGGCCTGTTGAATGACCCTGTTTCATCTCAGGATGCTCATAAGTTTGGGAGTAGAAGTCGTTCCCTCAGGGTTCAGCCCAAATAATTCCCTTTCCTTCATCTCTTTTTTTAGACCGACTATGTCAAGCCTGGTTCTCTTATGTTTAAACCTAACATCTTAATCTGGAATGTCAGAGGCCTCCACTCTGACATCCGCATTTCTGACCTCAAGCATCATGTACGTTGTTATTCCCCTGACATAATCGGTATTCTGGAGCCTAAGCTTAAATCTTCTGATATCTCTTCCCCTTTTTTACTTAAGAAATTTTCTCTGCTTTACCCGGAAGCTCATTGCAATAATTTTGATAATATTTCTGTTGGCAGAATTTGGATTAAATGGAACCCTGACACTGTTTCATTTACTCCAACTGTTATTGATTCTCAGTTCACCCATGGTAAATTAATCTATTATGGTATTATCTGTTGGTTAACTGTTGTCTATGCTTCAAATGCTAAAAAAGATAGATTGAAGTTGTGGGATGATATTATTCATTTGAAGGCTGGAGTCTGTGGTTCTTGGTTGGTTACTGGTGACTTTAACTGTATTAGATTTTCTCATGAAAAATTGGGAGGCCTTCCGACTTCTTTATCTCTCCTAAACAGCTTCAATAATTGTATTTTTAAAGCGGAGCTCATTGACTTGCACTTCACGAGTAATTGCTACACTTGGGATAATCTCCGCCTTGATTCCCCTATTAAAGCTAAGCTAGATAGATGTCTGGTTAATATTGATTGGCTTTCAGCTTTTCCTGAAGTCCTTTACAAGGTTCTCCCCCCTGCCACCTCTGACCATGCCCCGCTTCTCATTACTAGGCCCTCCAATGTTAGAGTCCCTTCCAGATTTTGCTTTAAGAATTACTGGGTCAATAGAACTGATTTTAAAAGCATTGTTTTGGCCACCTGGAATAATTTTTATGGCGGAGATCCTCTTTTTGAGCTTCACAAGAAGTTGTCTCAAACCAAAAAGATTTTCAAACTGGTTAATTGTTCTCGGTATGAGAATCCTACAGAAGTAAAAAGAGTCCGTCGGGCTCAGCTTGAGGCGTTAAACCTCTCTGACTCTCTGTGCTATACTAAGCCTCATCAGTCAAGGCTTCTTGACATCAATCAATCCCTAAAAGATGCTATTTATAATGAGTTATCGTGGGCTAAGCAACGTTCCAAAGTCCACTGGCTTAATCTTGGTGAAGATAATTTAAAGTTCTTTTTTCTCATATGGCGGTTAGGAAAAACACTAAAGCAAGTGCTGTGTTGATTAAAGATTCAGCCATTAACTATTATAAATATCTATTGAATGACAAACAGGGCCATGGCGCCATCTCCTCTCCCCCTTATGCAGTGGTTGGCTCGGAGGCTCACACTCATCTCTGTACTTCTTTCTCGGAAGCTGACATTAAACGTATTTTATTCTCTATTAAAGATAACGCTAGCCCAAGCCCCCAACGGATTCTCTTCTTTGTTCTTTAAAAAATCCTAGCATCTCATCCATACTTATATTACTTATGGGATTAGTTATTTTTTTCAGCATCCGGTTATGCCCCGTTGGATGAATCATACGCTTATTACTTTAGTTCCTAAAGGCAAAGGCAAATACTAATCTTGATAATTTCCGGCCGATTGCTTTGTGCAATACTATGTATAAAGTTATCTCCAAATTGATTGCGGACCGCATTGCTCCTTTATTGCCGGATCTTATTCATCCCGCCCAAGCTGCGTTCGTCAGAGGTAGGCACCTTGATCACCATGTCATTCTGGCTAATGAAATCATTCGTACTTTTAACCGGTATGCTCCGAATTCCTTCTGTGCGAAGATTGATCTAAAGAAAGCGTTCGACAGCTTAAACCGTGAGTTTATTATCAATGCTCTTATCGATATCAACTTGCCTATGAAAGTTATTGATTGGCTCAAGGCCTGTATCACTAATCCCCACTTCTCCATAAACATTAATGGATCCATAGCTGGTTATTTTGGTTCAAACACTAGGCTTAGACAGGGATGCTCTCTTTCCCCTCTTCTTTTCATTATTGCCTTGAACTACCTGTCTTCTTCGCTTGATGCAGCTGTTCACAGTGGGCAAATTACTCCCTTCAAGTTGGGAAGCTTTAGTTGTTCTCACCTTCTTTTTGCTGATGATTTACTAATTTTTGGAGAAGCTAGTTTGGATAACATGCTTGAATTCAAAATTTGTATCGAAAGGTTCCTATCAGTAGCCGGGTTGAGCATTAATGGTAACAAATCTTGCATTCACTTCTCTAAGCAGTTCCAAATATTCAGGAGCTCTCGAGCATCTGGAACTTCTCCCTTGGTAGTTTTCCAATGAAATATTTGGGTCTACCAATCCTCCTTATTAAGCCTAGAAAGGATAACTTCTCTCCACTGCTTTCTAAGTTGCATCTTTGGCTAACGGGCTGGGTTCATAAGTCTCTTTCTTTTGCGGGTAGGCTGCAAATGCTTAAATTTATGGTGTGGCCTCTTCTTTTGCATTGGTTTAAGTCTGTTTTTATTCCAATGAATGTTATTAAAAACATCAAGCGTCTGGCTTCGAAGTTCCTTAATCATGATACCCTTGAGAACAAAATGCACATTATTGCTTGGGCAAAAGTGGCGGTTCCAAAAGAAAAAGGTGGCATTGGTCTTATATGTCCATCAAAACTGCTTATTAGTTACAAGTTATCGATTTGTTGGCATACTCTTTGCAATACTTCTCTCCTTTCTATTTGGTGGAAAAGCAATTGTCTTAAGTTGGGTGATCATTATACTACAAGTAACAAATTGGTTTCCCCCTTTTGAAGGTATTTGTCTAAAGTGTATAGTCTTATTGCTCCTTATATCTCTTATGACCCTCACGGGCCAACTTGCTTTTTAAGAACCGTCCCGGGTTCAATTTTAAGGATGCTCATGCTTTAGTTTTTTCTGATATGCCGGACATGCACTGGGCCGGAACTCTTTAGTTGAGAGGTACAAAGCTTAATTTAAAATGCATCATATGGAAAGTGATCATTGCTGGCTTTAAAATTGCGGACATTCTCATTCATAGGGGAATCGTTTGCTCACCTTTTTGCTCCCTTTGTTTATGCAGTGAGGAGTCTCATTCACATTTATTTTTTAACTGTGAGTTTTTTTTTTTTTTGCTTTCAAAGATCCTTCCCATGGGTCTTACCTACATGCTCCCTCCCTCCCTCCCCCAACTTATGTGTGATATTCAGGATCTTGATAAATGGCATAAACGTGCTTATATTACTGCTATTGGCATTATAATTGAAGGCATTTGGAATGAACGAAATACCCGAATTTTTAAAACCTGCAGCTCTAATCCTCAGTTCATTCTCTCTAATATTAAAGCCAAGTTAATTAATATTATCAGCAGATGGCGCTCTCCTTCGGAGATGATTTTCATCTGGAATTTGCAACTTATGGAAGTTTAATGCTCTGTCCCACTTAATTTTTTTGTTGACTAGAGATGCTGGTTCCTCTGCTGGTCTTGGTGGCCTAATTTTCTTTTATTCCAGAGCTTTTTATATCAAAGTTTCGAGCAATTTTTTTCATCGAGTGGCTCATTTGGCTGGCTCTCTTCGGTTAATATTTTGGTTCTTAACTTCTGGTTTTTAAAGACAATGAAGGATAATGATGATGTTTTAGACCCCATTTGTCGGTCTAGCGGCTTCCTTGTAGCCTGGTTTCTCGGATACTACCTTGGTCTTTCAGGATTGATGCCCCGGTAGATCTTTGGTATTCGGTGGACCTCATAGTGGAGGACCTGAATCCAGAGTCTTCGTTCTTCTCTCCAATTATATTTTGGATATTGTTGCTTATTTTTATTTATTCTCAATTTTTTCTTTGCTGTTAGTTTGTTTCAGTTTATAAGAACATTTTATGTATTGTTTTTATTTTGATATATATACGGGCTTCGGCCCTCACAAATTTCAAAAAAAAAAAAAAGTTCACAAGGAATAAGTGATGAAAGATAGACTCGTACAAGTAGAAAACCTACAAAATATCATTTTAAATATAATATCCATCAAACATGCACCAAAAGTTTTATAATTTTATCTGGTACGTGCAAAAATAAAATTTTATTTTTATGCATAATTTTTGGTTTACAAAAAATAGTTCAGAAGGGGATAAATCATCACTTTTGAATTTTGTTGGAATTAACCCAAAATAAAAAGCAATGTGATTAATACGATCCAAGCTATTGGATGAAATTATGGTGCGCTTCTCGAGTATTATGCGATTAAAAAATACTACTCAAAATAAAATAAAAATTTTATAGAGCAGTTATACGACCAATTATGTTATATAGGGCTGAATGTGGCCAACAAGAAGAATTTTACCGATAAAATAAGTGTTACTGAGATGAGGATGCTAAGGTGGATGAGTGGGTACATTTTTCAGGATAAATGAGAAATGAAATTGTTCATAGCAAGGTTGGGGTGGATACAATAGCGGATAAAATTAGAAAATGTCATCTTATATGATTCGGACATGTTAAGCGTAGACCATTCAATACCCCGTTAGAAAATTGAGTTTATGAATTTTTCGTATATTAAAAGAGGAAGATGAAGACAAAAAATATATATGAGGAAAACCATTAGAAAGAATCTTCTCTATTTGAAACCAAGGGAGGATCTTCTATATGATTGTGCATAATGGGAAACAAAGGATTCATGTATTCGACCCCACCTAGTCTGATTAGCACTTGGTGGTTGTAACGACCCAATGTTGTTAATTTTTCAAATTAGATCAAAACCCACCTCAGACATCAGGACCCCAGGGAATTTCAAATTAGGGCAAACAAAACTACCTTTAGATAAGAATAATTTTAAGATCAAAGTGCCCTAGTTTGGGGAAAATCCGAAAAAACGGAATCTCCCGCTTTATTTTCTGAATTAATTAAATTCAATAAATCAAGAACATTGAAATACGTGTTAAAATTCATTGATTTCAGTGTCCTTGTGTTATATATATTATTTAAAGGCTGCTCGAAAAGTTTCATCAAATTCTGAGCGTCGGTTTGATCGTGATTAATTTTTAAAGTTTTAAACTTCAGAAATTAATTAAAAATAAAATGTTTGTCCAAATCAAAATTTTTTGAGAGTGTTTGTTACGTCATAACACACCTCGGTGTCAAGTTCCGTTATTTTTGGACACCAAACGGCAGAAAAATGCGAAAAAGTTCAACTTTAAGTAATTTTATTAAATTTTCCTTTATTTTCTTCCTCCTTCCCTCCCCCTGCTTTCCCCAATCGCAGACCCCCTCCCTGTCGCGCCTTTCAGGCGCGGAAGCTTCCGCGCCGCGTCCAAGAGCTTCAACGGCGCAGGAATGGTCGGCCAATTTGGTCGACCAGCCCCCTCTCCCTCTTCCCTTCTTATATATAAAACCCCTCAGCCACTCCCTCTTCTCCCCACAGACCCTACTCCTCTTCCCTGCCAACATCCCAGCCTCTCCTTCCAGCCAGCTCCCACAGCCAGCAGCAGCCCAGCCCTCACCCACAGCCACCCAGCAAGCAAGCCGGCCACCCAGCAGCCCCCGGCCAGCCCTCCAGCGGCAGCCGGCCACCTAACAGCCCTCTCCTGCCGCTGCCAGCTTGCTGCAGCCACCCCGGCCAGCCGTCCGGCCACCCATTCCGACCTCTCTCCGTTATTCCGGCAATCATAATCCTAAAGGTAAGAAGATAAGTCTAAGAGATAGAGAAAGGGGGAAAGAAAAGAGAAAAAATTATTTTGCTATTTCTTCGTTCTTTTATTTTATACATACTTAATAATCATTATTATAAAGATAATAATGATAAAATATCATCATTCACATTAATATGGTTCTCATTAATTAATAATGAAAATTATACATATGTTATAAAATGACTATTATTTCAATTCAAGTATTTTATTCTGTCATTTTCCTTTTTACTATTATTATTATTACGTTCTGTAATTTATACAATCGTTTCCATTCTGTCTTTTCTTTCGTACATTATTATTATCATTATTATTATTAAAATAATAATAATAATGCTATTATAAATATTATTGCCACATGAGCAACTTAAAAATACAAACTTCTATCAAGTTGAGAAAATGAAAGAGAAACAGAATAAAAATGAAGATAATAATATTAGCTAAAAAGGTTAATTTAAAATATCAAAAACCTAAATGCAGATTGAGCGAACTGTCACTCATCCGAACTGTTGACCTTTTGAACTTAAAAGAACAAGGTACCAGATGTCTTTTATTACTTTTGTTTAAATATGTTTTTCTGCTCAGCATCGCACAAATTTGATAAAAGTGCTTTTTTTAAGTCATATAAAATGATATATGAACAAGTTTGGATAAGTGAGAAGCAAGGGTTCCATGTTGATTTATACTTTTTGTCTGATCAGACAACCGCTAAGACGGGGTTGTCCGACATCGGGAGTCATAAGGAGCCTGTACTGATAAGGCTTTGAGGGGGCAGGTATAAAGGGAAGTTGAGATATGTAAACCCCCATTTTTCTCGATTTTGTACTTGCCCAACAAAATTATATTTTGCCTCAAATATCAAACGCTAAAATTATGTATCTATTTTTGTGACTGTAATTATTTTTATGCTAAGTTTCAAGTGCAATTGAAACAAGTTTGCAGGAATAAGCTTGTACAGCTTTTATTTCCTGTCAAATATTGATTATTTTGCTTAATATTTAACATTTGTAAATATGACATCTATCAGTACTTAGTTTCACAACTAACTGGTATTCAAATACCCGCACTTTTAAAACGTGCCCAGATCAGGAGTTCATCCTCGAGGAAAGGTGCTAGGAACTGAGCAATGTTGATACTGCTACCTGCTAATCCACCACTTTCTTTTTGACTTTGTTTTTAAAAAGTTTGTAATTTTTCTTTTATTTTAATCTTTGTAATCAGAACTTGTAAATTAATGAATAAATGAGTTACGTTTGATGTCTACATATTTATCTCTTAAATTACTCAATATGATCATGCGACTAGAGGACTTGTTGCTGTTGTTTTATTACATCCCCACAAATCGATGCTGGATCTGCTCCCGCTAACCCGGCACCGGGTCCTCACAGTGGTGGTGGTGGTGGTGTTCTTGGTTTTGTTGTTGTTGTTACTATTAACCAAAAATTTAGGAGACGCTTAAATTTTAATTTTGAGCAATGTTAATAAAGAAACTTTATAGTCTAAGTGAGGTAAGCATGCAAAAGTGCATAGATTATTTTCTAAATTAAATAAATAGCAAAAGTGGAAAAAAAGAATAATAGGACTCAAACTCAACTCAACTCAACTGCTTTCTTTTCTACACTGTTAAATATAGTGGTAGCTCTCTCTTGAGTAGTTAGTAGCTCTTGTTGATGGCCTTGATCTATAATTTTGAGAAAAAAACAATGGTAGCAAACCCTATAACACTACTCGATTTGGTTATTATCAATATTAAACTCTCTTATTATCCCCTACTTTTTTATTGTATTAGCTTTTTTCATACTGCTTTTCATGAAACTATTAACAAGTGTGCAGGTTGAAGAGACCCAGCGAGAAACTTTCATCCTGCTACTAGGGATCAGAGTAATGAAACATTATATTAATTGTATCTTGTACACCTTCCACTCATGAGGATGGACCATCAAGCATTTTGAAGAATGTTGAACATGAAGTTGGAGCTTTGATTGCTCTATTATTTTATTTCCCCTTTATTGTATTTTATCTTTTTTATATTTTCTCTTTATTTGTCTCTTCTTTCATTTTGAGGACCACCCTATGCAAATTCACTATTTTTTAAGAAGTACATGTGATTTGATCTCTATGGATCGAGAGTACATAGGCACCTTGAAAGAGAGTAAAATTTTCTACTTATATTTAAGTATCTATCTAAATTAGTGATTTGATTAGTTAGTTAAAGGCTTGCCTCTATACTTTTTCATGTTCAAATTTTTTTTCTATCTTATCAACATGAAATCACTATATGATCTCCATTGATATTGAGACTCTCATCTTTCCTATATCAGAAAAATTACTTGAGCATTGTCTCCTTTAATTGTTTTCTTCACTATCATTAGGTTTTAGTTATAATTATATAGCTTTAGATGATTTTCTCTTTAGATGGTGCAACATTTATTAGTATTTTTAAATTATAACTAAAAAAAACTAAACTCAATTGAATAATAATCACATCATAATAACAAATTCATAAAACATAGCAACATGAAAATGAGAAGGTGAGACAAATTTGAGCTATTTTCAAACAAGTATGCAAACACCTGTTCACACAAAGCCATAAATGTTAGTTTAAAGCTCAAGCCAAAAAGCCCATAAAATATATAAAGTAAATAATGTGCAAATGAAAATACATAGAGCTACAAGTAAACCGAGTTGAGCCAAGCTCATATATATTCAATCTTGAGTTCATTTAAGGCTATTTTGTTCAAGTTTGACTTTCTTGATTCGAGTATTGGGAGTTTTAGCTTTGATCATTTAAACAGCTATGTTCGTGCCTGAATTGAGCTTTGCTCATGTTTTGTTCATTAATGGATTATCAAGCACTAGTTAAGTTGCTTAATAAATAGAAAAAATTATCAAAATAATCTTTTGACTCTTGTAAAATATTCAAAATAGTTATTGACTTTTGTAATTGTTTTTATGGAATCGGTCTCTTGCAGCTGGAATTAAAATAACTTACCGTAAAATTTTGGCCGAGTCTCTTCGTCGATGTTGAAGATCGTCATTTATGAAGATACAACTGGTGCTGCTCTTCGTGGTTGCTCTGTAAATGACAATCTTCATGGCTACTTTGTAAATGGCAATGTACGCGAAGAAATTCTGCATCTAATATAAAAATTTGTTCGCTAAAACTGGAATTATGCGAATACCTTAGATTTCAAAGGGAAAACACAGGAGGTTGCAAAGATGTAACGGTAAGGACCAAAAAAATCACTTAAATAGGAGTCAAGAGACCAAAAAAAAGTTATAAGAGTCGATGACTATTGTGAATATTTTGCAAGAGTCAAAGGACCATTTTGATAATTTTATCTTAATAAAAATATAGTAAACAGATAACATTTGAGCTAGTTAACAGTTATGCTTTGAATATGGATGTTTTTACTAAACGCATTCAATAAGAAGTTCCTTGTTACAAGTTATTTGCAAATGATATTCTCTTAATTGAAAAGACTAGGAATGGAGTTGAGCAAAATTTAAGCTATTGAGTATTACTTTAGAATATGAAAGGTTTCATCTTATAGTATATCTAAGACAAAACATAAGAAGATTTAATTTAAATTGTAATAGAAGTCATAATCATGAAGACAACTATTGAGGTTCATGTGATCAAGAAGACTAGAGGTTCAAATATCTTAGTCCTAATCTCGATGACATAACTACTACGAGCCATATGACCAAAAAGATTGAGGGGTTCAGATACCATTGTTCAATTAGTCAAAGTAATAGTGAAATAGATTGATGCAATTAATAGGATCCGCGCAAGTTGAATAAAATCAAGGAATGTTTTTAGAGTGTTGTGCAGACGAAAATCTCATCCAAAATTAAAGGAAAATTTTATAAAGCCGCTTAACGACCAGACATGTTATATGGCTGAATATTGATAAACAAAGAAAAAACTAATAAAAAAAGTGTTCCATAGATGAGGATGCAAAGGTGGGTAAGCGAGCATACTCAAAAGGATAGAATGAAAAATGAGTTCATTTGTAGCAAGGTTGAAGTGGATCCAATAGTAGATAAAATTATAGAATGGCGTCTCAGATGATTTGGGCATATTTAAGTGTAGAACATTAAAAGCCTCCGTAAGAAAAAATTATAAATTTTTTGTGTTAAAAAGAAAGAGGAAGCCAACAAAGACAAGGAAAGAAACCATTAGGAAGAATCTTCTCTATAGGGAGGGGCTTCTACTTGAATGTGCTCAATGGAAACAAAAGATTCATGTATCCAACCTAGTGAAACTAAGGCTTAGTGTTGTTATTTTTGTTTTTGTTATTGTTGTAATCGCAATCATATTGTTCCATGCCTATTATATAAATCACAAACTCAATGCTACAATCATGGCTTAATATTGCCATAATAACTAACTAAGGATTACAATGGCTTCACATCACTATGTAAAACAAAGAAGTAATAAATTGGCTTGGCATCTCCTTAAAAAATACATGAGAATTAAAATAATTTTTACGCTATCATTTAAAAAAAAAGTAAATCATACTTGTTAATTTGTGGCTTTGCAACTTTCACTTATGAATATTACTTGAAAGTTGCATCAAAACCGAGAACAAATACCATTCTTTTAAATCAAGTTATCATTATTTTGAATCAAGATATTGATTCTTTATATATGCACATTGAAATAGTGAATTTAATTATTTAAAGTTTGAATATGGACACTAATTAATCATCCCCCAATTCATTCAAGCTTATTTTGACTTAGCTTAGCTTAGCTTAGCTTAGCTATTCCCAAGCAACATAGCAATGTGTATCTAGTTTATCCAGCTTATCAAGCTTATCTAACTTATCTACCTTAATGTCAACAAAAATAATTACAAATAAAAAAATTTGAACTGCTTAATCAACTTTAGCATAAATTAACCAATCCCTAATCCATTTAATCTCAAAAGTTGAGCCCGAAATAAATGGGTGCTCAACTTTGAGTAACCATATCCAATATTTCCAATTTTTTAATCCAAAAAAGAACTATAATTAAAACAGCTAAGTTAGCAATCCAAACCTTGTGAAGATATAAAAATTAATTTTCATTGAGAAATTAAAATTTACAGAACTTCTAATTTCAACTATGATGTAATTTCAATTTTATTTGATCAAAGGTGTTCATTTTATCTGCACTAAAATGAAGTTGTTTTTGGATTGCATCAATTTTTGTATTTGATGCCACTCTTCATTATTTGTAAATTCATATTACAAGTGAATTCTCCAGATTTAAAACAAAATTTTTACTCTCTTTTTTTCTATAAATTTAATGGTTTGGCATGGTTAAGCTTTATCCTTTTTTTATTTTTATTAAGTCCATCATCATGTATCAATAAGTAACAAGCCAAGCTTGGTGTTAAAATTGATTAGATGCAATTTAACATGTAACAAGAATTACAATTATTTTTAAAAGGCTTCAACTTCAATCTATGATGCTGTTCTGTAGAATATCAAAAATGTGCTAAACTTGAGTTCATGACTGTAGTAACTTTGAATATTATATTTATAATTTTAAATTTAACACAACAACAGCATTAGTTCAACCATCTTAAACTCAATTTGTAAATGTTAGAGCATAACAAAGTATAGGATGCTATCAAGTAACTAAAATTCTCTTTTGATCAAACTTCTCATATGCTTGTTAGATGCTTTGCCTAACAAAGAATAGGCAGCAACCTCGGGTTAAGAAAAAAAAGTGTGCATCGAGTATGAAGGCAAGGTCGTGCATTTTGCACACTGAAATGACCACTGCAAAAAAGGAACTCGGCCAAAATTTAAATTCAGAATGGAACAAAATCAAAGAAAGCGAACAGAAACAGAAGCCCTTATTTAACGAAGCGATCACTTCTTGCCTATTTTTCTGTTAATTAGGCATTGCTCTTTCAGATATTGAGTGGCACCGAATATGCAGGTGAGTTCTCAATTCATTAACTCATACACAGTTAGTAATAATTCTACTAGTGAGACATTTCCATATTTGCTATCATTTTACAAAGATAAGTTGATATACCTAGAAGAGGAAAAGAAACAGCAGAAGAGTCAATTATCTACTGACCACGAAAAGGATTCTTCGATCTGCGATTTGGACGAAGCTGTAGGACTCACCGTGGGGCCGTGAGCCCGGGAAGGAGAGAAGATCAGCTGCTCGGAGGAATAATAAAAGCTTGCCGCTTCAGGCGTTGACGAGAGGGAAGCGTCGGAAGGATTATCAAGAAGTTAGACGCTGAGGATTGCAGAGAACAATCGGGGGAAGGGCGAGCTGCGTGAGAACGGAAAGGCTCTCACTACTGCGACACAAGAAATAAAGAGGATCTTTAATTAATGAGTTTTAAATACACTGATTTTTATTAGAAAAATATTAATTTGCTCTAAAATATTTCTTAAAAAAATATGGATAATTAGAATTTAAGATTTAAAATAAGTATTTTTATCAATCTCATAAGTAAAAGTAGATTTAATAATATTTTTTATTTTAATTAATTTTCTAAATCCTAGTATACATATGTTTTGAAAAATATATGAGCTACGTAGCAATACTCATTTATCAATGATTGAAAAAAAAAAAAAGAGAATAACTAAAATTTAATTTTAAAATATTTACTTTAAAAAAATAATTTTTATTTTAGATAAAGAATAACTAAAATTTAAATTTAAAATATTTACTTCTTAATTTTTATTTTAGATAAAATAATTTATAATTTTTATAGTTATTTATAAGATTTTGAAGCCATTCATCAAAACACTCTTCACTGTTAAAATGATAAATTAACTAATTTTATTTAATTAATACTATGTTATTCAAACATATAAAAGTAATATATATTAAGAGATTGTTTGATATGATGAAATTTGAGTTCAATCTTATTATAATATATTTAAATTACTTTATCATACTTATATTTTTTGTTTTGAATACTATTAAAATCAACCACTAAACAATTCTCTTTTTTCTTTTCAAATATTTTTAAGGTTCTTGTGAAAATCCATAGAACGATCACTTCTCCGCTTGGATGTCTCCAATTTTTTGTGAACAATGAAAAAAAAAGTGCGAGCGAACTGCAAAGACGATGATTTCTCCACTTTTTGCGTCGGAACTGTGGCGACCTGCCGTTGGATTAGCATAGCTAAACCAACGTAGGTGCTCACTTCACAGGATTATATCGAGGTTTAGTTTAGCAGTGTATTTAGAGATATGTAAAATACACACTTTTACATTCATTACAATATTCAGAAATATCAAAATAATAAATGAAACATATTTATTACAAATATAATAATTATTTTATAAAATCTATTACATTCTAAGTAAAATTTTAAAATTTTAAGAAAATCAGCATTTAAATTGCTCATCATGTATCAACTTTTCTCAAAAACGTAATTCAGAGATTGTTCTTGAACTGTCCCATATATATATATATATGTGTGTGTGTGTGTGTGCGCGCGCGCGCGCGTGTGTGCGCGTGTGTATGTGTGTGTGTGTGCGTATATATATGTATGTATATATATGATATGGCGAATCAAAAAAAAATTTTAATTAAATACAAAGGTCTACGTAAAGTTTGTAGGATATCAAAGTTATATAATATTAAGCTATGAATTTGCATGTGAAGTATATACAAATAAAATGTGATATTTAAGTATGATATGCATGCAAAATTGTCAGAATTATGAATACAATGTACATATTTAAGATATATGCTCATTTCAAAAGAAAATACAACAAAATATAATATTTATTATACTAGACAATGTTATAGAATAATCGAGGAGTTAGATACGTCTATCTAACTATCTGAGATGTGAGTTATAACTAACTAACATTCTCCCTAAAAGGCTATGTGCAGTCTTTTTTTTTTCTCTAGATATCAATCTGTCATAGTATAACATATTATCTGTACAAACTTGAAATCAATATAAATGAACCCATGCTACTAATTTTTGATCATATGTGTGGCGCCCCACCCCTTAATCCACAAGATTAAGCTAAGGGTTGGTGTGTCACTCTAGCTAACTCTTCACTTATCATTTGTTTAGGATGAAATCCACAATCCACCTAATAAGGGAATGGTTAGCTAGAGTGACATACCACCCCTTAGCTTAATCTTGTGGATTAATGGGTGGGGCGTCACAGTTGGTATCAGAGAATTCCATAAGGTGTCAGATTAGAATTTGCATTCTTATCTACCTAATTGATTCTTCTGTCAATTCAGTCACTATGTCAGAAAATATCGGAGTCACGTCCAAAAACACCACAGTATCATGAGCTCAGAACAATAAGAGTATAGAAATAAAAAATACTGTCATGGTACTAGAACTAGATAAGTGAGAACTTAGGATAAATAAGTAACTAAGTATCCTAAATTGGGTATCCACCCTATTTACCTTAATACTACTCTTAGTAAGAGGTGAATGCCTCTTAACCCAGTATGGACTAATTCATATGATTAGTTCATCTCAACTCTATTTCCTAAGAAGGAATTTATAGAAAATCCATGGACTTCCTTGTTAAACTTAGTCTAATAAGCGGTCATTTAGCTAGTTTCTCATCCTAACTCCTATTAGGATAAGTAGTCAAAGAACTCTAGTTCTTTGATGACCAAATTCCTTGGGTTCTAATTCCTTGAAATAGAATCCTAGCATTTCTTAATTTTGGATAAGTCTTGTAATAACTTAACTATCCTTGCTTAAGCCCTTAAGTGATGAATATCACTTAAGTACAGAACCACCGGAGTCCTTGACCATTGGAATTATTCTATGTTTAATATGTGATATCACTTGCTAAGCGGTGGTCTTATCTATAATGCTGAGTCATAAGACTGAGTATTTAATCCATAATCCCGGGAAGTCACATTCAACCCAGTCAAAAGTCAACTTGCCTCTCCTTATCGCCATCCTCATTTAAGTGATAGTTATCACTTAAATTAGTTAATTCTCTCAATCCTATCAGTAAGGTTATATTATGAGGGTCTAACCTTAAAACTCAAGTCCTAGGACTCTAATTGATAAACCCTAGCACTTTCTCATTCCTTGCTTCTGCTTTATCCTAAACCACTATTGATTTATTCTTTTCACTTGAGTGATGTCGAGGACGATATCATTTTTGAATGGGGGAGTCTGTAACAACCCAAGTTGTTACCATTATCAATTAGGACTAATCTTAGTCTTAATCTTAGTCCTAAATGTTAATTAATTCATTATGAGTCAACCACCAAGATCCAGTCCAAACCAGAGGTCAAACGGATCAAATCCTTATTTTGGGAATTTCAAGAATCTCGAAAATTGACCTATTTAAAATGATCTTCAATCAAAAAATAGACTTCGCCATTGCGCTCATTGCCCCCAAATTAGCTATGGTGAAGTTTTTGTGGCAATTGGAAGTCGTCAAAATTTGACGAATATCTTAATAATATTTAAATATCCGGAAAATGAGGAAATTAAATACTTGCCGAAATCGAAATCCGAATTCGCCGTTGCATTCCTCTCCCCTCAATTAGCTAGGGGTGATTTTCTGGGAATTTTTGGAAAACATTAAACTATGTAAATTTAATTAGGAAAAACTTATGATTTATATTAATATAAATACATCAATTTAATTTTTCGTTTACTTATTTTCTTTTTTCTCTTTTTTTCCTTAAAATTCTCCCGATGTTTTCCTTTGTCCTAATCGCTCGACACCCTCGCTCCTCATTCGCTCGATCGGCCGACCCCTTCTCTCTCTCTCGACCGCACGCTTCCTCCCCCTCGCGCGCGACGCGCGTCTTCTCCACCTCGGAGTCTCCGTCGCCTCGCCTCCTCGCAACCTCCACCTTCGTGCCCGATCAAGGCCGAAGCCGTTCCGGTTCGCACGGATCGCTCTCGGCCAGAAGCTCCACTCGGCCGACCACCCTCCCCTTCTCTTCTCCTCGCGACTGAACCATCAGCCCTCGTCCTCATTGGCGTTGCGGCTGCTCCCCTTTCCTCCAATCGGCGCAAGCTGGAGCATCCATCTGTACGCTCTCCCTTGGTTCATATTGTTAGCATCAAATTTTGTAGGATTGAAATTCAACTGCTCAGTTATCATGTTGAGGATTCCGATTGCTTTCTAGCTTCTTGTTTCATGTTTCATGGCATTCACTGACCTTTATTCTTGCAAAGCACAAGCGAGTAGCCCGCATGACGTGCTCGATTAAAAGAGTTTTTTTTTTCTCAGGAAAAAGGGATGAAAGTTTGTATGGAAACTTCAATGAAATGTTTGGATTTATATAAAAAAAATTTTTTTTTTGCCAAATAGTAGTTCAACTATTTCAGCTTGGTCCCAAATTAGTTCTGCAGAATTTTCAATTTGATTATAGTCATAATTTGAAACTAAATTAGGATCATAATAGTCGTCCAATTGTTTCAGAATGATCTCAATAAATTTCACCATTTTTCAATTGATTATAATTAGATCATATTCTGGGACTAAATATAGAATCAAATTTATTAGGTTCATAAATAGTCCAGACTAAATTGGTTAAATTGAAATAATTGAGGAACCCATTCCAACTTAAAAAAAAAAAAAGTTAAATGAAAAATACTTATAAATCCTAAATGTAATTAGTATATTAATATAAACCAAAACTTATGATTAGTCTTAGTACTATGTGATTGTGTTAACTAATTAAGCATAGTTAGGTGATATTAAACAGTCGTGTTATAATCTAGCTTAATTATATATATATATATATATATATATATATATATAGAGAGAGAGAGAGAGAGAGAGATTCATTAGATTAGATTAAGTCGGTCAAATTATTATAATTTAGTTAGTTAATAATATTAGCGTACCTTAAATACTTATAATAACAAACACTTATAAGATATATGTTTAACAGTTAATAATAATTAATTAAAATTAAATGACAATGAATTAAATTTAACAGCCAATTATAACTACATAAGATACATATATAGGTTTAATCAGAAAAACATTGCAATATAAACGTATGTATATATATATATAAAATTTATTATAGGTTAAGTTCTACTGTTAGAGTTGCCTAATTAATTATCTTAGCTGCAATCAGTATTAATTATTAATCCAGCAGAAAATTTATAAGTCAGCGCAGCCCCATTAGTTAGATATCCATATATTGATATATGGATATATTGATATATATATATATATATATATATATATATGAAAGTATCTACGTAAATTAATTAGCCGTAGTAATTAACTTAAATTAATTTACTAATTAGGACCCGACGTCAAAACCTCCGCGGCCGACTCGACTCGCAGGATTTATTTTTCATACGCATATGAATATATATATACATATATATTTATATATATAATCACATAACTTTAAAGATTTCAGTTATATATATATATATATATATATATTCAAAACAGTAAGAGTAGAATAAATATATATATTTGTATAAGTATATAAAGGTGCAGATAGGGATAGACCGCACATTCATAGTCAGAGAATTTAGGATATATTCATATATGTATATATATACTTACATATATATAAACAAAGAGAATAAATACAATCAGTAATATTATATATTAATTAATTAATGACCCATTTAAGAACAATCTAATGAGTCATTAATATTAATTGAATGATTTAATTGCTTAAATCAATAGATTAAATTAAACTAGTATAATCGTAATCTATTAAAAATAAACTAGTTAGTAAATTAAAGTATTAATGAGCGGATTGAATAGTAAAAGAGCGGATTGAATAGTAATGAGCGGATTGAATAGTAAAAGAGCGGATTGAATAGTAACGAGCGGATTCAATAATAATGAGCGGATTGAATAGTAAAACAGTGGATTGAATAGTAAAACAGATGATTGAATAGTAAAACAGCGGATTGAATAGTAATGAGCGGATTGAATAGTAAAACAGCGGATTGAATAGTAAAAACAGCGGATTGAATAATAATAGAATTATGAGTTGAATTGCACCCTTTCTTTTTGTGTAAAATAAATAATTATTAAGCTTCATGATGTGAGATTTATCTCACCTCATGCCTTTACTAAATCTTATAATCTTTCAATTAAGCTTTTCAATCAATTAATTAAACTTCTTAAAATATTCTCTAAGTCTTTAACACTACACCTTAAGGACTCTTCCTGTGACTAGAACTAGATCATATGCTAGAGTTCATTTATTGGGTAAATGGGTTACTCAATGGGTGAAACTTTAGTTTTATTAGTTTATAGACTTTTCTTTTATTTTATAACTTGTTATGATTATTTTGTCTTTTAACCTTAAATTTAAGATAGGAGATTCATCCTATTAAGCTTGATTACTTAATGAGATTTGCCTTAATTATTAGATCATTATTAGAGTAAAACTTAGAACTTAGTCTTACCCATCTTGGATTATGTGATTAAACCTAAATCTCGTAGTGTTTAATCCATAATTTATATGTTTAGAAGATCTTGATCAGATCTTAGATAGAACATCTAAATTCACAAAACTAGGACGTATAATTTATTGATTCAACTCATAGTTGTCTATCTGGTTGACTAGATTATAACCTGATCAGTTCTAATATTTTTTAACTTATAAGGACGAATTTCTAAGTTACACTCGATAGTAGAAAAATAGTGATCCTGAACTTGTGTAACTTGGAATAGTTAGAATGGTTAAGTAGAAAATAAATGATATCACCATGTTTAGTAGAGTCACTTGTTTACTTTGATGATTTTTACTGCGTATTCCTTGATTTTTGTGCCATATTTTCTTGAGCATATCATATAAGATATTTGATGTATAAATAAAATGATTATGAAAATATGGAGACTCTTTAGATTCCTAGTGAAAATATTAAAGTGATTAATTAAAGATAATAATTGTATGTGTTTGAGCTGCCTCTCAAATATATCTTCTGATTGTCTAGTCTCCTTGTTGATACTAGGGGAAGACTTGTTCATATTTTATGTTTGCTTAGTCTCCTTGTTGACACTAAGAGAAGATATATTGTGTGCTGATTGCCTAGTCTTTTTGTTAATACTAGGGGTACATAGTTCTGTGCCTTAGCTGTGATGGTGCTAAAATCATTGATATTCAGTGGGCTAGATAAGCTCTTTTCTGTATGGCAGTTGGTACACAGATGTTTACATATATGTTTAATTTTGATGTTTTGCTTACTTTTCAGTATTTTTATTCAGTCAGCTATTTCTTTTGTACTGCTTATATATTTTAGGATGTTAGAATTTTGCTATTATTTATATGTATCATTACTGAGTTCAGTTATTTTAATTTGCATATTTCTTTTGATCATCGGCATATTTAGGATATAGTATTTTCTTCCAGTACATGTTTAGTTATTTATATTCATATGACTTACTTTGTTTAGCTTGCAATTGAGGCATGTCTTAGCCTCTCTTTTTATTTAAGTTATAAATGATTGTTTATAGCTTTTCCTCCCTTTTTGGCATTGCTAGTTGCTCCTATATTTGTATGGTTATTGCTCAGAGATAGTAAAATAGTGATATTACAAAACACATAAAACTTATGAGCTTAAAATGTAGTTAGACAATTGTCTAACACAAGATTTTTTTTTTTTTTTTCTGGGGCCCTACATTGTGAAACCGACAATGGCAGATCCTCTTCAGTTGATGATCAGAATCTTGGTGTTGAGCCATATCTGGAGGAGGAGCCTGTGGAAGAAGCAACTATTTAGTCTTTCCTTTATAAGTGAGAATGAGCGCACTTTATCTTCATTATTTTGAACTTAAATTGATGTAATAATACAGGTACTCGTGACTGTGTATTTAGATTTTATACCTATATTCTGAGATGTATTTCATTATATATATATATTATGATGTTTGAATGTTTCTTATTGTAAATCGCTTCCGCACTCTGTAATGACTTCTTATTAAGTGATTGAACGTTTGATTCTATGCTTACTCCTTCCATTATTAGGTGGATTGTGGATTTTATCATAATCCAATAATAAGTTAAGAGTTAGCTAGAGTGACACACCACCCCTTAGCTTAATCTTGTGGATTAAGAGGTGGGGCGCCACAATATGTTTCAAGTTATGCGCACAAAATATCATATTAATATATCAAAGTGGGTTAAAGCTTAATAGCAATGCAAAAGCTGCAAATAAAATAATTAAATGAAAAGAATAATATTCTTCATTTTATTTTTGCAAAAATATTAATATTAATATTATATTTGTTATTTATTTTTATATATTAAAAATAATAGTTTTTATTATTATAAGTAATATATATATATATATATATATTAAATGAAAGAAAATTAATTTATTTAGAAGTTGTAGAAATTTAAAATATATATATATATATATATATATATATTAATAAAGAAAATAATTAAAAGAAAAGTTGAAAAAATTATGATATATATATATATATAAATAAAGAAAATGACTAAAATAAAGTTACAAAATTAAAAATATAAACATATATAGAAAAAAAAATGACAGAAATAAAATTTGTAGAAATTAGAAAATATATACATATATAGAAAAAAAGAAAATAACCGAAACAAAAGTTACATAAATTATGAATATATATATATATATATATATATATATATAGAAAAAAAAATGATTGAAATAAGTTACATAAATTAAAAAATATAAATATATATAAAAAAAGACGATAATGAAAGTTACGTAAATTAGGAAATATATACGCATATAAAAAAATAATTGAAATAAATGTTGCAAAAATTTAGGAAAATATATACATATATTAAAAATTAAAATTTGTATAAATGAAAATATAATAATAATAGTAATTATAATAATAATATCAATATTATTATTATTATTAAAATAAGAAGAAGAAATAAAAAGAATATAAAATTTTCCATCTATTTCTTATTTTTTAATATAACAACTCTAGTGTTGTTATCCATCAATTAATATCATAATTAACTTAATTCCTTTTATAATACATTTATAATAGTATTAAGAACATCCACCTTAAATTTGTACGATTTGAAGATCATTTGACAATTTTCAATATTTCTTGGTTTTTTAATAATTCTGAAAATATTTAATTTATTTAGGCCTTAGAATAAAAAATGGAGTTTGTCATTGAACTCATCGCCCCTAAGTTAGCTATGAGTGATATTTTGGAAGTGTTTGTAAGTTGTCAAAAATTTTTGAAATATTTTAATAATATTTAAATACCTGGAAAATTATGATAATTATATACCTCCGATTAAAAATCTGATTTTATTTTTGAGTTTCTCACCCCTCAATTAGGTAAGGGTAAAAATTTAAATTTTTTTAAAATGTATTTAAGTATTCAATTTTGATTAAATAATTTGATTGAATATATTATTAAAATAATGCATTTAAATTTAGTTAATATATATATATAATATAATAAATATTCTAAATAAATCTAAATGGCCATTTATTTAGAAGCAGAAATTCGTTGCAAGTGACAAAGCACAAAATGATGGATTGGGTTAATCCTAACCATTCTGCCTTAATTAGGGTAGATCCAATGGAAGCGGGGCTTCCATTTCGGTACAGTGCGATCTAGCCGTCAGATTTCACATCTAATCTGACGGCTGAGGATTTGTAACGGTCGCCTCTTGATTGTCATCGAGTAATACTAACTCAACTACGATCAAGTGGTGACTGTCACTAACACCACAGATAATAAGCAATATATCAATGGCATTAATCTGAAGGTGAGCAAAGTCTTATGCATAAACATAAGTAAAGCATTACAAAAAATAAGGAAAAAGGGCATTCAAATATTATCCACATCTATCCATTCACATACAATATAGAAAATACAGAATAATAAGAAAGAAACTCATTTATTACATTTAATTAAATATGAGCAACATAAATTTTAAAAAAACTGAGCAAGATCTCATTCTTTACAGAATATTAATCTCATCCGACCCCCTATCACCAGCACACCCCCAAGCACAAGTTTTGAGCTAACACCTGATACTGCTGTATGTACATATATGATAGGGCCAAGCCAATAAAAGAAAAATAATATTAGACTTATAAAGTCTAAGTACAATAAAGCTATAACATAGTATATACTTACATCTAAAAGATGTTATTCAATCATAATAATAAGACAAAAATAAAATTGCAGAAATACTATAAAATAATTGAAAGTATAAAACTATACAAATTTGAAGTAAGGTAAAGTAAAATTGCAGAAAAACTATAAATGCACAAAATAACTGAAACTGCATAAACTGAATGAAGTAAACATGAACTGTAAACTAAATGCTGGAAGTAAATAAAAATAGTGAGTATTCTAACACTAATGCAAAAATATCCCATGATGTACTATATGCCACTGGGATTATGCATCCAAATATGTCACAATATAGTATGCCACTGATATGTAATAGGACTATCATTGAATAATTATGAGTCGTATGGCCCAATGTATACATACATCCAGTTGGGAATACAGTTTACTGTAATGCTAATGCATCCTAAAATTCTCAGTCAATATATGCAATATTCTGTAACCCATAAATCATCACTAATACTCATACATCATTCTGAAACTTGCACATAATGCTTATGCTCATGCTCATGCTTCTAAGCTACATGAGATAAATCCAGAAATCTAAAAAAATGCTTTGAAATCTAATAATGAACTCAATGTCTCCATTGTGTAGAATCCTGCTAAAAGGATTCTGACTCATAAAATTCTAATTTTGATAATTAGTTAAAGTTGAGAGTTTACTTAAATATCATTAGCTAGGATGATTGTATACACATGGTTGTATGTTTCCAGGAAATGTGGATTTAACCCTTAACTTATTTAAAACTGCACTTATCGAAGTGCACTACGATATGAGGCAGAACCCGATCATAGTTTATATATCAAGCTAAGCCGTTAAATGACCTATTTATAAGCATACTTAGTGTTCTACACAAATTGACTTAAGATACTTAGTTTGCTTAAATTGCACTTATCAAAGCGCACTACGATAGGAGGCAGAACCCGGTAACAGTTTATATCTCAAACTAAGGATCTAATTCACTAATTGTAACACTCTTAGTCTTGAAAGGTTTAATATAACGAGACTGTATTCGTCTAATCCCTCGGGATAACACATGATCATAAGTTCGCATTGGAGTGAATCAACCAATCCTGAATATTGCTGAAGTGACTTAGCACCATAGATATACATAATTATATCCAACCAATAATTTTGGGTTCAGAAAATTCTATTTAATTGACAAAGATTTATCAAAGCTATTAATTCATTACACTAAATGGATGAGTCCTACACAAGGCTCCAAGGATGTGATAAAAAAAGATCATTCAATGTTGATTTTTACCACAATGGAGAAGTTTCATTCTAAGTGCTTTAGGTGATTCCTACTACAAGGTATCAATATCAACTTCTAAGGTTAAAAGGATCATCTAAGATTATACCTCAATCAGTTATAAAGGTTCTTCTTACCTCAATGTATCAGTATTTGTTAAGGCTGTTAGTAATACTAAATAAAGCCTAATGTAAGATCATCAAGATCTCACATATATAAACACTCAATATAATACTATAAGATTATTCATTAAGTTTAGTTAATTAGATCATATGGGTAGCCCTATCTAATCAAGTTCTAGACTATAATTATGAGATATAATCAAGAATCTTATTAGGATTTGATCTTGTAATGAATCATCATTAATTTTATACTTGATTTCATGCTAATTGTTTTATTTAAGAGGAAATCAAATATCTTAAGTTTCAAGTACAAATGCTTAATCATAACGATTCTTAAATTTCCTTAGCACTTCTAATTCAATGAATTAAAGTCAATATCAAATCAAATAGATTATTAGAATTATGTTAATCAAATTATCTTACAATCAAGTTGATTGATTAAGTGATTAAGAGTGAGTCTAAATCAGACAGATTAGGTATTAACCCCTAATCCTATCAATTTAAGACCAAGAGTTACGTTACAAGTTAATGGCAAATCAAATGAATTATTAATTTTTTAATGATGGCAATCTAAGATCTAGATCAAGTGTAAATTACTTGATCAAGATCTTAAGATCTCTTAAGTTTAATAAGAGATAATTGACAGTTTAATGAAATTAAGCAATCATAATAGAATTAAAATATCTTAATTCTTTAAAATAACTTGCAAAAATACATGAAAGTTAACATAGAACTTGAGAAAGTAAAACACATAAAAAGTAATAAGAACTATGCAAGTAATGTACGCACTTAACATAGGACTAAATAAACAGTTTTATTTATTAGAACTTAATATAAGTTCTAAGTACTTACGTACCTAGCTCGAGCAAATTTTGAACTTCTATAACACATGGCTTAGGAGCCTAAGCCTTCAACTTTGCATGGAGTATGAACAAATTTCTAAAATATAAAATAAAATTAAGTTGACAAATTAATTCAGAAAATTTAGTTGATTGAGCCACAATCTATCATAATGCAATAGAAGATTAAGATGAACCAACCCTTAGGCTAAAAATATTTTGAGGATTTTAGTCAATATTTTCATTATCTAAATTAGTTTAGCAAAAGGGATATAAAATTAGAGATGTGTTGCTTTGCATCTAATTTGGTTTAACTTAGTTCACTTTATAAATTTTTCCAACAATTTATGCTTACATTTTGTCTTAATGAAATTAAGAACTTATGGTTATACTAATTTGCCTAAAAATATAACTTAATATGCTTTAATATATTTAATAAGGTGAACCAATTTATGATCACGCCAATTAGTTAATTAAAGACATGCAAGGAGTCCATTAAGATATTTACATTAGGTACTATATAAAATTTATTTGATATCTAAAAAATCATAAATAATCAATAATATAAGCCTAACCAATTTTCAAAATGATTCATGATCTTGGCAATAAAATATAGTTAATGGTAATCATATGAAATTAATTAACTATTGAGCTACATATATAACTCAGCGTGATTTTTAAAAAAATATATATTTTAGCTTTACTTATCTCAGCTAATTAAAATATAGCTATATGATTAAACATAAATATTTACAAGTAAAGCAATATTATTATATCAAATTTATAATCTTTCTATTAGCAACTATATGAGGTGCTATGCACTTTATGAAAAAATGAGATAATCGAGCTCTATTATAATTATTGAAGTTATATATATATATATATATATATATAATAATAATAATAAGGATTTGAGTAGTGATAGGTACCATCAAGAGGAGTGACGAGGCAGTCAGAAACAATGAGTAAAGTCACCGACACGATCTTCGAAGGAAGAAGGAGAAGGCACAAATTGGCGATGGTGTTGCTCAACAAGATGAAGATGGATGGCTCGATGATCCTTGGCTGCACCGAATGGAAGGGAATCGACAATGAAAGATGATAGATTGATGAAGTGGAGGAAGATGCAAGAGCTCTGCTAATGATCAAATGGAGAGAAAGAAAGGGATGAGCCTCCATTTAAAAGAGGAGAGCATGGCTTTCTCTTGAATTCTCCCATCAATTATGAGAGAGAAGAGGGAATGTCATTAGTCTTTTTTTTTTTAATTTTGTGTATTAGAGGAGTGGAAGGGGAAGAGGGAGGGTTAGAAGTAATTGCATGTATTAGAAGAAAGGAAGGGGAAGAGAGAAAATGTGGTCCAACCATAAAAGAATAATATGAAGAAAATAAATTGATTATTTAAAGCTTTTAATTTAATTTATTTAATTAATTAATAATTTAAATCTCAGATTTAATGGAGCAGAAAAATGAGATTTAGCCAAGAAAAAAAAAGGAAGAAAATAAAGAGATAGATAAATAATTATTCATTTATAATATTTAATTTTCTTAAAAATTCAGATTTAATAAACGTGTTCTGAAAAATTCCAAAAGTTCACCCCTAACTAAATTGAGGGTGAGGAATTCAACGGTGAAATCGAATTTTGATTATAACGATTATTTAATTATGCTAATTTTCGGGGTATTTAATTATACTAAAATATTCGCAAAAATTCGACGACTTCCAAACGCGACCAAAACATCACCATTAGCTAATTTGGGGGTGAAAATCATAACGACAAAGTTAGATTTTGATTTCGAGGTCAAATTAAATATTTTAATTTTTTAATTAATTAAATATTAAAATATTCAAAATAATTGATTGAGCTCCAAATTGCTCAAAACCTTCATGATTTGGTTCTAATAACTAGAGGAACTTAATTAAGATATAATTAAACTAAAATTAAGTTGGGTAACAACCTTGGGCTGTTATAGGATCAGGGACTGTACGCTTTTGTCGTCGTCTCTATTGCGCAGGCCCACGACACCCTGCCGATTTATGACCTTCCGACTGGACACCCGAACCCTCTTATCCTCCTATGAATTTCCATTTCCTCCTTTGGCATTCAGTGTGCGTAGATGAGCTACTAAGGAGTCGAGAGAGAAACCTGCCGCTATCGCCTGAAAACCCTAGTTTAGTCGACGAAACCGACGACCACCCGAGCTCACAAAACCTCCAGGTACTACCTTAATTTTTCTATTAGTTCTCTGGACTTCAAAATATATTTTTCCTTTAAGTATTGTAATAACTCCATTATCCAAAAATCAGGCATAGAAGCATATTTGAATTTTTTTAATTGTTGTGTGCTTCTCAATTTGTTTCCATTTAGCAATTCTTCAATCGACATATTAGAGATTAATTTCTATCTATTATCATATAAGTATGAGTTGATCGGACCGATTGAGCTCAAAATATGATAAAAAAAATTCGATTTGCTGCTTAATATTTCCAAATTAGCTTTTGTAAATTTAAGTGTATTAAGAGTTGACTGTTTCATCTTCCATTAATTCAAACCAGAAGGATTACGCTTCTTTTTCACTTTGCATTCGTTCGCTTGAATTTCATTTCGCAAACTCTATAAATTTTCTGAATGGCCTTTCGCTCTCGTCTGCATACGAAGGAGATGAAAGACCGTTTTAATGGGCCTGTAACAGAGGCCCACTTCATTAGCCCATAAGACATGCGAACGACGTGTTTTGTAAAAAAAGACGTACTGGCATAAATGAATGCAGAGGAAATTATTAATGAACCGTTAATTAAACAATGGAGTTGATTAAAGGCAAATTAAACAGTAGTGTGATTTAATAATTGACAACCATTATTTCTATTGACTTATGAAATGAAAAATGCTATGCTTATATAAGGAATATACATAAAAAAATATTCAGAATCAATATAATTTTTTTTTTATTTTAATATTTGCATATAAGCCTCACAAAAAATGTATTCAACCAATAATTTACTTATACATTGAATTGACACACATCATCTATATATTTTAGTGTACATTAATGTGTAAGTATAGCAACACTCTTATGAAATATTGTGTTCAGCGCCTTAAATCTCGTGTTATAAGCTGAATTCTAATTTATTGAATAAAGAATTAATTAAACCTAATTTAATAAATTAAATGCAATTTCTTATTTCATTAATATTTTGTTAAATACTTCACCAAAATACACGATATTATATATCATTATGATCACAAAAATGCGTAGACTATTAATATGATGTTTAATTTCTATTTTGATGATTATTTTATTTAATCATCATTTTAGATTAATTAATTAATTATAATTTTATTTCAATATGGTATGTGACATAATTTGATCAATTGATGTCCAAAAATTTCACTCACAAAAATATGTAGAACAATAATATAAAATTAGATTTAAGTTTTGAACCCTAAATTCCATAATGACATTTTAACCCTAATTAGAAGCTCTCCATACCATAAAATCCTAAAGTTATCCAAATTTGACCTAGTTATTGTCATTCTTCTCCTTATGATATAAGGATTCCATATTTATGTATATCATTCCATTTGGACAGCATTTGAAGATTTTAGGTATTTGGCTCCTTAAATTGGATAAATTTCTAATTTCATAATTTTCATTTATGTTTATTTTAGGTATTTAAACTCTAGGATAACAAATATGTTTCACTTATTTCACATACATTTTCAATTGTATGTTTGAGACTTAAATATCATGAATATGATTATTGGCATACTTTTTATTGATTTTACTTTCATCCTTATTAGAATTGCTATAGGAATGATTTGGAATCATGGATTGCTTGTGATATTTAAAGTTAGATATAAATTTCAATTAGTGTTGATAACATTACATATGTGTAATTATAATGTCATGAATCTATCAAGATTTAGTCCACAGTATCTTTTTAAATTCAATGCTTCTTTATTGATCTTTGTCTTAATTTAGGAACTTAGCTTGTATGATTTGCCAACAAAATCTTAGTTAATCTATCCCATGCAAATTGTATGCTATTTAAAAGTCATAAGTTCATTAAGAGAACCAATTAGAATTAGTATAATACCACTTAGAATGAGATTTAGTAATAGTCTCATAATCTCTAATTCACATTTTAAGCTTGCTAGCAAGTTAACAATTACTATGCTAGTAGTATACTTCATTTCATTAAATGAATTTAATAATATTGATACCCAATATTTAGAATGGAATTGTAGTATTCATTTTTCTAAATTTATAATTCTCTATTAAAATTCTAAAGTGATTAAATTAGAGATTCATTAGTTTCCTATATTAACTTAGAAGGCTTGTAAATTCTTTTAATTTTCAATATATAGTAATATATATCTTATAGCTTCTAATCTTACTTCTCCCATACATTTAGATATTTTTTATCAATTGATCCTAGTTAAGTTAGTGATTAGTTTGATTTGAAACCTCATAATTTATAAACTAATTAGATAAAGTTAGTAAGTTGTAGTTTAAGATTCACTTCAATTAGTTTAGCAAACCTTTAATTTCACTCTTCCCTACTAGTTCATAAACTTTAATCATTAATTAATTTGATTTGATAGTTTATAGCTAGTGCAGAATAAGTCTTAATTGCATGAATATAGTTATAAATTATTTTGTCACATCATAAGTTAAATTAAAATACTATTTTCCAAACTTCTTTCAATTCTATTATTACTTAAAATTGATTTGAAGATCAATATCTACAAGTCAATTGGAAACTCAATTAGCTTCAATCATAAGTAGATCATTAAAATTAGATAATTTTAGATATCACATAGTTTACAATTATTCAAATTTCTTGAATGCTTGCTTAGCTTTGAGCCTCTTCCTTTGAACATACATACAAGATATTGTGCATAAATAAAACTTTCACAATAAAACTATATATGTTTATATTATGGTGAATAATCAAGGGCAGACTATAGGAGAAATAAGGAGACCTCACATTCTCAGAAGGTGATTTTGAGTATTTATTTTTATTAAAATCTCACTTTTCCTTATTAGTTGGATAGACGTGCTTAACTCTTCATGTCATTCTAAATGTGCCCGCAGAATGAAGCTTTCATAAAATAACTTCAACTAATAATATATGAGTCTTTTACAATCTTATTGATTGTAAGATCTCAACATAGTCTTTTTGCTATATTTCCATTGTATAGTTCTAGAATATACATTCTTAGTCTATGAGACTAGGATTCTTATTTACTTACTATGATTTGCACTTTCTATCTCATGTATTGTACTTTGGTTACTTATAGTTCATATAAAATGAGTGTATGTTGCTTTAATTTTATTTAAATGCTTCACTGCTTTTCTTTTATTTACTTAACATAATTTTCATTTGGACATATACCTATTTCCAATTCTTTTATTTTCAAATATACTTTTGTAGTTTTTAGCTATTTATGATGCTTTTTCCATGACCACTTTGGTTGCATGCTAGAAAGATCATTCATATGAATACTTTTACTCATTTACTTTTAACTGTTATCCTTTACAATTATATTTACTTTTTTTTCTTACTTAAATACTTTCAAATGCTCCTTTTCTTATATTAAATTATAAATTAGCTTATGATATTCAAATAAACTTATAAATATTAGCCAATCTTAAAATGTGCTTAGACTGTTTAGTATAACTATTTTTTTTTCTTTTCTTGTCTTTGCCCTATCATATTTAAATACAAAAATATGATAAATTAGTAATAATATAATTTAGGTGGAGCTGGACCTAGCACTTAAAGATCTTACAAATTGCTTTTGCTTAATAAAATTTACTTGCTTTTATATTATGTAAGAGATTAATTATTCTTCTTACTCTTTCAATTAAATAGCATATAATAACTTAAACTATTGTAATGGTTTTAGCTTAATCTGTACTGAGTTTACTTATTTTAAAGTTGCTTGGATTGAATGAGTGGATAATTATTACATCTTTGATACACACTTATTGTATATTTTCTTACATACTCCCTACTTGCACTTATTACAAATTTTATTTAACTTAACACTACTCATAAAGATACTTGACCAACTTAGCATTTAATATTTGATTAGTTTTCTTCTAATTAGATATTAGATGCTAAGGTAATGCTCAAATGTTAGATTAATCTCCTATATAATATTGGGGTCGTTACATTTACACTATCTTGTTGTTGATGAAGCTTTACTGGAGATTGATAGGAGAAATCGGTGGTAGATGAAGAAGAAGAGAGGAAAAATAGATGGGAGAATAAGAGTGAGGAAGGGGAGAGGAGGTGGGAGGAAAGGGAGGTGGGGATGTATTTATAAGAATTTTTTTTAATTAATTAATTAATTTATTATTATTATTATTATTTTCTCTCTCAGTTATTATTTGGATGAGAACAAATTTGTTATCTTTTTTATAATTGCTTTGAGTGTTAAATTTGAATTTCTTTTCATTATTCTTATCTATTCTTTCTCTCTCTTCTATTTTTTTCTAAAAAATAATAAAACTTGACATGGAGGTGTGTCTTGATGAGACATACACACTCGCACATTTTTTGATTGATAAAACTTTAAAAATTAATTATGGTCAATTCGGAACTTTAAATTTGATGAAACATTTTCTATATTCTTTTTATAATATTTTTAATCTAACGACACTAAAATTGTTGAATTTGAACTTATATTGAATTTTCCCAATTTACTGAATTTAAATAATTCAAAAATTAATTCAAGAGTATCTGTTATCCAGATTGCTCCTAAAATTAGGCATTACGATTACAAAAATATACTCTATCTAATGGTACTTTTAGTTTGCCCTAATTTTGAAGTAACTTAGAAACCTGATTTTTGAATTGAGTTTAGTCCTAATTATCATAGTAACAACTTGGATCGTTAGAGGAAGTCATCCATATTTTGTAAAAGAGCAGAGGGGAGGATAAAGTTATTTTTATCTAACATGGAATTTTTTTTTCCTATCAAGCTTAAATAAAAAAATCACTAAATTATTAAAAAAACTTAGAAATCTTTTATTGTAAAATGTGTAGCACTTCAACAATTATTTCTCAAAATTTTAAAGAGAAATATTGAGCCATGTTGTTGCTTGATGATTGAATTTTTTGAAAATAAATTTTAGATAATCAAGAGTTCAAACTATATTGAATATATTTGTTTTATTAAGATATATATAAGATCATAAATAAGTATATCTATTTTTCACACATTCTAATTATTTATTGATAATCAAAGTAAAAAAAGGTTGTTAGAGCATTATGATAATTGACAAATATCGAAAGTGAAAGATTCCTTTAAATTTTTGAAAGCAAAATAACAATTGAAAAATAAGTGCATTTGAGAATCATTGAAGTTGTTGCATAAGAAGCATTTTAAATTCACATTGATTCCATGAGAACTCAGGATGTCTGCCCCTTATTTAACACTTTCCATTAAGAATAAGCAAAAAGAAGCAGGTGCCCCTTGAACCATATATATTTTGTACCACTATACTGCATCCCAATCACTAGTAAACAAATTTTGCTTTTGCTAGAGATAAACTTATTCGATCAACATATTTTGAAGGGATTTCCTATCTCCCCATCAGTTGCAACAATATGCAGGAACAAACTTTGGGCAGTTGAATAAATGTGCTTGAGGACAATGGGCAAATTTCCTATGGTTGGAAGGGAAAGAGGTAACTTTGGACTAAACATTTACTTCCACCACTCAACTAGAGGGGAGGAGGTTGTTAACATGCTACAAAAAGTTGTTTGTTTGCTGCAAATTAGGAGGGTTAAGGGTGAGCAAAGTCCAATGGCTCCTTTTTCTCAAGGTGCAATAATTTAATTCCATGGTAAAATTGGATCTTCTTTTCCATAGTGCATGAAGAGAGAGATATCTCAAACAAAGAGTGTTGATTTTAGACATAATAGCTTTCGAATGTTTAAGGCTTTGAACCAATAAGTGAGAGCATTCCAAATTGAAAAATTCATATTTTGGAAACAACCACCATATGAGAGGGTTCTCTAAGTCCAACCCATGAGGGATTTGTTCAATTGATCGAGGAAAGGTTGCATAAGGCGATGGGGTTTTTGTGCAATGGATTGGTAGCCCTAAATATTTGACTGGGAACTCTTGACTGATGATATTAAGGATGTAAGCTAGCTAATGTGGGTCCTTTGTTGATTCTTACAAGTAGATAGCGGGTATAGTGGAGTTCATATAGAGTTCAAACATAATAAAGAATATGACAAGACAACTTTGAAGGTTTGCACCATTTTGCTTGCTAGCTTCTCCAAAAATAAGCAGATATTGTCGAAAGGTGCGGACATTTGAAAATTTTAAGACTCATTGGCTTAAAAAGCATGTTCTTGTAGGCATCTTCCAAGATGTCTGTCTGATCACCCGTTCAGGCAATTGCAAAGAGAGGCAAAGATAAGGGGCAGCCTTGCCGAATTCCATTTTAGGTGGGAAAGAATCCCGACATGTTCCATTGATGAGAACAAAGCAATGTACGCTGCTTATACACACATTCATCCACAAAATCAGTTTTTCGGGAAATCCCATTTTGAACATTCATTGCAACATGTAGTTTTGATTTTAAGGTGTTGAAGGCCTTCTTTAAGTCAACATTTACACAAATGAATGCTTTATTCGTTGAGTTGTTAAACCCATGGAGGAGAAGATTTGTTAATAGAATGTTATACGCGACAGATCTCTCATGAATGAATCCTGATTGAACTTTGGATTGATCAATGATGGGAGGAAGGGCTTGATGCAACCTGCAATGACTTTAGAAATGATTTGTTATAACGTGTGGCAAAGAGGAATTGTTCAAGAGGGGATCGATTTGCCTCATCTCGTCTCCCAAAAGATTTTAAGCCCTTTTAGGTATTTCTTATGGCTGCTTAAAAAGCAAACAACTGATTTCCCTGAGTTTGGTGATTACCATTCCAGTGCTTTAGAATGAATAAGCTCACCCAATAGTTTTTAAATCTGAACCTATTCCCAAACGGAGCCTTGTTGTTAAGATAAAGGAGAAAAGCAAGGAATTGCAAAGAATTCTGTCCAAAGCAATCCCAAAAAAAAAGAAAAAAAAAGGTTTTTTGGAAGACAGCTTCAGAAAACTCTGCCAATATAGGAGCACCTGCATTAAACTAAAAGCCTGTGCCTTCATTTGTTCCAATGACATTATTATCATTCCATCCTACCCATCGGCACTTATTAATGTAGATTGCAGGAGCTTTGTAGCAACCCCCTCACAACTCCAAATAACCTCTTAAATAAACTCTTTAAGAATATAATAAAAAATTTATCTCACAAAAATTAGCATTAAATTTATTTTTGACTGTAAAATCCACTAAAAATACATTAAAATACAAATCATAATCATTCAAATTTTTAAAGAACTATTTAGAAGCTAAATAACTTTTTTTTTCCTGAAAGAACACCCAAAAAAATAGTGAAAAATAAATAAAAGAACAGCATAATGAGATTTAGATGAGTTCAACCTTAATATATATATATAAAGAATAAAATAATAAAAAATGAATCAATGGATTAGTTAATTTCCTCGTATCATGAGTGAGTGATGCGGCACCGTTGTGATATCAACAAAGGATGAATATTCAGTACTTAGAATCTGTTTCCACGGCTCTCCGTCCATTTGCATGTATGCATGATTCCACTGCCCGCCCCTTATCTCCAGCCTGATCGCTGCTGCCTGATCACATAAAAAATATCACCGATCAAATCTCTGTCTTGAGGGTATTTTAGGAGTTCCCGCTCCAGTAATCCCTCAAAAAGCTCCCAATAAATAAAAATATTTTTGCTATAAAAAATCAGGATTAAATGCACTTTTGCACGCGTGGCTCGCTAAAAATACATATTATAAATAGAATCCTAATCATCCATTGTTTCTGAGAACTATATGAGAGTCAAATAAAATAAGGATTTTGCTACACTGCCAAAACCATATCCCACAAGTGTACAAGTGTACTAGATGCCATGATATTCATAGTTGTAATTTCATGATTAGAGTACTATTTTAAAATGAGTTCGCTTCTTAGATATATTTTGAAAAATATAACATCTCTCTTTTTAAATAGATAACTGTTGTGGCACCTAAATTTTCTCCAAGACTTCTAAGATACGTAATTATTGCTACATGTAAAAAGGGAATTGATTCCTTACATGCGTGTAGGCTCCACACTTTTTTTTTTTTCCTCATGCTCTTTTTTGAGAGAAATTGGAGCACATTTGTGTACCATAGCAATCTTCTTTCAAATATTTCCACTCTAATATTTATACTTTGCATTTCCAACATCAAGACTTTAACATTATTAAAAGCTTATGAATGAAGTGGTGAGACCATTAGTAATATAAGTATAGATTCCATGCAATTTTGTTTATATCCTCACTAAGGCTCTCTCTAAATTTTGCATTTTGGGGCATAATTTTCTATTTTTAATAAGGAAAAAAGTTAGTGTGCTCAATCTACCAACAGAAATATCAAAAAGCTTTGTAGAAATCAAAGTTTAGGTGCTAGATATATAGTCACTTAAATTTGAGAGTTAACAAAGTAATTATTCTTGCTTAATATTTACAAAAATGCCATGCAATCCTCTGTGTCATTACAACAAAGCCCATTATGAGTATTAGTGGAATATTAAACTTTGGACGTTAAATATGCAAATATTTAGGATTACCAATTTAACACTCAAGATTGGCATCTTTCCCTCCTATAATTACCAAAACAGCAGACAGAGGTCTAAGAAAAGATATGGTACCTGAGCAATATGTTTAGCAGATATGAGCTCAACCATAACAAAAGATGCATGCCATCCTTGTTTTAAACCAAATATTTCCAGCAGACCATCATCACATTGGGCTTCAACAAAACCTTTCTGAAACAAAAAAAGGAGAAAAAAATCATTATTAAGCGTGCCTTAAGTACATAAAATATAATAATCAAAAGATAATAATGTTCTGTCAATTACTAGCTTTCTTTCATTAAGAAAAAGTTGAAAGTTAAGCTCAGAAAATAAATTATTTGCAAGAAAGTTGGAATGATTTGAAGTTGCAATGAAGAGTTATAACATTCCAAATATTTTGTTATCAATTCTGCTACACACAAAAAAAATGCCAATAAATATACCAAAAACCATGTTTTTGAGCAAAAAAAAAATGCATGAGTGCGGTGCACTCGCGCGTCCCACACTCTCGGGGGGTGGGGGAGGGGATGGCCCTTGTTGACTTTTATTTGGCTGTCATTTTATAAATCTATATTAAGAAAATGATAGAAATTAAGCAAAAAAATGCGTTTCGGAGCAAAAAAGTTATGAGTGCGGTGCACTTACTCGTATAAGGTACGCAGGGTGAAGTTGGGGGAGAGATAGCGCTTTGCGATTTTTCTATGGCTGCCGGCAAATAATCTTTATTCTTTTGTTATATATTTAATATAATAATTTAGAAGCCATATTTTCTCAAGCAAAGTTTAAAAATCTTATTGATTAAACTGCACTGCCTTTCCTAAACTAGTCTATAGACTTTGAATGACCCGATGGCCTTATGTCCTAATATAAAAAAATCTTAACACGCTTATTAAAATTTGTTTTTCCTTTCAATAATTCGTGAATCACACAATTCTCCAAATTTGTCAATGCCTATGACTTAAACTCATAGTCAGAATGATGCTCAAACTCATCTCTAGCTGAATATGAAATTGGATTAGGAGAGAGGTTAAGAACAGCCTTGAGTTGGATGTTGTCCCTAACAATCGCCTCATCTGCACCAGATAGTATGCTAGCACAATGCCTCAAATCCTTCTCACAATTATGCATTGTGCTAGAATAAGTAGATGACTTCACCACATCCACAAGAGGTCTTTGATCGATTGAGACAGGGGGCCTTATACACAACTAGAAGCAACTCATTGGCACCATCATCCACGCTCAAACTAGCAGAATCCTCATTCGACCTCGAAGCTCTACGAGGTTTAACTCCAGATAAGTTCTATATCTAGATGCCAAATAATGCCAAATAATGCGACAGCCTAATCAGCATTAGGAAACATTTAAAGTTACAACAGGTTTCCAAAACACTGAATCCACTGATTTGACGGAATCTCAGGTGCGATATCCATTTTAATCAACATACGGGCTACAAAAAGTTGCGTTAGATTTAGAACGGGCCGTCCAGTCGGAGAGGCTTCCTAAAAATGAACCCGAGCAACCACAATTAATGAAACAAAACTTGAGCCTAAAAATTGCCACCCCAATTATTAGTTTGATCAGAGACTCAGCGTTAAAATCAAAATCAAGTGATACATTCAACAGCTTAATGGGAAAATCCTCAATATCAAGTAGTCATCATCCATAAATTTTAAAGTACACATCTCTGACTGTAATGACCCATGGACCAAGCACCCTCTTGACAGCCTTCCGACTGGAGACTTGAGGAGGTCAATCAAAGAAGTATTTCCCAATAATTGAAATTCAAACAATTTGGCCAGCTCTCTAATCTCTTCTTCAGAAAACAAAAGCTTGTGTTTGTCGCTCATCCATGTAGCCCTTTGACGAACCGATACAGTTAAATCACAGTGCAAGGGTAGGTTGCTAGAGAACACATGGCCAACAGAATAAGCTCCCATCCCCACAACATCCGACCCCACAATAAGCTCCCAACTTTCACCAAATGGATCATACAGCATAGGGTTCACCTAGACATTCACACCCAACTAGAATTTGGCAGAAATTTAAACCCCAAGTTAAGGCTCACCCCAACAGTGGATGATGGCAATGGCCTAGAAGGCTCAAAAATCGATGAGGGATCTTGGTTCAAAGTCAATGTCGGGGAAAATGGGGGGGTTGCCATGACACCACGGTAATCACAATCTTCCTCCACAAATGACAAGCAAGCATTAATCAATGCCAACACTGTTGATTGAAGAAACTGTTTGCGAGGTGACAGACGCATTATGTGCATTGAACCTTGAAGATGTTCTTGACAGCGAAGAAAAACCAGAAGAAATTTCAAAGAGGGATTGGATTAAAATGAACCGTAGTGCATGCGGTTTGATCTGGAATTGTTTAATTCTGGAGATAAAATATGCAGTTATGATGGAGACATCAGCATGAAAACTGTGAAAATTTATAGATGGCAAGTATCTGACAAAGAGCGTGGAGAATCAACTTCACATGAAAAGACGGCTCAATCATTTTCAGATGAGAAGAAGAATTTCTATAGATGAGCACCTAAATAAGTTCACGAAATTGTTGACAGATTTGTTGAATCTGGATGAGACTGTGGAGGGTGAAGACAAGGCTCTGTTGTTGTTGAACTCATTGCCAGATGAGTATGAGCACTTCACCATGACTTTGTTCCATAGGAAGAAATGCTCTAAAGTATGAGGAGGTGGCTGCAGCCTTAGTGCACCATGGGTTCAGAAGAAGGGATAAAGAGACCATCAAATCAGATATGACAGAGGCTTTTACACTCTATAGGTGAAGACCAGAGAGGAAGAAGCAATGTCCAAAGAAAAATGCGGACTTCTAGAAAAGAGGAAAATCCAGAGGCTGGAGCATTAAGCACAATCAGTGCGCATTCTGTTTGGAAACAGAACAATGGAAAAATGACTACCCAAAGTTGAAAGATAAGCAGCGGACAAGTGGATCTTCCGAGGCAAAGGTTAATGTGATTTAGACTCAGCTGTATCTCTTGTCACTGTTTCAATAGGTCTAGTAACTGACAGCTCCAAATGGATTATGGATACCGGTGCGATGAATCACATATGCACCCAGAAGGATTGGTTTTGTTCACATAGAGAAACAGATAGTGGTGCAATCACAATGGGGAATGATGCTGTGCCGGATTGAAGAAGTTGGAAGCGTGTTGATTAAAACACATACAAGAACAGTGCAAGAATTGAAATAAGTCAGACATGTGCCAGAGATCAAGAAGAATCTTCTGTCAATTGGAGCCTTCAAAGCCAAGGGATTTAAGGTGGTGATTGAGGCAGGAGTCCTAAAGATCAACAAGGGAGCTATGACCTATTTGAGAGGAGTCAAACAATAGAACCTCTACTACTTGCAGGGAAGTACAGTGACAGATTCAATTGCTATGGCTGAAGACTCTAAAAATGCCATGATATTGTGGCATATGAGGCTAGCACATGTAGGAGAGCTTCACTGAGAGTATTGGAGAATGATAGACTCATTAAATGTATAAATTCTTGCAAATTAAAATATTTTGAGCACTGTATTTTTGGTAAGAAAACACCCAAGCCCTTAAGTGTTGGTCTCCACAACACCAAAGATATATTAGAGTATATGCACACGAATGTTTTGGGACCAACGAAAATGGCATCATTCAGTGGTCATAGGTATTTTGTTTCTTTTATACTCCAAATTTATATAGGTGTACACTTTGAAGAGTAAAACAAATGTACAGGAGGTTTTCATAAGCTGGAAGAAGATGGTGGAAAATCAAACAGAAAAGAGAATCAAGATGAACTAATCGGACAATGGCGGAGAATTTACATATGATTCTTTTGTAAAAGATGATCCGATCGGACAATGGCGGAGAATCACACTTTGGTGGAAAAGGTGCGGTGTATGTTATCCAATGCTGGGTTGTAGAGAGTCTATTGGGCGGAGGCCATAAACTATGCATGCTACTTGGTGAACCGTCTGCCATCTGCAGCACTTGATAAGAAAACTTCAATTGAGTTATGGTTCGGACATCCTGCCATAGATTATGATCAGTTGAAGATCTTTGGCAGGCCAATTTATTATCATATCAGAAAGGATAAATTTGAACCGCGGGCTAAGAAAGTAATTTTCGGGGCTTTCGACATGGAGTGAGGGCTACAAATTGTATGATCTAGTTGACAAGACAATTGTGGTGAGTAGATAAGTCACCTTTGATGAAGAATTTTTATTGAGATTAAGGAGTTCTCATCAGGTGGAGGATAATACAGAAACTCCAGTGAGTAGGCAGAGAGTGAGGTTTGATGCCATCCCATTTGTTACACAAAGGTCTTCACATCACATTGAAGATACTCCTATAGATGAAGATCACATTAGTGATGATGAAGAGTGAATTGATCTTGAAGGTGAGGCTCCAATTCAAAAGTCGATTGCTATAAATAGACCCAGAAGGAATGCAACTCAACAGCCAGCTTGACTCAGAGACTACGTCACATATGCATTGTATGCATTGTCCGTATTGGAGGATGAGGTCCCCTCTCATTACAAAGGATGTCCCCTCTCATTACAAAGAAGCGGTGATAAGCTTAGAAGGAAATTTATAGAAGCAAGCTATAGATGAAGAGATGGAGTTTCTTCAGAAAAATGAGGCATGGAAGTTGGAAAAATTCCCTCTAAGAAGAAAGGGTATTTGGTGCAAGTGGGTGTATGCGAAGAAAGAAGAAACCTAAAAAGCTGATGTGCGCTACAAAGCAAGATTAGTGGCCAAGGGCTTTGCTCAAAAAGAAGGGATCGACTATGATAAAATGTTCTCCCCAATTGTTAAACACTCATCGATCCACATGCTCTTAGCTTTGGTGCACAATTTGATTTGCTGCTTGAGCAACTTATGTTAAAACAATGTTCTTGCACTAAGACCTAGAGGATGAGATCTTTATGGCACAACCCCAGGGTACAATGAACCAGGAAAAATAGATTTGGTATGCAAACTGGATAAGTCTTTTTATGGGCTAAAGTAATCATCAAGATAATGGTACAAGAAATTTGATCAGTTCGTACAAAAGGAGAAGTACCAAACAAGCCAATTTGATCAATATGTCTATTTCAAAAGGTTGCCTCAAGGTAACTTCATTTACTTACTATTATATATTGAGGACATGCTGGTGGCTACTTCAGATCAGTCTGAGATGGATCATATGAAGGACCAGTTGTCAAAGAATTTTGAAATAAAAAACTTGGGAGAGGCAAATAAAATATTAGAAATGAAAATTTATAGGGACAAAAATACAAGAAAAATTTGGCTGACCCAGAAGGGGTATTTGAAGAAAGTGCTGAGGAGGTTTAGGATTGATGACTCTACAAAGTCTGTGAATATACCTCTAGCACCTCATTTTCGCTTGTCTGCAAAGCAATGCCCAAAGACAGATTTTGAGAAGGATGAAATGCATGCAGTGCCATATGCTAGTGCAACCAGAAGCTTGATGTATGTCATGGTTTGCACTACACCAGATTTGGCTCAAGCAGTTATAGTCGTGAGCTGATATATGCACAATCCAAGGAAAGATCACAGGTAAGCAGTGATGGGGATATTTTGGTACCTAAAAGGTACAATTGGTGTTGGCTTATTATTTTAGAACCAATTTTCAATAGCTAACTTATATGTTGGATATGTGGATTTCGACTATGTCGGAGATTTGGATCGAAGATGATTAACGATTGGTTATGTATTTACTTTAGCAAGAGGTCCAGTAGGGTGGAGATCAACTCAACAGTCTATCATTGCCGTGTCTACGACAGAAGCAGAATACATGGCAGTCACCAAAGCATTCAAGGAAGCTATTTGAATGAAGGGTTTGCAAAAAGATTTGAGTGCGAAGCAAAAGGAGGTAGTAGTTCACTGTGATAGCTAGAGCGCGATATTCTTAGCTACTAATTCGGTATGTCATGCTCGCACAAAGTACGTTGAAGTTTGACACCATTTCGTTCGAGATGTTATTGAAGAAGGTGAGATCTTACTGGAGAAGATCGACACCAAAGGCAATCCTGCGGATATGTTGACAAATGTGCTCACAATTAAGAAATTCACCGATTGCAAAACTTTGGTGAATTTGGAGAAGCATCTATAGGCTTCTCATTTGTTGGAACTACAAACGGCTTGATTCCTTTGGGAGGAGGATACGCAGGCAACCAAGTTGGTGCAGCCGCATTGACCGAGAGGCGGGCGCTATAGCGCGCCACCGTTGCTGGTGCCCGAGAGACGGGCGCTACGACGCATTGTAGTGCCCGCGGCCCAGTCAGCCCAATTTTGAGCAGCATATATATATATTTTCTTAACCCGTTTTTATGGTTAAGAGGCAGAATCTGAAATTCTTTTCAGTCTCCATTGGTTTTGGGTGTGGTGGCTGCTCCATTGCAAAGAAAGAGAAGGCTCCTAGAGGTTGTGTAAGGGTTTGTAAACCCTAAAACTCATTGTAATCCCCTTTCTCAATAGTGAAATTTTCTGCTCTCCTCCCCGTAGACATAGATGTTAGCACTGGACTAAGTAAATTCCTTTGTTTGTGCTGTATTTGTGATTGCATGTAATTATTTCTTACTTTATTTTTTTTACTCATCATCTCAAGCTTTGTTCTGCATTAGTTTGTAACCCTAAGAGATCCCAACAAACATTAATTAGTAGAAACCAAAAAGCTATACAGTCATGATATATACATGTTTACGAAGAGTACTATTATCCTTCTAGATATATGAAACCTTTTCCTTTTCTATAAACTTGATGCCATTTTTTGTATTTTTTTATGTAAAGTGACATGTGAAAGAAAAAAATTATCCATCCGTTTAAAAAGATAACATTGTGTGTATATTTCCATATTTATGTGAGGTCTAAACAAACAAGGCAGCCATTGTTGCTACATTTGATTGAATAGGCTATAGATCACAAATAAAGGTCAGCAAGAATAAAGAATTATATTTATTAAGATGAAAGTTGTAAAATGGAACTTACAATTGAAGATAACGCAATGTTCCTAATCAATAAGTTAAGAAAATGCTTATGATGGATTTTTGTAAATAAAATTTGAAAAAACCCCAAAGGTACTTAAAAATCACAATAGAAAAATTTAATGTTTAATGCAAGGCTTCAAGGTTCAAAGAACTTGAGTTGAACATCCCAAAGAAATTCAAATCTCTTCCAACAACATAACAGCATTGGGTTGATTTGTGTCCTTTCCCTAATGACAGCCTGAACAAGAGGCTAAAAATGAAAATCCAATATAAAGATAATGCAGTCATTACTTATTGAATGCAAGTTATAATCAATGTAGATTTAAATAGAGTGTGATGGCACAGGCGGATTTCCCTCAATTACTAAGTATATCAATTTAGTTCCTCAACAATTCATTTCAGACAAACTCAGTTCATAATGTTTTATTCACTTTACTATTTTTTAAGTCAATGGATTACATTGAGTATATTATAAAATGGGGATAAAATTGGACATTGGGACTAAATTGCTCAAATAGAAATAGCAGAGAGAATAACAGTAACATTAAAGCATTAACAATAACAATCATGTAAAACTAAAAGGACACAAGGTTCAAAAATAATGAAATGGTAACACCTAAACACAAAATTTTCAAAAATTGAAACAATGATAGATTCAATGACTGGTAAAACAAATGTACAAAACATGATTTCTAAAAAAAGTCATGGGGCTTTACTATATAGATTGAGGAGAAGCAACAAATAAGCTTAAATTTGTTGGCTTATCTAGCATGACAATTTTGGAATATTGTTCTCAATAGATTTCTTATTTAATATATATATAAAAGAAACAAAACCTTCACAAGGTACTCCGGTTTTAGAGAACCCCATGGATTCCTTCCACTTCCATAATTGTGAAGATTTAGAGCTACTATTGCTCGAACACTGCAGGGAGAAGATATCATTAGAAAACACTATAAATTTTGACCAGGGTGAGTGAGTAGAGATCATTAAAAAGTTGAACAATAACTAGGGTTGAAAAATAAAAAATTAAGGCAACTAGTTCATGAACTTACCTTGATGGAAGATGAATATGTTCCCAATCAGAGCTATTCAACCTTTTTATAGAAAGCCGCAGAATGTTGTTCAGTCCCCTGAATTATTGCGAACCTTAATAAAACTTGATGAAAACATTGCTACAAAAATAAACATTAAACTATTTGACAAGGACACCACATTTTTTGTGTTTAAGCATTGATGAAATTACTAGTTTTCTTCATCTGCAAAAGTAAAAGCCATCAAGCAAGCTCAGCGAAACAAAATCACTAAAATAATAGATGACAAATATCCGTTTAGTTTGCATAAAATCCTATACAATATTAAAGAAAATTAATTATCATTAAATAAATAGCAAGTCCGACATAAGTTGCCAAGGTCCTTGAGGTATTAACAGGACAAAGACGTTAGTTAAGTTCTTACAAAATCTACGAAAACATACCGTTACTACTTGTGCAGATCAGGCAGGACTGTTTATTTTGCAGCATTTTTGGGCAAAACTTTATAAATACCTCACAACATACAAAATCTACGAAAATATATCGTTACTACTTGTGCAAATTTGAGCAGATTTTGATTACACACAAGAACTAGACCTGCTGAATAAAAATTGCAGAACCTGTAGAAGAGATGCTGACCATGGTCAATAAAATCGCTTAGCAAAAATAGCTTTAAATTAACATTCCTATATATCTTGAAATGCTTGTCTAATTTTGATGATTTTTCAAAAAATGATTATTTTTCTCATGGGCCCTATTGTAATTTCAAAATTTTTGTTTAAAAATGTAAATTAATATTTTTATTGACTGCAAAATCCGATCAGAAGAATTTTTAGCCCAAATTTTGTTGAAATCAAATTTTAAATGAATCTTTGAATTTTTTTAATAAAACCCATATTTTCTTAATTCCTAAATAGTTCCTCCCCCTTATTATAAACCTAACCGATCCTCCAGACCCTCTATTTCAGGCAAACTAGCAAGAAACATTTGAAAAGCCAAACGTAAGGGAGCTTGAGTCATTCAACACCCTTGCATCAAAGAAGATTTTTGTCTTGAATTCATAGTCTGAAAAGGTTTCCAACGCTGTCACCAAGTTCAACCTCTCCCATCAACATCATTTAGTCGAGGTCGATCTAATCCCCAAAGCACCCTACGTAAGAACACTCATACCGAGCACAACCAACACTGTGGGTAAATTTTAAATCATACACGACCCACCAAAACCTTAATGTCAACTCCATAGGGAATGAGTGTTTACGACCCAACTCCTTTCAACCAACTCAAACAATAAAAAATGTGGGTAAATTTTATATCTATTTGATAGTTATTCTATTTTCTATATTTTATAAATTGGATGATCTCATAGAATAATTTAATTGAATTTTAATTTTCAATTTTTCAATATATTTTTTTGAAATTTTATTTTCCATAATAAGATTATATAATTTTTAATTATTGCATGCACAAAAGTTTACATGAAATCAATGTATTTTCTATTAATTTATGATTCTCCATCTACTTTTCAAATTAAGGATAATTATAAAGTAATGAATAAAAATAAAAAGCAATTTTTAATTATTGGAATCCAAAAAGCTCCTAATTAAAAGTAACTCCAGAGTACAAGGTTCTATATTAAGCCCATTTAGGTAAAGCTTCATTAGAAGTAACCTTTTTAAGCAAAATGATGCGAGGTATTAAAGAAAAATAAAAGTCCTCTAAGATAAAGCAACTTAAGAATTAGCCTCTTAAGAGGGGGTGAGAGGAAAAACCCTTTATAGGTAAAGCTCTCACAAAAGTAACATTCTGAATTAACGGGGTGCATGATTTTGAGGCATTTAAGAATGTGCAAATCTTGTAGCAAATGAATGAAAGAAAATTTCTAAAAAAAGGTTTTCATGGTGATCTATTTAAAATCTTAAAAAGATACTTCACGAATAAAATTGACACTAACAAGTTAAAAATAAATCATTTAAAATATTTTGCATAGTAAAATTTTTGTTTTGCATACTTTAAATGATATCATCATAATTTTTATAATTTTCAGCTACATTTTCTATTAATTTCAGTTCCCTACAGTGATTCTCTATCTATGTATGATTGTATAAAAATAATATCTATTCACTCTAATATTTTATTTGAATTTTTCAGACTAGGTTAATCATCATATGTCGACAAATTTTGCATATAAATGTTGTCAAACATCTAAAAAGATAAGCTTTTACTTTGCTTCCATATATAAATTATTAAATGAATGCAGTTTAAACATTTTACTATCGATGATTAGTTGGCTCTTTATTTTGGAAATTGGATGATAATTCAATAATCTGGCTCTCTAGTTTTAAGAATGACAGGTGTATGTTTTCATTATTCGACCTTTGTTTTTGAATCTTTTTGGAGCCATGTTGTGATACATCCGTTCACTGGCTCTCAATGGCCCTTGCGCTGCTCTTCTTGATGTGCACCCGACCCTAATCGACCTTCAAATATGCTGATTTTACAAAATAATCCTTTTATCTCAAACTAAATAGGCCCTAAAATAGCATACAATATTTCTTGCTTGATTTTAGGAAGCATTAATGAGAGATAACTAGAAACTAAATAGGTGATCTTTGTAGAAGTTAGGGAACATTGATATAAGAAAATAAATATTCACACAGTTTAGCAATGCACATGTATGGCTGAACTTGTAAGCAAATGTACATGGTCGCCCATGTAAAGAGGCAAATTTAGCATGAATATTATATGAACATTAAGAAAAAACCTAAATTATTGATTAAAAATAGTTTTATTGGGCCTATGTAGCTTACCTTAAAGTTGGATCACTCATACAAGGCGTAAGAAACCATCCTTGAGCACAGCTGTATCCTGTATATATCAACTATTACGAGAAATTGATTAGTCTAGCAGACTAATCGATAGCCGTATAAACAATATGACAATAAACAAATGAAAAGTTATCCTATAATTGAATGATGAAATGATTAGAATATTCAATGAAATACCCCAAGTTCAGAAACAAGATCAATTCACAGCAAAAAAAAAACAAAAACTACATAATTATACTATTTGAATCCTCCAACAAAAAAAAATTATTTATATAATTTAAAATGATTGGCCAATTGCATTAATCTATCAAGACAAGTTAATAATATGGCAAAATTAAATGTGCCAAAATAGTTTATTACATGTAAAAGATTAAGCCAAAGGGTTACTTGGGTCTAACTTAGCATAACTAAGCTTAACTATGCTAAACTAAGCTAAACAAGTGAGTTAGGTACTTAGTTTGTAAGAAAGATATGCTAGAAAATAGTTTGGCATTTTATGAGACTTGATTTTAGGATTAATTTTAAGTATTATTGTGTGGAGACTAATTGAATCATTAAGGGGAGAGCAAAAGGTGTTCCAACGGATTTCAGGACATATCTATAAAAGCCAATAGCAAGACTGGCGCCCAAGTGCGCCCAAGCCAGTAGAAAGTTTGGCGCTCAGGCGCGCCTAGGCTCCCAGCAAACAGAATGTTCGACGCTTAGGCGCTCCCAGGCGCCCAGCATACAGAAGGTCTGCGCTCTGGTGCGCCTAAGTGCCCAGTAGACATAAAGTTTGGCGCCCAGGTGCCTCAGAAGCAGTAACGTAGGCGCCCAGGTGTGACATGTCCAAGACTGTTTATGGCGCCTTGAGGGCTTATTTGGGATCCCATATAAATTCTAGCATGTTGGGTTAGGGTTGTGAGTGTGCCATTTTTCTGTGAGGGATCTTGAAGGCTTAGAGCTTGAAACCCTCGAGTGAGTGAAAACAAGGAGAAATCTGGGAGAGAAGAACAAGAAGAAAAAAGCTTCGAGCGGTAAATCTCTTCTTCCTCAAGGTGATTGATAAATTATCTGCAACTCTGTAATCATTCTTTCTATAATGGATTTTCTTGTGGTGGTATGACTCTGTGATTTTTCCTATTCTTAAGTTTGTGCTGTGATTTCTTTCAGTTTCTTGTGTTGGTATTTTTGTGCTTGCTTCCGTGATTTGAATTTCTTCGGAGAAGAAGATCTCATGGTTGACTCAACAAGTGGTATCAGAGCATTATTTTTTGGCATTAAGGTTTGTCAGCTTAAGTGGGAGCAATGGCTGACGAAATGAGACAAGATTGAGAAGTTCAATAGGGCAAACTTCGCATTTTGGAAGATGCAATGGAGTATCTGCACTACCAAAAGAAGCTGTACTTACCATTGGAAGGAATCATAAAGAAACCTGAAACTATGTCAGAAAGGGAATGGAAAGTCCTCGACAGAATGACATTAGGCTTGATAGGCCTCCTCGTAAGTTGCATTTAACATTGTGAATGAGAAGACTACAGTCAATCTCATGGCATCCCTCACCTGAATGCATGAGAAGCCCTCAGCTTCCAATAAGGTATTCCTGATAAAGAAGTTATTCAACATGAAGATGGTAAACGACGACTCAGTGAGAAAATTTGAATGAGTTCAACACTGCAACAAGCCAATTAAGGTCAGTGGAAATTAACTTCGATGACGAAGTTAGAGCTTTGTTGATTTTGTCTTCTTTGTCGGATAGTTGGGCAAAATGATGACTGCAGTCAGTAGTTCTTCTGTAAATGCCAAGCTAAAATTCAATGAAATTGTTGAGTTGCTGTTGAATGAAGAAGGAAACGCTTCAACGGTGAAGCGACTACTTTAGCATTAAATGCAGAATTCAGAGGAAGAAGTACAGACCAAAAGCTTAACAGAAGCAGGTCTAAGCCAAGGTGGGAAAAATCTAAGCCAGCTAAGGGAAAGGAAGAATGCTGAAATTGTGGGAAATCTGGACACTTCAAGAAGAACTGCTATGCCTTGAAGAAGTCAGGGGGAGGAGGTAAAGACAAGAATCCCTTCGTGACAATTTTAGCAAGATGTATTAATCATGTCCCTTGTTAGCATTGAGTCTTGGGTGGTGGACTCAAGTGCTTATCAGAAGCAATCAAGGCAGAGAAAATCAAAGCCAACTAAGGGAAAAGTAGAATGCTAGAACTGCGAGAAATCTGGAAACTTCAAGGACTGTTATGCCTTGAAGAAGTTAGTGGAGGAGGTAAAGACAAGAACCCCTCTGTGAATATTTCAATAGATGAAAATCAAGATGCATTGATCTTATCCCTTATTAGCACTGAGTCTTGGGTGGTGGACTCAGGTGCTTCTTTTTATGCAACCCCAAGTAAGAAAGCTTTCAAGAACTATACTAAGGTGACTTAGGAAAAATTTACTTGGGAGATGACAAATCTTGCAACATTTTTGGAAAATGTGATATCCAATTTCCAAATGAATCGGTGTGGAAGTTAAAGAATGTCAGATATGTTCCTTATCTGAGGAGAAACTTGATTTCTGTCACCAGTTAGCTCGTGAGAGATACAACACGAGCTTCATAGGAAATTTTTGGAAGATGACTAAAGGAGCATCGATAATTGCTCGAGGCAGTATGGATGGGACACTTTACCTGATCGATAAAGTGTCTGACTGTATTGCAACAGCAGAACAACTTGATGCACGTCTATGGAACTAAATGTTCGGTCATATGAGCGAGAAAGGATTGAACTTTATGTTATCTAGAGGAAATATTCTATGGCTGAAATTCGTGGACTTAGAATTTTGTGAAGACTGTGTGTATGACAAGCAAAAGAAGGTTAGGTTCTCAAGAAATGGGAGACTTAAAGTCTCAGAAGTTCGAGCTTGTGCACACAAATGTGTGGGGACTAGTTCCCACATCTTCTCTTGGTGGAGCCACATACTTTGTCACTTTTATTGATGACCATACTAAAAAGGTATGGGTATATTTCTTGAAGTATAAATTTGATGTATTTGAAGTGTTCAAGAAGTGGTTAGCCTCAGTTGAAATGAGACAGTCTTAAAACTCAAGTGCCTCATATCAAATAATGGTAAGGAATACTGTGACAAAGAGTTCAAAGAATTTTGTGCTTTGAATATGATAAGGCGGGGGAGTTCACAGTTCCAGGAACACCTCAACAGAATGATGTTGCAAAGCCATTAATAGAACTCTTACAGAGAGAGCCAGGAGCATGAGACTTCATGCTGGGCTGACATCGGTTCAGCGAGAACTGTCCCGACATCGAGTACTCACATACCGCAAGATCATATTGAGCAATTTGAGAAAAAAAAGAAACACATATAAAAACCAAAAGATATTTCTCATTTAATAATAATTCCAATTTTTACAATGTAGCCCACACTTCTGACAAAGTTTATCTTCTAGAACACAAGATGAACTTTGAAAAAGTAAAAGTTGCGCCTTAAGTTCTTCAGCCAGTATAAATTTTCAAGGTTCTTGCTTAAGCTCTCCCAGAAGTACCTGACCTGATATTGTACATAAAATAATATCGGGATTGGAATTCCCAGTAATTAGAGAATAATCTAAGTATCACAGTAAGCAATGAAGTATTACATTTTATAATTGCAGAGATGTGATTTGCAGAAATAAAGATGCAGAAAAAATAATAAGATAAAAGCGCAAATGAAATAATTAACTTTCTGCAAAAGATATTAGCTCAAAAATGTAGATTACTGATTTCATTTTTCCATTAACCCACCACGAATATTATTACTGATGTCATTTTTCCAGTAATAACCCACGAATGCTATTACTGATGCCATTTTTTCAGTAATTAGCCACGTTGGTTTCGAACAACCAACCAAGCTTCAAATGAATTTGGCTCAAAGCAAACAAGCGAAGCTAAGTAGCAATAAATTATATAAAAAAAAGTAATACATGTCATATACTGAGTACCTTTGTTCTTCAAGATCCAAGTTTGACAGTTCAATTTTTGGATCTGCATTTAGATTTGAATATCTTAAATTAGTTTTTTAATCCAATATTTTAGGAGTAATTTTTTATCTTTACTTTGATTCTGTTCTACTTTTAAGCTGCTACGATAGCAGTAATATTCATTATAGCATTATGATTATGATAATAAAGTCAGAATGGAAATAACTGAATTGAAATTAATAAAATTGAAAAATAATACTCATTTTTATAATATTTGTATTATTCCCATTATTAATTAATAAGAATAATAATAATGTGAATGACTAATTTATTAATTTTTATAGAAATAATTTATTAAGTATAGAGTAAAAAGAACGAAGAAAACATTAGTAAAATATTCCCCTCATTTTCCTCTTTTCTATCTCATCTCACCTTAGGATTAGGATCGCCAGAAAACGGAGAGAGATCGGAGCGGGGTGGCCGGAGGCTGGCAAGTGGCGGACTGGCTGGAGGAGGGCTGTCTGGGCTACTGCTGGCCTGCCGGAGGAGGCAGCTGGCCGACTGAGTGGCTATAGGCAGGGGCTGGGTTGCTAGTTGGCCGGAGAAGGGAGCTGGCCGGCAGGTTGGCTGGCTGGCATGGCTGAGGAGGAGGGCTGGCAGGAAGAGGGATTGGCTGTGGCTGGGTTGCGTTGAGGAGGAAGGGCTAGCACGAGGCAGGGAGATGAGGGGGAGGGGCTGCTGCTGTGGTGTGAGGTATGGAAGGAGAGGGGGTTAAATAGGGGAGGGAAGGAGAGGGGGTGGTCGGCCAAGAGGGCCGACCAATCTGCGCCAAAAATGGCGCAGGTGGCAGGCGGAACCTTCCGCCTGCAGAGCAAGCTCTGTCCAGGATCTGCGATCTTGATTCGGGGGGAGGGGGGAAGAAGGAGATAAAATTTCCTTAAAATTTTAAAAAAGAGTACTCTAGAGATTTAACATGGAAGAGGCAAAGCCAGTTTGCATTCTCCTAGCAAGTCACTTCGGTTTGATAAATGAGTAGATGCCAAAGATTGAAGTTGGACGGAAACACATGGAAAGGGTCCCTTATCCTTCAGCAGTCGGAAGCTTGATGTATGTCATAATTTGCATGAGGCCAGATAGAACACATTCAGTGGGAGTGGTCCACAGATTCATGAGTAACCCGAGGAAGCTCCATCGGGAGGCAATTAAACGTTTCTTAGATATCTGAGAGGTGCATTGGACAAAGCACTTTACTCTGGTAAGTTCAAGATAGAGCTACAAGGATATGTAGACTCAGAATTAGCTGGAGACATCGACAGTAGGAGGAGCACAATCAGATATGTGTTTACCTTGGGTAGCGCTGTGATGAGTTGGATTTCCAGGTTACAAAAGATAGTTTCCCTATCCACAACTGAGACAGAGTATGTTGCCATCACTGGAGCGAGCAAGGAGATGATTTGGTTGAAGAATTCAAGGTTGTGTTAAGCAAGGAGTAAGAGAACGTAAAACAACATAGTGACAATATGAGTGTCACCCATCTCGCAAATAACACAACAGTTCATGCCATGGTGAAGCATATTCAATTAAGGTACCATTTCATTCAGACACTGTTGGAAAATAATCAATTGGCATTAGAAAAGATTCACACATCGAAGAATTCAAGTGACATGCTTACGAAGATTGTAATAGTGAAAAATCTGAAGCTATGTGCTGCTTCAGTTGGCCTAGGTACGTGAAAAGAGGGCGGGATGAGCCACACCACATCCTTTCGCTAGGATGGAAGCAAGATTGAAGAAAATTGAAGGTTAAAGATAGATTGATCACAATTGATCTCTAAGTGGGAGATTGTTATGGTGTGAAAATCAATTGAATCATCAAGAGGAGAACAAAAGGTGTTATAGCAGATTTCGGGACGGATCTATAGAAGCCAATAGCAAGACTGGTGCACTGGCGCTCGACACGCCCAAGCACCCAACAGACAGAAAGTCTGGCACTCATGCGCACCCAGGTGCTCATCAGCCATAAGGTCTGGCACTCAGACATGCCCAGGCGCCTAGCAGATAGAAGGTCCAGTGCTCAGGAACGCCCAGGCGCCCTGTAGACAAAACTTTTAGCGCCCATGCGCACCTAGGACCTCAGGAGACAGAAGGTCTGGCACTCAAGCATGCCCAGGCGCCTAGCAGACAGAACGTTTGGTGTCATGGCGCGCCCAGATGCCCAGTAGACAAAGTCTAGCACCCAGGCGCCCCAGAAGCAGCAACACAGGGGCTTTTGAAAATCCCAGCCCAAGTGTGACAAGTCCAAGATTGCTTTGGGCACTTTGAGAGCTAATTTGGTACCCATATAAATTCTTACATGTTGGGTTAGGGTTATGAGTGTGCCATTTTTCTATGAGGGTTCTTGGAGGCTTGTAGCTTGAAACTTTGGAGTGAGAACAAAGAGAAATATGAGAGAAAAGAATAATAAAGCTTAAGGTGGTGAATCTTTTCTTTCTCAAGGAGATTGATAAGTTCTCTATAATTCTGTAATCATTTCTTCTATGTAGTTTCTTGTGGTGGTGTTGCTCTATAGTTTTTCCATTCTTGGGTTTTCTATGTATATATTTGTGTGCTTGTGAATGCTTGTGTTATAATTTCTTTCAATTTTTTGTATTGGTATTTTTCATATTTGTTTCAGTGACTCTCAATGGTTAAACCCTGATCCTAGGGATTTCTTCAGAGTAGAAGATCTTTTGGTTGTTGCAACACTAAGAATATGCATTAAATTTATGTAATAATAATTATTTATTAATAAACTTAATTAATGGACTAATTAATTTCACTTAAAATAAAAATAACCTTTATTACAATTATTATACATATTCATTAATTCTTAATAAATTAATCATATAATGATCATGCTAGTTGTAAAAATCATACAAATTAGAATGACCACTCATTATAATAATTACTATATCAAACATAGCAAATGAAATATTAATAAAGCTAAATATATTAGTTATAGTAAATACAATAACATATAACTAAAGTAGACATTTTTTATCTCTAATAGGCTTCTCTATAGTTCATGCTAAACTTTGGAGCTGGCTTAACCTAGAAAGTAGTTTGGCTGCTTATCAAATTAATTTTAGAATTAATTCTAAGAAATGTATTTATATTTATGTAATAATATCTATTTTAATAAAAACTCAAATAATGAACAAATTCATTCTGATAATTTTAATAAACAAATTATACTAGTAAACCATGTAAATAAAATGTTCAAATAAATTACAATACTAACAATTACTATGTGAACCATAAAAATAAAAATAATTTAGAAATTATATTAGTTATAAATAATTATCAGTTATGCTAAGTATACTAATTATACTAATTAAGACATAAAAAGAAAGCATAACAACACTTTTTTTTGTGAAATAGAGCTCTTCGTAGTTATACCAAGCTTAGGAGCCACATTAGCTCTTATCTGCACTTAATAGAGAAATTAATCAAAACAGTCCATTGACTCTTGCAAAATATTCAAAATAGTCATTAACTCTTGTAAATATTCTTTTTGATCTACTGACTTTTATTTAAGTGTCTTTTTGGTCCCCGTTAGCTGACCATCCCCTTCTTTTAAATTTGCATTTTTCAGCTGGAATCGGCTGCTGGATTCCAGTGGCCGATTCCAGTGAGATTTAGCAGCCAATTCCCGGCTAGAATCGGCCACTGGATTTCAATGGCCAATTGCACCTGCAAGCGACTGATGGACCAGCTGAAAAATGAAAATTTAATAGGAGGGGACAACGAGTTAATGAGAGGGACAAAAAAAATACTTAAATAAAAGTCAATGGACCAAAAAGAATATTTACAAAAGTTAAGAACTATTTTAAACATTTTGCAAGAGATAAAATACCATTTTGATAATTTTCTCGCACTTAATATCATAAATAGCTAGTAGAAAGGCACTACTTAGCTAAACTAAAATGGCCTTTGGAGCTTACGCCCAAACATAAAAAGCTCAAAATAATTTGCTAAAATGGTAGATTGAAAATCAAAGAAGCATATTTTTTGAATTAAATAATGTGTAGAACTCTATATCAATTATATTTAAGCAAAAAAATCCACAATATATATATGCTGGAGCTCACTCAAAGACCCAATTATCATCGCAAGCTTGACCTTCCACATGATGAGAATCTCTTACTCGCAACAAATGGTCATAATTTAATCCTATATTAAATAGCGTCAAGAATTACTTCAGCACACTCCATGGTTTCTGAAATTTGCATGTCATTCAATCTCATCCCAGTGACATTGACACTATCAGAGCTTCCTCGCAGTTCAGATTTTCCTTCCGCATGTAGTTGTAGCATCTCCTGCACTAAGTTCAATGGCAACAATAACTTCCTTCTTCGCATGTAGGTGAACTCGCTATCTTCAAAATAGTCGCATCTTCTATTCTAGCGACTGTGCAGTTCTCTTCCATAGCTAACATACAGATCTACTCAAGATATGGCTGCATGCGTCCCTTGGCTGAGGGTCTCGTCCACCAGGGGTGGAGGTGGCCAGTTCACCGCCGTCTTCAAGATGGTTGTTCCCGCATATAACAAGTTTTCTTCCACAACTAGAGTCGGAATGAGGGAGCTTATAGACAATATACGTTTTGTCTCCACATTCAATTAAATCAGTTTTAAGCACATTTTTGATGTTATGCACAAATCAAGTTATGTATTAAGTATTTATTATCCATGTCAATCAAACTTAGACATCTACTTAGATATTGAATTGGTTGCGGGCACCCTAGAATATTTCATAAGAAACCTTCTACTGAACTGCTTTATGTACACGACTATGGGATGTGAATAATAATGGAGGTGGTAGGTGATGATGTAAGAAAGGCAAATGAAGTTGCTAATGTGAAGCCCAAAAAAAAGAACATGAGAAAATGCATGAATTTGGTTGTCGATGAAAAAAGAAGCAAGAAAACCCACATTGAATATTAATTGTTAACATAAGTCTTGAAGAGCTTCAACTCAAATACACATTCCTCTATATGAGGAAAGCTTTATATATGAACTCGTTCATCTTGCAGCAAATTCCTTGAGAGGTTCTCATGGGAAATTCTCTAGGCGCAGGAAACAACATCACACTATCATCTTCTTTGCAAGCTTAAATCTCCAAGCAGTATTAAACAGTAGACTTAAAAAATCACATTAATTCATAGCAAGCGTCCTTCGAGTAATCTAATGCAAAACTTAATGTTGTTCATAATTTATTCAAATAACATGAGCCTATGCATAGGAAAATTCAATAACTACATACTTTTTTAAGATAAGTAGGCAATGACTCTCAAATGGATTCATGCAAACATCCCATTAATGTAGATGAGTTACCATGTCATGTATACATGATCGCCTATCAAACATCAAATAGATTCACAGTATAACAATTCAACCAAAAATGATAAACAAAAAATGACCAGTTTCATTTTTTTCACTGTTTACCCACAACTAAAGAATCTAAGATGTCTACTAGATGAAACAGATCAAACAATACCATAAAAATTTTATCATAGGACAAGTGAGACATGTTAAGCCTAAGTAATTTTCTACTTTTTGCATGGAATAAAATGTATAAGTTTAGATTATTGACGGATTGTAGCAAAATCTTAATCATGTCTGCAAAAGTATGAAGTATAATTTAAAAATCAGTAGCACGCCATTTATACTCTTTAATCAACAAGCAGGACAATGTTCATTTACATCATACTTTAGACTGGATCAAAAGTAGAGATCATAGACCACAGTAATATTTCTATAATTACAAAATGATTTGCAGCATTCAACTGTGTGAAAAATAAGCATCATTTTAAACACTGCAGATGGTTGCCTTATAAAGATTACCATCTCTATATGTGTAAATTTACAGAGTGGATGAAACAATGATGTCCATGGAAGATCTCACTTAAAGTTTGACAACTAGGATGATCAGCGATAATTCACTCAATGAAATTGGCTTTACAAGGATGGTGTTCAAAATGTAATCAACCTGCTAAATGCGTCAATGGGCTTATTCTAAACACCTGCACATTGTTTAAGACAACTATAATCGTGTATAAATCTGACCACTTGGACTGTCAAAATTGTAACTTGTATATGAATTAAGATGCCAAAGGCTTGGAGGTCAGAGACAAATATTTCACGTTATATGTAGGAAAGTAAGACAAACTTAAAAATAATAAAAGACCTTGAAAACTGTATCTGACTTCATGAAAAACGCAGAACAAACTTCCATCCCCAACTTCTGTTGCAGATTAATTACTTTAGCATCTAATAGGATCAACCACTGGGTGTTATCAAATAATGCACAGCCAATCAATGATTTATACAAGTGTAATGTGTGTACATAGCAATGGCAGTTGATTTAATATTTCCTACATCCCAAAGTAAATGACATTGTATTTTAGCCTTGCTAATAAAAAATGGCAACAACGTAAAAGAGACAGTTTACACACGGTTGGCAACTAAAATTGATAGAAAATTGTGTATTGTGTACTTGTATCACTAGTTTCAAAAGTTCATAAGCTCAGAGACAATTTCAAACAACGCTGAGCGAGTTATTATACATTTATGTGCGTTATCATACCTTGTTAGATATGGTACCGTGTGCGAGGTGTGGCTTTTCTTCTCGAAAATGGTGAAAACCATAGGCAACTTGAGCATCCATTCCTGCATTGATAAACTTTCATATCAAAGATAGGTACTGAATTACTGTTTCAATCTTTCAATATAAAGCAGATGTTGATATTCAGCATTCTTTTAGCAAATGTAGGAAATAACTTTGAAATGCATATTTCAGCTTAGGATGTCTGAAATAACAACAATAAGAATCTGAATTGTCTAGCCATTATACTGACGAAATCACAATGGAGGCATGAGGATAGTTGTTGAAATGAGTTTTGTCACAGCGATTAGCAAATCGAGCCTACTCCTTAAACCAGGATCTAAGATTGACAGAGAGTGATAACAACCCTATGCAAACATAAGCCCTATGATACATAGAGGTACCCAATTAAAACATGTACAAACTAAAGGCTGACACACACATGACATCAAATAGGTCACCTAATGATTTTTGCCTTAAGGATGCCAGTGTGTCATTAGAGGTCCTTCTATTAATACAGGTGGACGGATAATACTTCAGCACATAATTAAAGGAAAGCTTGGTTCAACCGTGAGAAGTGTCGTGCTTCTCAAATGAAACATGAGACTTACTTTAAGCTGTAGATGGGAGAAATTTGGATAGCAAATTGAATAGAAGGAGTGGTTCAACTACCTTGGAGATTTAGGATTTTGTACGAGAAGAGACTTTAATAGATCGTGTAATATTCGAGGAACCATGGGCAACCAAATTCTATAATCATCAATTGAGGACAAAGGATAAACTACTCACGTTATGAATTTCCAAAATGGATGTGTTGTTCTATGCTTAATCAAGAAAAAGATGCAGGTTGCATGGAGGAATTGCAGTGCGTGTGTGATTTGAGTGAGTGCTCGCAATAGTAGATTCATGTACATAGCACACGCAAACTGTATAAGTCAAGCATGGAGGTTGTAGATATTAACTATACAGCCTTATCTCATAGACTACCTAGGGAGCCACCTTAAACTACCTAGAAACTACCACATTCGATTATGCCTCCACTCTATATAAATGTTGTACTTGATATGATTTGTATGAAAAATTTTGTTTCTTGTTTCTTCTGCTCGCATATCTACTTTCACATGGTATCAAAGCAAGGTTCCAAACTTTCCCATCATCTCTCTTTCTGTCAAAGCAATTTTTTTGGGAATCCCTATCATCTTCATCGGAACCCACTGCGCCCTCCCCCTCAAAAAGTGCGGCGACAACATCCTCGACCTCGACATCAATTCCTACTATGGCCCTTCTCTGAAGCGATCACAACAATCCGGCTGGTGTCGCTCTATACAACCACTAAGAAATACAACAACGAAATTGTGCACGCATACAACCACGTCTACGACCTCTCTCCCTCAACCTCCATTTCCAACGTTTCATTGCTTCGAACCCTACCCTTTTCCTCATCACCTTGATGGCCTCCTACCTCTCCTTCTAGTCCTTTCTCTCCTTCGAAGTCGCTTTCCTCCGCATCTGAAGCCTAAGCTGCAAGTTCTTTCTTCCACTGAATATTCCAAATTGCGACGTTTTCCTTCTATTACATATTCCAATTTGCGATGTTTTCTTTTGCATCCGAAGCGAGTTCTTTCCTTCGCATTTGAAGCCACTATGTGGGTTCTTCGTCCACAACTTAAGACAAAGCCGTTATCTATGGCACCTTCATCGCTTGTGTAACGATCCAAAGTCGTTACTTTGCGAATTATGTCAAATCCCGCCTTAGAAATCAGGATCCCAGAGAATTTTGAATTAGGGCAAATAAAAAAATACCATAGGTAAGAATAATTCTAAGGATCAAACTGCCCTAATTTGAGAGAAATCCAAATAACTAAAGCTCCCACTTTATTTTCTGAATTATTTAAATTCTATAAATCAAGAACATTGGAATGCATGCCCGAATTCATCGTGTTCAGTGTTGATGTATTAAGTATATTATTTAAAAGCTGCTCGAGAAGTTGCATCAAATTATGAGCGACGGTTTTATCGTTGTTAATTTTGAAAATTTTAACCTTAAAAATTAATATAAAATAAAATATACTCCGAATCGAAATTTTTTGGCGCGAGAGTGTTTGTTATGTCATAACACGCCTTGGTGTCAAGTTTCGTTGTATTTGGACGCCAAATGACGGAAAAATGCAATAAATTTAACTTTAAGTATTTTATTAATTTCCTTATTTAAATTTCTCCTTCTTCCCCCCAATTCGCCAGACCCCTATCCGCCTGCGATCGCAGGCTCTGTTGCAAGACAGAGCCTGCAGGCGGAAGTTCCCACCTGCCAAGAGTGCTGCATGCGCAGTTTTTGGTGCGGGTTAATCAGGCCTCTCAGCCGACCACCCCCATCCCTCCCCTCCTCTATATAAACCCCCTCTCCTTCCCTCTCACCCTCACAACCTGCAGCAATTCCTCTCAGCCCTCAGCCAGCCTTCCTCCTTCCAGCCAGCCTCCCTCCCTCACAGCCAGCTAGCTCTTCCTTGCTGGCCAACCAGCAGTATTTCTAGAATAGCTTAAACAAGAACTCTAATGCTTAAAATTTTCAATCTGCCATTGGATCTACGATGGCGCTGTTTTTGCTTATCTTTTATATATTTTTTTATTTTTTACTTTTGTACAAGAAATATGATGAAAGATTTTGTAATATAAACTTTGAAATAAATGAGAAATGTCCTATATTTTTGTGTCCCTTTTCTTTCATTACTCAATATGATCCTGCGGTAAGTGAACACCCGATGTCGGAACGGTTTCTGCTGAACCGACATCGGCTATCACAGCTTGCCATAGCAAAATCGCAACAATGGAGTATACCAATACCAGTCTACACCCAACGAAAGCCTAGACATACACAACAAAGCTCTTCAACAGCCGGCTCAAAGGACCACAAATTTCTAGTATCCAACATCAAAAACATAATTCATACGCCTTCAATATCGGCAAACAACCCCATATGTCAAGCTCAGATCTTTCAACTATTTAGCACTAATAATCTCCATGGGCACCTAGATAGCTCCAACTCCTCTCGCCCAATAACCATCCTTAACAATTGTGGCATCAATAGCGACAATCCAAGGTACATTACTTGGGCAAATATCAACAAAAATCTGATTGTAGCTCTTTACTCCACCATTTCACCTTCAATCCTTACATTCTCAAGGTAGACTCATGTAAAGAAGTTTGACACACTTTGGAAAGGAGGCTTCAATCCACAAACCACTATCGAGTTATACAATTCAAAAATGAGCTACATGATCTCTAGAAGAAAGTTCAATGTATGAATACTATTAGAGATCAAAGCTTTGGTAGATAAAATCACTGCAGTCAGATCAAAAATTGATATGAAAGATGTCATTCTATACACCTTGAATGGTCTTTCGACATCCTATCAAAGCTTTTAAGACCGCCATTCGAGCCAAACTAAGCCAAATTAGCTTGGATGATCAATACTCCCTATTATGCAGCAATGTGTAGCAAGATCACAGTAAGGAAGTTTAGCAACTTAATCAGCCGCTCAACAACTCAAACTCGCACCTATCATTGTTTTCCCCTCATGCTCGTGGTCGCGACAAATCCGGAAGAGGCAGAGGTTGCTCACCCTTCAAAGGAAATGGACAGAAAACCAACATAACTACATTTATAAAATGCCAAATTTGCAGAAAATGAGGTCACTCAGCAAAGGACTGCTGGACAGATTAGATACCATATACAGTAGGGCATCAAATCAAACAACAACACTTTGCATTGCCAGGCTAAATGACCACAACTGGTACCTCTGACACAGTAGCATCAAACCATGTTACCAATGACCTAAACAACTTGTCAATTGTAGGAAAATATCACAGTGGTGATTAAGCCATCATTGAAAATGGCCAAACCTTGCAAATTTCTAATATAGGCAACGTCATTCTACCAACGCCTCTCCCTAAGTTTTTCTTGAATAATAGACTCCATGTCCCGCAATCTCAATACAAGCTCCTTTCAATTTAAAAATTAATAACTGATAGCTCTTGTTCTATTCAAATTGATCCTAACAGTTTTCTCATAAAGGACCTTCAAATGAACAAGACTCTTCTTCAGGTCGCAGCACTAATGGGCTATACACCATCCGACCTTCTCCAGAACCTCCACAATCGAAGCTAGCCTTGAGATCATCTTCCACACTCGCCTCCTTAACTTAACATCAACAACTAGGACATCCAGGCTTCGACGTTCATCATCTCTTAACCAAGCAAAATTCACATCTCAAAAATAGCAATTTTACATTTCTATGCTCCACTTGTATTGCTGCAAAACACCTAAAGTTTTCTTTTTATAAACATGCTGCTAGAAATTACAATGTATGAGACATACATACCAATGTATGGGACCCCGCCTCTACCATCTCTACTGAAGGATACAAAGTTTATGCTATTTTTATTGATGATTGCTCTCGCAACACTTGGGTTCTTCCCATTAAAACAAAAAATTGAAACGATACATAAATTTTCACAGCTCCAAAAATATAATGAATGCCAATTTAATAATTAAAATACAAATATAATGCTCAAATGGAGAAGACGAATACAACTCTTTTCTCTTCCAAACTCTTCTCAAAAATCTTGGCATCAAACATCAAATGCCATACCCTTGCATCCCTCAACAAAATGGCGTAGCAGAACGAAAACATCGTCATATCCTCGATGTCACCCGAGCTCTTCTCCAAATAGCTACTCTTCCTGATAATTTATGGGTTCATGCAACTCTTACCTCCACCTACCTTATATATCTGTTACCTTAATACCAAACATGTCTCCCCCCTTTCAATTTCTCTACAATACCAAACCCACGTATGAACATCTTAGTGTTTTTAGATGTCTATACTTTTCTCTTCTTCCACCCATCCACACTTCAAAATTAGGACTGCAAATCCTACCATGCGTCTTTCTTGGCTACTCTCCACACCATAAGAGATATATATGCTTCAATCCAAAAATAACTACTATCTCAATATCACGGCATGTAAGTTCGTCGGAAATGTGTTCCCCTACCCTTCCATATCCACTAACTTCACCAACCACAATTTCATCACCCCAAACCACTTCAAAACCTTAAAGCCAATTCTATCACCACTAAAACAGAAAACTCACCATCAATCAACACAATCCCCTCTTTCCAGAACCTATCTCCAATACTATCACCGCCCATGACCTCGAAACCAACTCACAAGCTCCAGTTCCTACTCAACCCCTACAAACCCGTTTAAGAATAGGAAAACTAAAGCCAAAAACCATATACACCCTCGTTCACACAACCAATCCTACCTCCTACAATGTCGCCGCCGTGGATTACTCACTAATTTTTGCTAGAGGAATCTACTTCATTGAAGATTGTCGTATGAAAATTCTTAAATGAACGGCATCAATTAATCCAACATGTGAACCTCATTGTGTAAGTTTGGATCAATTTTCCTCTCCTTAAGGTTCATCTGATCACACATTAGAAAGTTTGAGAAGCACATGACATGGATCAATTAAACAGGCTTGAAACTCGCCAGATAAACCCAAATTATTGAGAAAATTCCTAAAGGCAACGATAAACGGTCAGCCATTCAAGAACTTCCCATTAGAGTATATTCATACTATTTTGCAAGTTATTGCTCTTCAACTTATGTGATGATCAAGGCAGGTTTATCTCGGAGTAGCAAAATAAGCTTTATGCCAATCAAATCTTCCATGTATGAGGTGTTCGTCAGCAATCTTGAAAGGATTTGGATATTGAGGGTTTCGCATGACGTTGGAGATGAAAGTCCAGTTGCGAGCCCAAACCCTTTGACATCGAGATCATAGCATCCATTGGATACTAAAGCCAAGAACCCACTTAGGTGAAGCCATCGCATGCAGTAGATTCCGTCGTCTTCATCGCTAGGGCGCCTTTGCTTCCGCCATCATGAAATATTTCGCTAAATTTTTATTTACTAACTAATGTGTACCAATTAGTGTGTGTGTGTGTGTATATATATATATATATTTTTTTTTTTTCTTATATGTGGCCGGTGGGATTTGAACCTATAATATGGGATAACAAACCTTGAGCCTCAATCACTGGGCTATAACACCATTCACCAATCGGTGTTCGTGTGTGTGTGTATATATATATATATATATATATTATGGTAACTATTAAGTTTTATTAATGAAAATTATGAATACAAAACTATTCAAGTTGGTAACCTCAAAAAAGGGAAAAATTAAGAAGATAAATAAAAACAAAAATAAAGAAACATATAAAATGATTACAAAACCGCCAAAATAAAGAATCAAGTTTAAAACAGAAGTACAAAAGAAAGAGCAAATGAGATCCTCTATTCATGCTTCAGGATCCGCTCCTTTTTCCTTTGATAATATCAAATTTTTTTTGAGGAATTAGAACCCTTCTTCTTTGTTTGGCATATGCTAAAGAAAGCCTCCTCCAGATCTTCAAACACATTTTCATCAAACAAAGGCTCCTCATCAAAATCATTTTCAGGTAGAGTAAGAGTGGATGACTGACATACATCGCCAGATTCACTCGAATGAGATTCAATGGCGAGAGACAGGAGACCCTCCACCTCCTAGATCATGATGACATTCCTCTGTATCTCCCGAGAAGACATCAATGGGCTTTCTCCATAAGAAGCTGTCTGGTAGCCTGGATTTTGGGAAAATCCTCGCTTTCTTCTGAAATTGTATTGAAAGTTCCAATCAAACTTGGGATGGAAGCATCATTCAACTTCAACTGACCATGGAGGAGACTGTTAATGGCAATAGATAAGATGTAGTTGAGTAACTGTCAGGCATTGCTCGCTTTGATGATAGCTTCCTTATCGATATTGGCGACCACATATGAAGCCTATTCGGCAATGCTACCCATTGCTAAAGCAACATCAACCGGACCTTCCACCACAACTGGTGTATTACCAACATCAAAAGTATTACAACCTTCAAGGATAACTAAATCTACAATCACAACTGTATTCGGAGTAGCTAGGAGAACAAAAGTGTATACAATTAGTTGGAAATAACAATTAATTATATCTAAGCTAATTAATTCATTTTTTCTCTATTTGAGCACTAGTTATTTATTATGAATTTCAAAATTGAGAAAAATTAAATGTTTAAGAATAAATCATAAGAATTCCAAAAATTTGTTGAAAATATTAAGAAATTAAAAAAATGTATGATTGATTTTTCCAAATAAGAATTGACATCAAAAGCTCAAGATTTATGATTGGAACTACTCGAGTTTAATAATATAAAGGAGGTAATTAGCAAGCATAGTTATAAGTGGACACCACAAATCTATAAAGATTTTTAATTTATCTCAATATCATTATTTTGAAAAGATCCCAAATAGATTTAATATAAAAAATGCTAAGTCAATCAACATGCCACTAACAAATCACATTAAGCTCTCTAAAGATCAATCACCAAAATTGATAAAAAAAGACCATATGGCTAAACTGCCATAAGAATTACCAATTGGTTTACTAATGTCTATGATGCTTGTACAAAGCCAAATATCGTTCAAAAAGTGGGAAGTGTTGTCAAATTTGCGAAAGGAACAGTGAGATGCTATCAAGTGGATATTGCAAAATCTCGAAGATACAATCAATCATTCATTAATATTTAAATGTGTTGACTTCAACTATATGAAAATGTTGATATAAATCTAGAAATTGATCTGAATACTTAAAGAAAGTACCCTTGGGTATATATCTACACATCAGCAGGTAATACAATTAGTTGGAATTAACAATTGCAAAAGGTATTAGCATTGTCTACAATAGAAGCATAATATATATTTATCACTAAAGCAGACAAGAAAATAGTACGACTGAAAGGATTTAAGAAGTCATTGAATAAATTACCTAAACATGCTGCTCTCTTTTTTGTTAAGTAAATTGCCATTTGGTTTGGAACACTACCTTTCACTCCCGAACAAAATACATGCAACTCAAATATCACTATAAATATAACTTGTTTGAAAATAATGCTCATCAACTCATTACATTCAAAGAAGCAAGAATTAAACAAAATTCATTCCTCCAAAAAAATTAAGGCTATATAAGACTTTAATAAATCTCCAAGACTAACCAAAATGGTGCTGCATAAAAGATTGTTAAAATATAAAAATTAGTTTCTCCACATAATAAGCATCCTAAATCCACCTCACCTATAAGTTCCACAGATACCTAGTCATAATATATCTCCTTCATATACTTAATTCTTTTCAACAAAATCATGCCTTAATCAAAACTTACCTCCTTCACATACTTTAAATTTATTTAATCAACAACCTAATTATATGAATATAAATTGAGGAGAGAAGTAGTATGCACCAAATTCTTACACAAGCAAGGAAAAAAGAAGAAATGAGAAGTATTATCATGCAAGAAGGTTCTCTTGGTGATTGAGGCAAAGATTTTTGGCCTCTTTGAGAAGAGATGATGTTTGGACAAGAAAAGAGAAGGCGAGACACAAAACTTGGTATTTACTCTCTAATCCAAGCCTCCTTTTTCACTTGAAAGTTACAATTCACTATCAATCCTATATAAACATTAATAACTCTGTCATCATCATTTATTTTAAAAGAAGTAATTTTTGATGTACCTCTTATATAACATTTAGTAAAATGCTTTATTTCTATACTGCTGTTGATGTTGGTGGATCTCACTAAACCACATACATCTTGTATTTTGTGCTTTTGGATGTGATTACATCATCTTCTTCATTTATATTGTTGCCCAAAATCATATTATGATTCTAACATTTACAACTAAAAATATGAGGAAAAAAATTCCTAACGATTGTTCAGCTTCACTAATTGAATTGCTTTTTATAATTTTACTTGAGCTTCCATTAGAAAAGATAAAAATACAATATATGGCGCTAAAGAGTATGTAACCAAGCGTGGGGCCCGAATTTTGAGTTAGTTTTGATAGGTTCTTGTAAAACCTTCCCTTCTGTTCTTATCTCCTTAAGCCATCAATCTCATAATTTAGTAACCTGTCCACTGAAATTTGCAAATTATTAACATTAATATGTTCATATCTTCCACCAAATTAGTGTAAGCTTTTTTGTTGAATACCATTAAAACCAGCAATTTTGGAGACAAATATTTATCAAAATCCTCATTTACAACAACATTATTTCAAGCATATGTGCATGATCATCAACAACAAAATTAAAGACATACCTATGCTGAAATAGTTATAGAAGACTCCTTCAAGACAAGTAATTTTACTAGGCAACTCTCCCTCATTATCCCCTTCCTGGATCATATCATCAGTAATATTAAAAACAAGAAAAAATAGATTAACAAACAAAAGTTTAAGAGGTTATTAGTTTTCAAAGAAAACAAGAACCATGAGCATCATGACAAGCTTTATTTTAGTTATTTTTTGTGAATCTAAAAATGTAATTTGTAAGAATTTGTTGCTAGAAGAAAGGTTTGCAATTGAAGTTAAGAGCTCAGAAAAACAGAGAGAAATATCCCTAAACTATGCATTAGTAAAATAAACTGGTGCATAATGCTTGGATATATATTGGAAGGGGAAAAGTAGAGAGAAGATGGATGTAACTTTGCAAGTATATTTGTGCTGCAGTGAACTTCCCTGAAAATGAGTTTGAAATCTGCGTTGATAGAAGCTCAAAGATTACATAGCTGTCTAAGACAGTGATGAAGCCTCCTGGACTTGGGACCTTTATTGTTGATCATGTTCATAGTGGTGGAGTAAGATTCCATAAAGATATCGCAAGCATGTTAGGGAGGTTGAAAAAACTGTAAGAACATCCACTAATACAGAAGATAAATTAAAGTGGGAAAGGAGAGAAACATATACAGAAAGATGAGACAAGACAAACTTAGGAGTAATACCTGCACGCCTTCTCTCAGAAACTAAAATCTATATACAATGCATCACCAAACAACGAACTATAGACGTTTCACTTTCCAAACCTACAAAATATATAACCCTTTCTCCAAGCAAAAGAAAAGAATCAACAACTATTTATTCCTGCAAGACATGATCATCCTATCACTTTTGTAGATTCCCAGGATGACTGTCATCATTTCTACATATGCTTCTCTACCCTTAATTTATTTAATTATTAAACAATTTAATTTAGTTAAGAAAATTAACACTATTGAATTAAATCTCCATTTAAGTGTCCATTAATATTTAAAAATAATAGTCATTTCTTCTTATTAAGTGCAGAAAACACTACCCTTCCTTTTTTTTCCTCTTCAGATGCAGAAGAGGATCAAGCAGTAACAATCTGATTGCTAGGGAATCAAACACAAGCGCCTTCACACACAGCTTCTCCACTTGCAGTGCTAAACTCTTCTCTCCTCCCTCGCACAGTCACACGATCAGGCCTCCCCTCTTCACCCACAAAGCCAATTAGCCATGTATCACATGTGCTTTCTGTTAAGTATGCCTCAAACTTGTCATGACCAATTTTGAACCTCACTTATGTGGTGGGTGCATGAATGAATCCCAGTGAGCAGCATCTGCTGGAATAAATCAACATAAACAAATTCTTTTTGTAGGAGCATATATGTAGTTCTATTTTCTTTTGAAACAATAATTCACCTCTCATTCTGTCTTGCTCTCTCTTACTTTCTCTTTATAAGCACACACACACATAATGTATATGAAAATATATGAATAAAAAAACATTATCATTGTGAATTAGGGTATCCAGTTTTATAGTACTTTTCACCTTTTGCTTACTCCAGTGTAGTTGTTTCTCTTCACATCCTGTGATTTTTCACACTAAAGGTTTGCCACATAATATTCGTAGATTCTTAAATGGTGATTGTGAGTGCTTGCTCTTTATTTTTTGTTCGCCATTCTATATCACTAGCACTGCTGACTTCTGCAACACACACATTTGAATGGAAAGCGCTCAACATTTGAGAATTCAGGCAAAGTTGCCGGCGTCAATAGTGATCATAAGCAATTCCCAACCTCTACATCGATTTTAAAAAAAATACCATTTCCCTCTATTTTTCCACAATTAATGAGTTTTCTTCCAAAACTTAGATGTTTATGAACTTAGACAGTGAAATTAAGGATCTACAAAACATGAAAGCAAGATTTAACTTTGATGGCACTTTTTTACATAATGACAAACCAGCTTTTAAAGAGGTGATTATCAGAGAAATGATAGAGAGTAACTATTAGCTGCTTTTGGTAAATAGGCGGAGGCTTCATACTCATTGGAGGCTGAAGTTAAAGCGTCCCATCTTATTGAAGAACGCAACAAACCTTGGATGAATGAGCATGTTGGATTAATCATTGAAGGTGAGCTTTGGAGGTATAGCTTAAGTCATTTTCCGCACAATGAAATGAGATACAAAGAAATGGACTGCTTTAGTGGTGATTTCTTTTCTTTTTATTATGTTAAAATTATTATTTATACACCATTATAAATCCAGTCAGTACCACAAATTCTTGTGTCAATTTTGCCCACAACAGGAATTTTCCTTTATGAGGTACTAATCTAGATGATTTTAAGGAAAATACATTATATTAAAGAGTACATGTATGTGGAGCCAAGCAGAAAGAAGTTGGCGTGACAATAAGATAGGGTATATGGAGTGTGGTACGAAGCGAGGGAGTTGGGCGATGCAGCATACTCTTGAGTAGGGGCAGGGCACAACAAAGGGACACGGGGTGTACGGTGATATTTTTTTTCACCTTGCGCAATTGTGTGGGGTTACAACTTGTTAGCCCACCAAAATAATTTAAATAATAGAAAGGGACTAATTGAACCAAATGAACCAATTTGAGTAACAGTTGGACCTTGAGATTTTAGTCATGGCAAGAAATTTAAGCAATACATAAGTATGACAAAGCATATAATAAGTTTTCTAAATGTTATAATGAAACCCACTTTGTACCCCACATGTTCTAGAAATTAAGACTTTCAAAGATGGAAAAGCATTATAAAGTTGAATTAGAATAAATAAATGATTAGGATGAGGTATCCTAAGATTATTGACCTTGCTACAGGACTGGCCACACACGAGTGGAGTGTATTGAAAATGAGTAAAATAGTAGAGTGTATTGAAAATGGGTAAAATAGTACTCAATTGAACCTCCCCTAAGAGAATTGTTCATGATGCTTGTCATAGCAAGTATTTTTTTTCCAACAAAGATAGCCCTAACAATGGTAGCATTAACAATAAAAAGATTGAATTTCAAAAGTGCATGTAAAACAACCTAATTGCCACCAAAATGAACTCAGAATGCAAGACGTATCAAGGTAGGGTTAGATTTTCCTTATATGTTTTGTTAAGCAGCCTAAATGCTTAAGTCTTATACAAAAGTTTAAGGAAATATACATAATGTTAAGAGAGGTGAAAGTTTAAGAAAATCATAATTCAAAACTCCAAAATAAACATTTGAATTTTTAATATAAGCAATAAAATGTAAACTTGAAATCAAAGATTAAATGTGCATAACTTGTACAATTATTGGAAAATTCAAATATTTTAGAAGTTTCCCAATATGAGATACAAATATCCAAAGTTCTCTTAAGTTGCAGTAGTTAACAATGTTACAAGTCCTAGGCAAAATTGAGAACAAAAAAGTTAAGAGAAAAGAACAATTACACATAATATCAACGTAACACAAATATATATCTCACACTGGCGCAAGAAGAAGAATTTAGGGAAATTCATCAACCTTGTTTTACATTAAAGAATACCACAATCACAAGCACCCACAAATGTAAGAGAAAATTCTTTTATTCTTTAAACTAAAATTTTCTTTTATTTCAAAATAATTAATTTACAATATAAAAGTTGAGGCCTATTTATATATTAAAAGACTTAAGAATATATAAGGAGACATTAGAGAAAACAATCAATAGTTATGGTTAATGATTCAATAGCTTTAATTTGATGGTTGCAAATGGTGATCAATGTGCTACAATTATATGGCTATAACCGATGATCTATGGTTTGTAATATAATGGATATAATTGATGATCCATGGAATAGAATCAGATTTATAAACAACTAACTCATAATATAATTTAAGGATTGTAGTTAAGAATCTATCATCTGAAATTAAATGGTTGTGGTTTATATATTATCAAAAAGTACAAAATTAAATAATAAAATACAAGAAAATTATTCCCTTAATTTTCCTTAAACATCAAGTAAAACAATGCTTGTGCCATAGATTCCAATGAATTTAATAACTGATTCATCTAGCAAGATCAAATAAATTCATAAAATTTTAAATTGATCCAAGAGTCATAAAGATTTGGCAAGTCTTTCCAATGAATCATGTATTTCTAAAATTAACCATCAATAGTTGTCTCATTATCAGATATTATCTCTAGAATTAGTTGCACAAGCGATTAATAAGAGGTTAGAAGTAGGTTCACATTGGAGAGGTGGAAAGAGGAAAATTCATTGTGCTGGTAGCTAGTTCCTAAAATAAAATTTTAATCTCAATATTTTTAAGCTCTAGTATGATTCAATCATAAACATTATTTTATACTCCATCTATATGTCAAATCAACCAAAGATAGAGGTACATAAGCATGGCTAATTATAGATTCATACGCAAGTTTAACAATAGGCAACTCACTTATTTCAATAAATATGGCTGGCTCAACTTTGCATTCAGTTGTTGCTTTGTTGAATTTTAAACTTGTGCATTCTCAAAATCAATGTTACCTATAAATTCTATTTCTGATTTTGAGTCAATTAAATGCATAAGTTCATAAATTTGTTTAAGCACAGACAGATTTAAAATCAATATCATCAAGGGCAACTTCCTATTGTATTTGCAAATTCTCTTCTTCATCTAAATATCTCACAAATATTTAGTATTTAGTTCAAATGGTTCAATACATAATTCTTGCACTATATTTAATTTGATGAACTTGCGATGGGATTTTACTAAGGTTTCATTAAATATTAATAAAGATCTAACATTTAGGGGTTATTTGATTTGCAGGATTTGAGATGTAAAACAATTGGATTACGTTGCAACTGAAAATAGATCCAAGGGATTTGAATTACAAGGCAAATTTTTGAGAGATTTAGAATTTCCAAACCCAAATTCTCTTTACTTTATGCTTAAACAGGCGATTTCCAGTTGCTTCCACTTGGCATAGTGGAAAACAAGAAAAAACACAATATCATTGGCCAGGCCCAACCATCATTGGCTACAACTAAAGCCTCTGCCAGATGCTATCAACCATCACCACCAAAGATTTCAAGAATTGTGGTGAACAGTTCTTAATGGTCCTCACCGAGCCTAGGAAGCCTTTGCTGAGCTTAGGAGGCCATCGTTAAGCTTAAGTAACCATCGTAAGATGCAACCTAACTTCATGCTAAACTTTGTCAACCATCACTAGCCATCTATCATAAAACCGTTACAGTGAACACTTCTCACTGGCCTCGCCAACCATCGTCAGCCAGGACCTGGCCATCATCGAATATAAGCATCTTTCATCAGTCACGATCAAGACCCCACTAAATGTGATAACCATGTTAGGGCCATACCATACAATTAAAGTTTTAGTATTTTAATTTACCGTTGATCTAAAAATAACCTAAGCAAAAATAAAACACTAAGAATACCAAAAAATATCAAACATCCAAATTGTATTTAATAGAATTTAATTTACCTAAAAATACTTTATATTGAATTTATTTTATCTGAGGTAAAACAAATGTTATGTTGATGGTATGTACCAATTATTAACATTCTATGAAAATATTTAAGTAGAATTTTTGGATAATCAAAATTTATTTTTTCTAAGCTCTTTTATAAGCCCATTAAAATAACAAATAAGTTTGATAGGAGTAAACATATTGCAGGTTAAATATTCAAACAATGAATTTAATTTTTTCTTGAAAAATTAATTATCTCAAAATCATGTAAATTTTAATAATTTAAAAAAGCTTCTAAATTATAAATTCATTCATATATGCTCATCATCATAAGCATCATAAGAATGTACTCTTGATCAACTAAAAAATTCTCATGATATCCTTGCTTGTATTTTTATTTTAGAATTAAACCAATCAATATCCTACTGCTCAAAATAACCTAATTTTGATCTCAAACAATATGGATATAACAAAAATCAAGGTAAAGCTGTGGTTCTCTATATGCTTTTGGTAAGTTATCTAAAAGTTATGCTTATGTGAAAAATAAAATAAAAACATTCTGCTGAAAAAGAAATAGAAGAAGATTATAAAACTACAAATTAAAACTCCAAAATAAACTATATTGAATTTTAAACATAAGCAGGAGCACTTAAACTTGAAATCAAAGAATAAATACAATAGCTTAAGTAAATCATTTCTAAGAAAGTTGAGATGTTTCAAGACTTTCCCAACAAAAAATAAGAAGATTTAAATATTTTTTCAAGTTGTAATATTTACTGAAAACGTTCTAATTCCCAAGCAAACTCAACAACAAGGAAATTCAGAAGAGCAAACACAAATATTATCTGAGTAATGCAAATTCAGCATCACGTTGGAAGAAGAGGAGAAATCTCCCAAATATTAGTCACCTTTACCCTGCAACACATCATATCCATAAGTATACATAATTTTGGGAAGTTTCTTTATCTCAACATATATGGAAGTTTCTTTATCTCAACATATATGATAAATCCCTTACAAATTTAAAATGTTTTTAAATAACAAATCTATGAATTCTATATAAATTGATTCAATGATTGCGAATGATGATTCGATAGCTCTAATCTAATGGTTTGGCAATGTATGAGCTGTAATATTATGGTTGAAATTGATGATCCATAGACTATAAGAATGCAGATACCATAAAAGAGGGGATCAATAGAACATTGCTTTTCAAATTCTAGAGGCAAATTCATATAAAACTTAACATTTGCACTGCATTATATTATATCAGAGCATCCGACTAATTGTAGTGTAAAAGAACATACGTGCAATAAATAAGATATTCAAATAAAATAAAACCAAACGAAAAGAAGGTGAACAGAAAACCTGGGTAAAAATTCGTTCTCCTGTGTGCCTAAGAGAATGTGGAATATCTATTGCTTCTCCATCCAACAAAGAGACAACAACATGCCAACTGAAATAAGAATTTGTAATTTCAGCAGCATCAAATTAGTTTAATTCACAAATAACTTTTGCTTTAACTGTAGTAAGGAAATCAAATCAAACAAATAACAATTCATTTCCATGAAAAAAATTAAATCAAATAATTCAAAATTTTCATTAGTAAATGAAATCTATTACTACAAGATGCTCAAAAGGTGTTGATACAACTCTATACAGTAGAAAAAAGCAACAACTAGGAACTTAGAAGTGACCAACAATTCAAAATAAATGCATCGATCCAAAATCACCCTCTATATCACTTAAAAGTGTAATTAGCTGAGTTGACTTACAAGATAGTGTGTTCTTGACTAGTTATGAACTCATAAGCATAGGTCTTAGAGCTCATGAATCAAGCACCCACTTAAGCTGACTCATTCATTTATAAAAAAAATTATGACAAAAATAAACATTTAAATAATTTAAATAATTTAAATAGCCTAATGAAATCCATGATTGCTTCGGAAAATTCAAGTACTTCACTGATTAGATTAGAATTTAGGAGTAGACTTTTCATGAGGTAAATTTGAGTTTTAACTACAATTAACATTGATGTATGAATCAAGCTTTACTTAAAAATTAGGTCGAGGATTTCCTATCAGCACAAGCCTAAACAATTAATTACCTCTTATAGTTGTAGGAGATAACTATTGATTAGCAGTATCAGTACACTTAGGCAAGCACTGAGATTGGGGAGTTGTTTAGGAGGGTAAATAAAAGTACACTGGATCAAGATCCCATGGTTTTGTTACCCAAAGTTGACTTGTCATTCAATATGCCAATGTTAAAGAGAAATTTATACAAAATGTCCAAAGATTTTGATTATTAATCATGGGTTGCCTCATCTCAGAGATCTCAAGATAATTGGGTGATATTTGTTAATGGTCATCTTTAAATTCAGCGTTGACTTCTGGTAAAGGATTGATCGTATTATTTTTACTCAATAAATCTGCATATAGAAAGCATGATCACTAGGGTTCAAAGGTTTTGGACATAACCGCTAAATGTGCTTAACTAAAGAGGTTATTTAAAGCCTCAACTGAACTTTAAGACAAGTCTAAAATTTTAGGCTTTTAGTTTATATATTTGATATTTGGTGAGACTTGAGTGCTTATTAATAGTAAAGTTGGAGAAAGTTTGGTTTGGATTTGAGCTTGATAGCAGTGGTGCTAGCCCGAGTTAAGGTTATGTCGAGGCTTACGTCCGTTGGATTTGATTTAAATGATCTTACGACTTTAATCATTTAGACAAGGTGGACTAATGTTTGGATTGACTTTAAGATGGGGTTTACATCCTTTAGAATACCTGGGGTAGTGATTAGGTTGAAGCTTATATTCCTTGGAAAGCCCAAGTTATAAGTTTACAATCTAGTCGTTTAAACTAGGTACCTGCAATATATGTGCTTTAGCCCTTTGAAGAGATTAGGTCATATGGCTTAATGTCATTTAAGTAGTAATCAATCAAATCCTTTTAAGTTTAGATTACTATGATTCAATCTATTTTGATTGTTGAGGAATCAAATATTCTAGCTTAAATCAATCAGTTAGATATTCTAACTTGGGTTAGGTATATCTTCTGATATAGATTAATTAGATCTCATGCATTAGATTGACTAAGTGTAGTACAACATTGTTCATTATCTTAGTAAATCTTAAGATGATCAGAAAACAAGTTTCTTAACCTTAACTAATTTAATTAGGAATTAAATATTTAATTAGACACAATCTAGGATCATATAAATAAACTTTGATTCAAATACTAAATTCAACTAAGATCATGTTAATCTATTGCGTTTTACATAATTTAACCTAAGCTAATTCAACTAAAACTAATTAGATCTACAAAGAACTAGATACTCTAGGTTCTTTCCCATTTTATTGAGCTTATTATGTTATTATTGTTTTTTGCTACTTTTAATTCTTGCATTTTTTAAGCACATACTTTTATTGTATATTAGACTGATCATTTCATATTAGCAAGTAGATAATAAGTGGAGAGCTTAAAATTTATACGTTTGGAGGATCATAACTAATAGTTCAAATGAGCACACACAAGGACTTGGTGCTTTGAGAGTAGTAGCTAGTATGAAAATAATAAGTATGAGCTCAGAGATCAGGATAAAAGCACTAAAAGTTATGCTTGAGCTCAGTATTGTGAATTTTGAGAGAAGTATTTGTACTCTAAAAGTATGAATGCAAAAGAATTTTGTAGTGTAATATAAAATTTTAAAGGATATTTAAATAGTGCAGATGCACATTTTTTATTTCTTTTCTCTTTTTTTGTCTCATATTATGCAATATTCATAATAGCAATACTAATATTAGTATTATTAATCTCATTACTCACGAATTTAATCAAGAAACACTATGATTATAACATCTTCACAATGTTCGATTTAGCATTTGAGTACATCATAGCTCCACTTAAATTACTTAACTAATTATTCAAATTAATTATATTTGAATATTTAATTTAATCACAGTAACTAAAAACTTTTAAAGAAATTATTTATAGAATGCCTAATTAATCAAACATATAATTGATTGAATTAATTAATAAAATTAACTTTATATATATATATATATATTAAAATTTTCTTTGAAATAGTGGCAACATATGTGATTTGGGTTTTACTAGCATTTTGGGCACAATTTTAGCAACATAATGACTTAAAATTGTGTCAAAAAAGGGCAACATGTGATTGGAACTAAAATTAACGGAGAGAGTTTCATCTTCCCAACCAACTCTAGGAGACAATGAAGTGAAATCTTCACAATTTTACTTGATCAGCTCTAAGAGAAAATGGCATGACTCTTCACCTAGAATTTAGGCCAGCTTAAGTCTTCTTTTCATGTGTTCTTTTGATCTCCCTTTGGCATTTTATTTGGTACATCTAATGAAATGAGTTTGCTGTAATATTCATAAGTTGGCAGTTTTATGTGCGACTAATTAGAGCAGTCCAAAGCAGTTCCAGAAATTGCCAAATAGCAATTTTTCCCTTCATGCCTCGGGGGTCTTCAGAGATTGTGGGCAACTATCTTGACACGCACGAGCATCTCAAAATACAAGGGCAGAGGTCAGTTACGACCTTCATGCATGTGAATGATGAGCTCGGCTTCTAGATGTGGGTGGCGATCCTTCACATGCATGCAGTGGAAATAGCGAAAGTGCATAGGGACTGTGTGGGAATGAAGTGTGCTTGCGTGGTCCCGATTGTTGGTAGTGGGACATATGCAGGGCGCATAGACGTGAGTGACTAATCTGAGTAGGCAAGGGTTTAGACATTATGCCTCATGTATTCCCCCCCCTCCTTTTTTAAGCTATAAACAATCCATATCTTACAAAGCCCGGCCAATGAATCCTACACACAAAAATCCCATCACGTTTAGGTTAAGCGAGTTTAGCATTTATAAATAGGCTTGAGTTCAAATTCAAGCTCAAATAAAAGGTCAAGTTGAGCTTGAATTCAGCAAGGATCAAGCTGAGTTTAACTCAATTACATAGATAATGTTGGTACACCTGAACTACTCTGCCTTCTATCAGCTATATCATACAACAAAGAATTTCAAAGATAATTATGTGATATAAGTTACCATCATAAGTTAGAGGGTATATTAAAATTATATAAAATATTAACAAAAAAAAAAAACAAGTATTTATGTAGATTATGGTTTTGTAAACAAAAATATTTATAAAAGTTAATTTAGTTGATGCCATTACATTGGGTTCATTACAACGTAATTAAATAGTAGTACATTCATTTTACTTAAGTTTCTTATTATATTATCCTAAATTAGTGAGTACCTCACTGCTAGAGATAAATACTAAGGGCCTACTCAAATTGTGGTATTTATTCTATGGTTACATTTGAAGAAGAGTCTCTCCCACAAAAAAGATAATATTGTAATTCATGAACTAATAACATTGTTAATACCCTCCATTATAGAAGAAAGCTTGCTTGTTCTTTACAAGTGTGGGAATGGTGGCATACCCAGCCATGACTGTCAAGCAAGGCATCCTTTTGCATACACCCAAACCTAAGAAGACTTTATTAGAGTTTATCCTCAGCTAGAGCAACCTCAATCTTGTTACAAATAAACTCATTTCTCAATGTCTTTTCATTTATCCACCTTAGTATCCTCATCTCCACAACACTAAGTTTACTGGTATATTTCTGCTTTGCAAGGCAACATTCTACCCTAAACAACATTGCAAGTTTTATAGTTGTTTCTTAAAAAAATTTCATCAAGTTCAATGCAGAATACCTCAAAAGTGCTTCTTCATTTCATCAAACCTGCTTTAATTAAGTTTAATCACATTCCCTTTATTTCTTCATTATTTTGTATGATTGAATCAAAATATTAGAACCTCTCATCATTCTCAATACGCCCTTCAATTGTCATATCCTTAAATATAATTTCTATTTGGGGCAAGTTTTTGGTTGCTAAGCGCTATATAAATCTTCTCATTATATACTTTTCGTTGTTTAAGAAGCTTCTTTATTTTATTAAGCAATTTTCTAAGTGTGGGATAACTACTTTATGTTGATTAACATTAAACTTATTGTTTTTCCCATTGCCCTCTGCCAGTACCAATTCTCCATTCATCTACTAGCCTACTAACTGTCCATTGGCTACACCATCCACTATTAATGCCAAGCACAGTAGTATGAGACTAAGCCATTTAAAGAACAACAACAATTATCTCAGCAGCTTCACTAAAAACCTACAGTCACCCCAAATGGAACCTTACAATTCATTTTTGTTTTATATACAGAAAGATAAAACCCTTATTCAAAGGCTATAACTCAAGTCTCAATTTGATTACATCTACTAGCCTACTAACTGTCCACTGGCTACACCATCCACTATTAATGCCAAGCACAGTAGTATGAGACTAAGCCATTTAAAGAACAACAACAATTATCTCAGCAGCTTCACTAAAAACCTACAGTCACCCCAAATGGAACCTTACAATTCATTTTTCTTTTATATACAGAAAGATAAAACCCTTTAAATTCAAAGGCTATAACTCAAGTCTCAATTTGATTACATCACCAGTGTCATCAATAAGAGAATAATCATCTATAAATAACATGTATCAAGGCACCTTTTATATATGTTCAATAAGAACATCTACAATAAATGTAACTAGATACAAACTTAGAGCCAATACTTTTAGTCCAATCGAAATAGAAAAAATCACTTGACAAATCACCTCGCATTAGAATACATGTAGATACTTTATTATGCATGTCTATAGAAAGTTTATTATTAGCAGCATAAACCTCTTTACTTGTTAGTACTCTCCAAAGAACTTCCCTTACTACTTTATCATAAGCCTTTTCTAAATTGATAAATATCAAATGAAGATCAGCTTCTCTTTGTAAATCTCTTAATCTAACCTCTTAGCAAATTAAGACCTCCACAGCCAATCTATCTGCACAAAGCAAAATTGATTATGTAAAGATCTGATATCTTATTTCAATGTGACCAATCACACTTTTCCCAAGTTTTAATGTGTGGCTCTTTAACTTAATTTATATATAATTTGCACAATTCTGCAAAACAAATTTGTTTTAATAAGTAAAAGAGTACTCATTCTTGTCTTTTTAAATTTAAAATTGTATTAATTAACTTGGTGAACCAAACAAAAAATTTTCATCATCCAAACATTTTTGCAAATCAATAAGAATGCTATCTAATCCTACAGATATTCCACTCTTCATTTTCTTTACAGCAATCCAAGAATCAGTTTTATTTGCTTGTTAAATGATAGAGCAACTAAAATTATCTTTAGAGTTAAATGTTAAAATAAGGAATCCTCCTCAATTTATAGAAAGTCTAATTAACTTGTATAATTAAATAAAAATGGTTCTTACACCGAGAGACAGAATGATTCTAATTCACTCTAAATACAAATCACATGATTAAATAGACATTCTTTAGTGCGCTGATTGCAGAAGGTAGCATAAGCTGTCAGACCAGATGGTTAAATGAAAATAAACTAAAATTCTAATAACCCAATAAGATTGTACGTATCGCAGAACAAAGGATGGAAGAGAAAATAAGATTTAGAATGAATCTCAGAATGACTTCGATTTTCCCATCACTTTGCTATGTGCAATCAGTATTCAATGATGCAAAAGTAATAACAAAATATTAACAGCAATTCTACTGTCTACAAAATGTTACCTATCGAGATGTGATGTTGGACCAGTGGCAGCCCTAAATAGATAGCGTTTTATAAAAGACTTCCATGCAAAAGGAAAAGATCCGCCCTAAGAAAGTTACTGAATAAATGAATTATTACTTTACATCAGTGATGTAAGGGCATAATGAAGAGCCTATACAGATACATACCCAACCAAAACTTCTGGAAAGATCATTTCCTGTACCAAGTGGAATAATTCCAATAGGAGGAATTGGTTGTCTACACTGTCCATGCAACTCACCAAGGCTTCCCAGTACCCAACCTACCGTACCATCACCGCCAGCAACCTGGAAAGTAAAAAATGTATCAGCTGTTTCAAAATTAGCAGTTATGAAGGAAAACATGTAATGCTAAATATTAGCAGTTATGAAGGAATACAAGCACTAACTTCTTAACTGATGATCAAAACAAAAGAAGGTTTAAATGCCACTTTCATTCAGCATGAACCCGGATTCTAAGGTAGCCGATCAAGCGCTCTCGCGCCAAAGATGAATGGGGGCTAAGCGATATGCCAAAGCTGTGAGATTTTTTTAAGTTTTATATTTTAAACGTAATATAAAAATTATCGGTAGGAGAGTGTTCCGCCTTATAGAGAAATACCTCGCTTAAGTAGGTGGTAGACGAAGCGGAAGTGAAAATATCGGCTTGAGTAACGCAAACATTGGTGAGAATCTAATGCCCTGAAAACCTAAATGTTCCTCCATAAAGGTCGTCTAGGGAGGGTTAGTCAGGGCCTAAGATCATGTCAAAAGGCGCAATTGATGGCTAACAAGTAAATATTCCTATATTATCCTTTTTGTTATTGAGGGACAGAGGAGGCTAGGTTATCCAAAAAATATGGTTATTGGTTTAAAGGGTAAGGATAAATTCATTAAATATGGGTCATAAGGGGTAGAGTAAATATCTCGAGCTAATACTTGAATAATAAGTACTTTTATTCTTAAGTCTTAAGTAACTAATGTCATACTCCCAGAAAAAGCTCTTAATATCTTAAAAAATAAAGAAACCTGTACCCAAAACCAACACATGTAGGTAGGTTGAGAATACCTAGGGGCGCGAGACAACTCTCTCTAAGGAACTCGACAAAATAGCCCCGTAACTTCGGGATAAGGGGTGCCTCTTAAATAAAAGAGGTCGCAGCGGCCGGGCCTGGGCCACTGTTTACCAAAAACATAGGTCTCCGCAAAGTCGTAAAGACCATGTATGGGGGCTGACGCCTGCCCAGTGCCAGAAGGTTAAAGAAGTTAGGGGTCTTGATTTACAATAGGGTAGCTGGCAACCTAAGCCCCGGTGAATGGCGGTCATAACTATAACAGTCCTAAGGTAGCGAAATTCCTTGTCAAGTAAGTTCCGACCCGCACGAATGGCGTAACGATCTGGGCGCTATCTCGGAGAGGCACCCAGTGAAATAGACCTAACTGTGAAGATGCGGACTACTTGTACCTGGACAGATTGACTCTATGAAGCTTTACTGTTCCTTAGGATTTGTTTTAAGCTTTTCTTGCGCAGATTAGGTGGAAGACGACAAAAATACTTCTTATGGGAAGGATCGAGCCATTATTGAGATACTACTCTGGAAGAGCTAGATTCCTAACTTTGTGTCATAAATTATGGCCATGGGACATTCTCAGGTAGACGGTTTATATCGGGCGCAGGCCTCCTAAAAAGTAACGGAGGCGCGCAAAAGTTTCTTTGAGCCAAATAGAAATTGACTTTATACGTGTAAGGGCATAAAGAAGCTTGACTGCAAGACACACTTGTCAAGCAGGGACAAAAGTCAGCCTTAGTGATCCAACGGTGCTGATGGGTAGGGCTGTCGCTCAACGGATAAAAGTTACTCTAGAGATAACAGGCTGATATTCCCCAAGAGTTCATATCGACGGGAAGGTTTGGCACCTCGATGTCGGCTCGTCGCCACCTGGGGGGCTGTAGTAGGTTCCAAGGGTTGGGTTGTTCTCCCATTAAAGCGGTATGTGAACTGGGTTCAAAACATCGTGAGGCAGTGCGGTCCATATCCGGTATAGGTGTTATAGCATTGAGAGGACTTGTCCCTAGTACGAGAGGATCGGGAAGCACGCACCTTTGGTGTACCAGTTATTGTGCCATCGGTAAACACTGGGTAGTAAAGTGCGGATTGCCCGCGCACGAGCGTAGCTCCTGTCAGCTTCTAAAACCGCCAAAATTAATTCGGTGGTTTCCAAAGCGTCCTATTTAGGGCCATCGAGCGCCCTCAACACATCATAGAAGCCTTTACCTCCTCGTCAAATTCTCGACGCACAACCCCTCGCTGAAATACTAACCTTAGAGTCTATCAAGAAGAAACGGAGACGCCCCGAACGCACGAACACCCGATGGCCAATTTTTCTCTCCCACACGATCCCGCTGCGCTCGACAACCGCTCCGCTCAAAATCAACGAATTGAAGGAGTTCGCGAGGGAGAGACATAGAAAACCCCGATCGTTCCAGCGATCGACCTCTTTCCGCACAATTCCTTTCTCTTCCACTAGATTTTTCTGCGCCCAATCTCTTCTGCAGACAATCTTCTTTGTAAGCTATACCTTTAGGCGATAGGAGAGTTGTATATGCGAGAGAATTAGTTATTGTTAACTGATATCAATTCGACTTCATTTATTCAATTTATTTAATGTTGAGATCAAGATGAAATGCTATGTTAATAGTACATTGGTTAGGATGCAAACAATCATTATAAATAGACTAAGTGACTCAATTCAATATCACTAAAATACTTTTATTTAACATTGTGGTGTTTTGAATCTAGTATTTATCAATAACTTAGTCATATTTTATCACTTAACTTAAAACTAGGTTGTTTAATCATGCTTTATGAGGTATTAAATTGATTAAAGTAATTTCATTATTTTATGGATTTAATCATAGTTGTGTTGTAGATGGAAATTAATGTTTATATTGTACTATAATGATTAAGTCTGACTAGCTAACACTAAAAAAAGATCTAATTGGTACAAATTAGCTGTTTGATAAATTCTTAGTGAGGGCAAGGAGGTACAAATTCTATATGTTGTATAATGAAGTCAATTATATATGCTATTGAATGTTGTCAATATCAAATCAATAATTATTCTGTTCTAACTTATGCTTTAATGTACACTAAGCTTTTGAGTTTATACTAATTTTTTATCATAAATAATAACTCAAAAAGTTTTCATATCTTGCTTTAATGAAGCATGTTGTACTGCTCTAATTTAATAGATGAGTTCTATGTTGATAAAGAGAGGTTTAGTAAAAATAATATCGATTCAATTAGACTCCTTTTTCTCTAACATTGCAATATGATTCTTTCAGATAAAGTTGCCAAGAAAATTTAAGTCTAATCAGGTGCGATTTTAGTTTAAATATAATACTTTAGAGTTAGGTAAGCTCATAAATTAGGCCTTCTAGTAGTACAATTTATTGGAAGGGGAATGGGGGTACTCTGTATCATTAACAATAAGAGTTATAGATTAAAGTACCAACAACTAAAGCTAAAATTTGGGAATAAGATATACTAATTATAATCTTGTAAATAAGTAGTTTCATGGTTTAATAAAATTTTAATTACAACTTTTACAGATATAACAGCTTTTTGAATGCTTAATCCATTTGATCAAACACAAAGGTATACTGGATATTACTTTATATACTCTTATTACTTTAATTGCTGCTTAAGCATCGCTTTGAGCCTATTTCATATTGCTACTTAATGGGTTATTCTTACTACTAAAGATGTAAGAGAAAAAAAATGATATTTATGTATCTTATGAATGTTGCAAAGAGTTCTAAAATGGAGCATGAATAAATTAGGGATGAGGCTAGTCCTCAGGAGATATAAGGGTGCCATCTGGAGTCTTTGAGGGAATCCAGGTGAAGGATATATTTTTATGCTTTTATTGAACCCAACCTCAAAATTCTAATTTTGCCCATCATAACTATTACTGTCACTTCATGATATAAAAATATAAATATAAACATAAATTCTTATGCGATCATTGTTTGAAATTTGGCATGTGACAAATAAATATTTATTTGCATAAGTCATAATTATCTTTTATTTGCATTATACCATATTTTCCTGCAATTATTATTATATCATTTTTTTTGTCTTTTGCTTTTGCTTAAATAGTATATTATTTAATATCTTTTGTACATAGAATGTGCATCAAAGCATTATTTTTATAATGCCAGTCTAGGTACAACTAAAGGAGGCTTAAAGATGTTTTAAAATCTTGTGGTGCAGAATAAAAGATTCAAAACTTTTATTTTAATTCAAGAGACAAACATTTTATACTGTCAAATATGTAATAATCTGAATGGTGTTATTTATTTTTAATTGAATGAATGAAATTTCTTTATTATTGTATGGCTCTGGATATTTTAACTATTATTTTACTTAACTGCCAATATGATCTTGTGGAAAGATACACCCGATGTTAGATCGGTAACTATCCTAACATGGGCCATCACAGTAATAACAAAATTTTTTAGCAAGAAAATATAATTTGCAAATGTTGCACTTTAAAATATTATGTAAAATTAATTGATTACTCTAGTTGGATAAAAAAGTATAATAATTATTTCTAAAAGAAAATACCCAAAAATCTATTTATTTGCTTTCATTCAATTATTTTTAAAAATTATACAGAAATTAAATATGCATTTAATTCAATTTTGATCTTTGTTTCAATTCTAAATATGCATGTTTTATAATTTTGTTATTTAAAATTCAATGGAAAATTGAGATCAGTTTAAAAATTGTTTTGAGTCTGATAAATACATCTTAAAATTTCCTTAAATTTTTTAATTGTCTTGCTATAAGAGTTTATTAATGACAAATTTTAAGTATTAAAATTGTAATAATACTAATGTTAATACAATTGATTTCTAATTTTATATTAATAATTTTTAATAGTAGTGATATATGTTATGCTAGCATGCTCAAAATGGGCTTTATAACACAGCGAAGAAGAAAAATAGAATGCGAAATTTTTATATGACAGAGCCATCCAATTTTATTATTATTTGCACCATGAAACACCTTCTAAATGCCAAATTTTTAACTCTGACTAGTTACTGTTAAGAATCTATCTTACACATTTTAAATAAAAATTTGTAATATCACCCAGTTAATAATATTTGTGCTAATTATTTTTTAAGGTTATAGGAATACATATATATGTATTTGGCTCTATTTGTTAATATTTATTTTTATATTATAATTATTTGCACATTTTTATGCATTTATTATTTTGATATTCTGAACAAGAGATTTACAAAGATAAATATTAGAAACTATTTTTGTTAAATTATATTTTTTTAGTATGGATTTATGTGTTGAGCATAGTGTTAGCTAATGTTTACACCAAATATTTTCAAATAATCGAAAGGATAAATAGTGTTTTGAGACTGATTTGTTTTCTTTGATTAATAATTAGCCAGCCTAATTATTTAATTATTTTTTATCTATTGATTTGAATGTGAGGAATTATTGCAATAAGATTTTTAGTGTACTTTTATTTTATTTAGATAGTCTTTTTTACTAAGTATCTAAGAAGTATTTTTTGTTTGTAATGATACTCTTAATTAATTTTATATCATACTACAATATTATTTAGTGACTCTGGCATATTTTTCTTATTGAGAGAATTAAATTTAAAAAAAAAACAAAGTGATTTGATAACCTGTTATCCAATCCTAGACCAAATCCTTAGATCCCCACAAATGATGAGAGCAGAGATACAAAAAATATCTATCAAGATTGATAGAGAAATCTAGTTTCCAGTTCTATAAGGGTTGAGCTAAGAAAATAAACACCAAGAATTCTTTGTTGTGTAGAACTCTTCTTCTTACCAAAGCACCACATCTTCTGAAAGAGGCCACATACTTTTCCTTTAATCATTGGGAGAACATTCTTAGATAATAACTCGTAACTGTTTCCTTCCTCTATTTTTCATTCCTCTCTATCTCTTTTCCTCTACCTCTTATTTTTGTTTCTTTTGTGTGTGAACTTGATGTGTAATGTTTCTCTTCTCCTCCTCTATTGAAAGTCATTAGAAGAGGATGTTGAATTAAAGAAACTAAGCATTTGAAGGAGGCAAGTTTTGATCAAGGTATGATGTATGTTTTGACTAATATTGTGAGGACCCGAATGCCGGTTCGGTAGAAACCGTTCTGGCATAGGGTAACTGCTCACCGCAGGATCATATCAAGCAATTTGAGAGAAAAAGAATGCGCATATAAAAGTGAATGATATTTTTCATTTATCAAAAGTTCTTATTACAAGTTCCATCATTGAAAAAAAAAACAAAATAAGCATTTCAGCGCCGTCATTGATCCTTTTGAAAGTTAAGGTTCTTGTTTAACCTCTTCCATGAGCACCTGACCTGGTATTGTACAACAAACAATACCGAGATTGGAATTCCCAGTAATTAGAGAATACTCTAAGTACAGCAGTATATAATAACAAATTAATTTACGAAAACGCGTTTAGCAGAGATAAAAATACAGGATAGGTAAGGCAACTGCGTAAAATAAGCGAGTAACTTCCTGCAACAAGTATTTATCACAAAATAACGGTTACTGATGTCATTTTCCAGTAACCAACCCCGAATGTTACTGATGTCATTTTTCCAGTAACAACTCCGAATGTTATTGATGTCATTTTTCAATAACAACCCCGAATGTTACTGATGTCATTTTTCCAGCAACAACCCCGAATGTTACTGATGTCATTTTCCAGTAACAACCCCGAATGATGCCGATGTCATTTTCCGGTAACAACCCCGAATGATATTACGTTGGTTCCGGACAACCAACCAAGCTTCAAAACGAAATTCAGCTCAAAGCAAATATGCGAAGCAAAGCAGTAATAGAAAAATTGCAATATGTAATGCAAGTCATATACTGGGTACCTTTAGTCTTTTAGTTCAGAAGTTCAACAGCTCGAATGAGTGACAGTTCGCTCAATCTGCATTTTAAGTTCCCGATATTTTTAAGTTAGCTTTTTATTCTTTTATTCTTTTTGTCTTCTTCTGCTTTTGAAGTTCATTTAAATTAAGCTGCTGTTAAAGCAGTTGTTAAGGTGTCTTTATGATTATCATACTAATGTATGACGAAAAAGTCAAAATAATCGACGAAATTGACAAATAGAAATTAGTAGTCATTTATAACACATTGAATCGTTCTCATTATTAATTAATGAGGATAATTCTATTGTGTATGACTAATGATAAATTTGATAGTGAGAATAATTAGATTAAGAGAAAGCGAATGAGTTCTTTCAAATTTCTTTCCCTTACCTTAGATTTAGGATCGCCGGCACACGAAAGGAAGCTGGAACGGGTTGGCCGAAGGGTGGCCGAGGGTTGCTGGAGCCGCTGCGGGGGCTGCCGGGCTGCCGGAAGGTGCTGCCGGGGACTGCCGGGCTGTTGGAAGGTGGCTGGAAGGGATGTCGGGGCTGCCGGGCTGCCGGAAGGAGGCTGGAAGTGGCTGCCGGGTTGCTGGAAGGTGGTTGGAAGGGCTGTTGGGGCTGCCGGGCTGCCGGAAGGAGGCTGGAAGGGGCTGTCGGGTTGCTGGAAGGTGGCTAGAAGGGCTGTCGGGGCTGCCGGAAGGAGGCTGTCGGGGCTGCCGGGTTGCCGGAAGGAGGAGGGTTGGCTGAATTGAGGAGGGGAGAGGGGAAGAGACTGCTGGAATGTGTGGGGAGAAGAGGGGAGGGAATGGGGGCTTTATAGGCGCACGCAGTGGCGCCAAACCTGCGCCAAAACGGCGCCATAAGGGCGCCTGGTCGGTGCCTGGCACGCGCCAGGAAGCCTCTGGCGCGGAAGCTTCTCCCGCCAGAAGGCGGGAGTGGGGTCAGGGGGGAGTGGTCGGCCCTATGGGCCGACAGCCTGCGCCAAAAATGGCGCAGGCAGGCGCCGAACGTGCGCCAGGCTTCCGCCTGGCGCGGAAGCTTCTCTCGCCTGGCGCGGGAGAAAAGATCGCATGCGCGATCAAAAAAACAGAGGGGGGGCGATGAAGAAAACAGAGGAATAAATAAAAAAAAACTTAAATTTAAAATCTTCTCAAATTTCCGTTGTTCGCCATCCGAATACAATGAAACTTGACACCGAGGTGTGTTACAACATGATGAACACCCTCGCGCCAAAAATTTTCGATTCGGAGCAAAATTTTATTTTATTTTAATCTTAGGGGTTTAAAACTTCGAAAATTTGCCACGATCATACCGATGCTCAGATTTTGATGAAAACTTCTCGAGCAATTTTTAAATAATATACTTAACATGTCGACACTGAAAACGATGAATTCGGACACGTATTTGAATGTTTTTGATTTTCAAAAATTAATAAAAATTTTGAAGATAGAACGGGAGCTTCCGTCTTTCAGATTTCTCCTGAATTAGGGCTCTTTGATCCTTAAAATTGTTTCTATCTATTGGTAGTTTTGTTTGCCCTAAAGTGAAATTCCCCGGGATCCTGATTCCTAAGGCGGGATTCTGACCTAATTTGCAAAACGACTTTGGGTCGTTACAAATGTACTTGTTAAATTAAAAAAAATTGTAGGTTTTGGACATTTATCATAGGAAGAAACTAGTCTTCACACCTTTATATTATCAACTTCATTTTTTATAAAACATCAAGATTTTGAAACCCATATTGTCAAGCTTAAAGTGATGGGCAAGGAATCTAAGGTTTGCATTTACTTGTAGGCAAGTCCTTTGAAGATTGAAGAAGACATAATGTACTTGTCTACACAGCTTCACCCAGAGATGGCAAAGAAGCTGTATCCAAATGCATTTTTTGTGAAAAAGGGAAAAAGCTTACAATCCCTGTGAGCTTGAAAGAACTATGTAAATAACCATGTCCAAACTATCGGAATAATAAATGTATGAAGAGTTTGATAATTACATAGCAAAATCACTAATAACTTTCAGTAAAACATCTACTTTTCTTTCTCCGGCCTTACATTTCACAAAAACTCATAGCTGAAGTGTGAATCAATTCATTCTCTTGAGTACGAAGGTAACATGATCCATTTTTTCAAGTTTAAGGTACATGATTATGTTTTTGGGCTTGTTTCTAATTTAGCAAATTCTCTGGACCTTTCTCATAGTTTTTTCATGCTAAAGTGGGCTTGAGAGCTCCTAATTTCTAATGAGACCTAAAATAAATCTTTAATCTATGTTTTACTCATGATTAAAATTATTTAATCCACTAAGGAGTTGTTGTTCCCACTCGAGCAGCCTCATTAACAAAGCAAGTGGGTCCAAGCCCCGCTCTAGAAGCACTAGCCAAACAATAAGATGGACAAAGTAAAGTGTGGGATACACCTCTGCAAGGCTTCTGAAACACCTCTATCTACTCATTGAGAGAGAAAAATTATGACTGACAAGTAATAATTGACAGTTACTGATAACCCATTTTACCACATTCTAAATATATCCACCTAATAAGTGTCTCCTCCCTGCAACCAACAATAAATCACTAAATCACCAAGTTTGCAAGCATTAAGATTAAATGTCAGAAGCATAATCTATGAATGAGCAAAGATCACTTCAACAACCAAAGCATATTGAAATAATAACTTAGCTCAATTTGCCAACATACCATAATCCTCATATTATCACGGGAAGATCTGGCGCAATAGAAGCCAAGATCAGCCAAATTCTCCAAGCAGGTCAAACCATACTGAACAAAATCAGAAGGTTCCGTCTCTGCTAAGTCAAGAACCTGGATCAAGAAATCAAACCTCAATTTGTTGTGGAATGCAAAATCATCAAAATGTTTTCTTGTTTACTTACACGACTAGTATACTTTGAATCACAATGTGAAAAATATATACAAAACAAAACAATGGTACAAATTTTGAAAAACTTCTGATGCCTAGTGCATATATATTTTTGAAAATGACTTTTAATGTTTCTTTGTATTGCCGGACAAGTTCTAGCCATTTTCACATAATAAAATCATGCGTTTTTCTCTAGTCTTTTAATGTGAAAAAAATTTGCTCAATGGGAAAATCATCTAAACCCAATTTTAATTATGAATTATCCTCCACTAAATAATTTTTCAAAAAAAGTCAAATCATAAATCTTGCAACATATCTCAGCCGCATTCCTACTGACTTACACTACCATAATGTAATGTTATTATAAGAATCCGATGATTGTGAGGGCAAAAGATTCAAATAAGATGCATTGGTATCAGGAGCAATTAAACTGGGTAAACAAACTCACAACTTTGAACTAGATATATCAATTGTCAAGTTCAATTATCATTCAAAAACTAAAGCAAGAAAATGTGGTACAACCAGTATTATGTTGATTTGGAGGAGTTATAGCTAAGACGGGCACCCAGGCGCGCCGCAGCGCCTGCGATTCCGCAGGCCCGTTTTGTGGGGAGTATAGATACATCTCCAACCCTTTTTTAGGGAAAGTTGAACTTTTTCTGTTTAGAGTGTGTGGTGGTTATGCTTAGAGGCGACTAGTGCTCCAAAGAGACTTGGGTAATGTAATGACCTTAGATCATTTATAAGAAAAATATTAATGTCTTGCAAATTTCAGGTTCTTTTCCGTTAAAATCATCTCCCATTAAAATAACTCTTCGGCTACAAATATTGATTAAGGAAGTTTTTTAAACTCAATGCTGAAATAGGAATTTATATTTGTCATTAAAACTATCTCCCGCTAAAATAACTCTTCGGTTACAAATATTGATTAAGGAAGGTATGCAGAGAGTAATAAAGCTAATTACCCGTAACTCACCGACTAATCAGCCCGAATGAAACGAACGTGCGTTACATACGCACGTCCTATTTAACCAGAAGGAGTCGAACGACTCTCACCACTCGAACGAGCCCTCCCTTCCTCTCAGTCAGTCGAACCCTCCCGCTCGACTTCCTCCCGCACAGAGGACAACTACGCAGCAGTCGACGGGAGCACTCCTTGTAGTAGGCGAGCATACGACGACAACTAGATTCCTGTAACCGAGCTCCTCGACCCAACCCGCTGACGGTTGCAGACCCGTTCGACACCGAAACTCAAGGTGAAAGCAATGTGCTTATGCTATTATTAGTCAACTACCATCTTGATTAATAACATCAACCTTCTGTGTTTCTATTCCTTAATTAAGCTACAAAATTTCTACTTTAATCTACTGCTAGATTCCAAATAATGATGGAATATAAGAGAGGTGAAATGATCATATATAATAAAATCTATTGGCAAATTATCATCTACTGGTAAATTGGAATCCCTACATAATGAATTAAGCGCACATTAAGTTACTTAGGATTCTGACGCATATCAAATGAGGAACTATGAAATCATTATAGTCACATTTTGATTCGTTAGTCTTTATCCTATTCACTAATGTATTAAATTTAAATTATAAGGACTTATAAGATTAAATTATAGGCATAATTGTGCATGTATTTGTATGAGAGACTAATTATTCATTAGAGTCTAGTGAAGATTATAAATACAACTTTTGCAAACACAAACTTTGTGAGTGATTCATCTTCTTAAGTCAAAACACAAAAAGTACACTAGATATTACTTTTATGCTTTCTACCTTTTTTGCTGCTTAAACATCACTTTGAACCAGTTTTATATTATTATTTAATATTTTACTCTTACTGCTAATCATGTAAGAGAGGCAAAATGATGTTTATGTATCTTGTGAATGTTGCAAAGGATTCTGAAATGGAGGTTGAATTAAGTTAGGGATGGGGCTAGTTTAACAGGAGTTATAAGGTGCCATCTGGAGCCTTTGAGGGGGCCCAGGTGAAGGTCATGCTTAGCTGCATATATGATACCATCTGGAGCCTTTAAAGGGGGCCCAGGTGAAGGTTGCCATCTGGAGCCTTGAGAGAGGCCCAGGTGAAGGTGCCATTTGAAGCTTTTAAGGAGCCCATGTGAAGGTCATGCTTAACTGCATTTTATGAACCCAGCCTCATGGTTTTGGCTTTGCCCATCAGAACTGCTAACATTGCTTCATAATATCAAGTAATAAACATAAACATGAACTTTTATGCGATTATTGCTTTTCATTTAAAAATTTGGCATGTGACAAAAGGACATTTATGTTGCAGGAGACATGATCATCTTTTATTTGCAATAAGTTATATTTTTCCTGCAATTGATCATCATTTTTGCCTTCCGCTTTGCTTTAAGTATATTTTTAATATCCTTTGTATTTAGATTGTGCACTAAGGCATTATTTTTATAATGCCAGATCAAATACAGTTGGAGGAAGCTGATATAGTTTAAAGACATGACGCAGCAAATTAACGGATTTTAACTGCCCCTTCAAGAGAACTATTTTTGTATAATGAAAGCTATGTAATAAGTTCTGGATATTGTTTTACTTTAAAATTGAATGAATGTTATTTCTTACACTTGAATGGCTCTGGATGTGTTTAACTACTATTTTACCTAATTGCCAATATGATCCTGCGGAAAGATGCATCCAATGTTAGATTGATTGTTACTAACCTAATATGGGTCATCAAAGGTAATGATTTCCTAAACCCTGAAATTGTAATCTCCTTCCTCCTATAGTGAAATATTCTCCTTACTTCCTCTTCGTGGACGTAGGTGTCGCACTGAACCACGTAAATTTTGTCTTGTGTTGTGCTCTGTGTTTGCACGTGGTTTATAAGCTTTATTTTAATTATTTGCTCAACATATACATGATTTGTTCCACATTGACCAAACCCTAGAATCCCAACAAGTGGTATCAGAGTGTGGTTGTGCATAAAGGTTGTGTTGCACTATTAGAGTTTTGGTTCTAGTTGTGTATTTTGGTGGTTTAGTATTTGTAAAGCAAAGGAAAGTCATGGCAATAGAGTAGAAGAAGTGGTCGGTACTTTGTCGTCATCGGTGGTGGAGAGGTCTCTCCACGAAATAATGACATATCTAGCTAAGATTGATGTGGTCAAATTTGATAGAAAGAACAACTTTGGACTGTGGAGGTGTGAGGTGACGAATGCACTATGTGCACTAAATCTAGAAGATGCTCTTAATGGCAAAAAAAATTGAAGAAATTTCGGAGAGGGATTTGATCAAAATGAACCACAGTATATACGGTTTGATCTGAAATTATTTAACCCAGGATATCAAGTATACAGTGATGATGGAGACTTCGACATAGAAGCTATGGAAATTTTTGGAGAGCAAATACTTGACGAAGAGCATGGAGAATCGACTCCACATGAAAAGGCAGCTCAACGAGTTCACAAAGCTTTTGGCAAATTTGCAAAATCTGAATGAAACTGTGGATGATGAAAACAAAGCTCTACTTTTGCTGAACTCATTGTTCGATGAGTTTGAGAACTTTACCATGGCATTGATTCATGGGAAAGATGCTTTGAGATATGAGGAGGTGACAACATCCCTTCTGAACTACGAATTCCGAAGAATGGATAAAGAGTCTACCAAATCAGATATGACAGAAGCTTTTACACTCCAGAGAGGAAGACCATAAAAGAAGCAATGGCCAAAAAAGAATGTTGATTCCCAAAAGAGCGGAAAGTTTAGAAGCCATAGCATTGGGCGCAATCAATGTGCATTATGTTTGGAGGCAGGACACTGGTAAGAGGATTGCCCTAAGTTGAATGAAAAGCAATGAGCTGTTGGATCTTCTGAGGCTGAGACTAATGTGATTCAAAATGTTATGGAGGGTTCAGACTCATAGGTATCTTTTGTTATTGTTTCTATAAGACAAATAACTGACAACTTCAGTTGGATTATGAATACGGGTGTGACTTATCATGTTTGTTCCCAAAAGAATTGGTTCTGCTCGTACAGAGAAATGGATAGCGGTGCAATCACTATGGGGAATGATGTCACATGTCGGATTGCAAAAGTTGGAAGTGTGTTGATTATGACACATGCAGGGATAGTTTAAGAGCTAAAAGAAGTCAGGCATGTACCAGAGATCAAGAAAAATCTTTTGTCTATTGGGGCCTTAGAAGCCAAGGGTTTTAAGGCAGTGATTGAGGTAGGGGTTCTAAAAATCAGCAATGGTACAATGACTTATCATATTATTGTTTCTATAGGATTAATAGCTGACAAATCCAATTGGATTATGAATACAGATGTGACTTATCATGTTTGTTCCCAAAATGATTGGTTCTGCTGGTACAGAGAAATGGACAGCGGTGCAATCACGATGGGGAATGATGTCACATGCCGAATTGCAAAAGTTGGAAGTGTGTTGATTATGACACATGCTAGGATAGTTTAAGAGATAAAAGAAGTAAGGTATGTACCAGAGATCAAGAATAATCTTCTATCTATTGGGGCCTTAGAAGCCAAGGGATTTAAGGCATTGATTGAGGCAGGGGTTCTAAAGATCAGCAATGGTACAATGACTTACTTCAAATGAGTCAGACAACAGAACCTCTACTATCTTCTGGGAAGTGCAGTGACAGGCTCAATAGATGTGGCAAAAAATTCAGATGATGCCTTAATGCTGTGGCATATGAGGCTGGCACATGCATGAGAGCCATTGTGATAACCCATGTTAGGTTGGTAACAACCAAACTAACATCGGATGCATTTTTTCGCAGAATCATATTAGCAATTAGGTAAAATAGTAGTTAAACAAACATCCAAAGCCATTCGGATATAAGAAATATCATTCATTCAATTTAAAGCATATAATATCCAAAAATTTATTATATGAAATTCACTACACATCAAATTATTAATCCTGAAATGAGCAGTTATTTTCCCGTGCTATGCCCTTAGATTATATCAGCCGCCTCCAACTGTAGCTGATCTGGCATTATAAAAATAATACATTAGTGCACATTCTAAATACAAAGGATATTAAAAATATACTTAAAGTAGAGCGGGAAGCAAAATGATAATAACTGCAGGAAATAGTGTGTTTCAAAAACAAGAAGATAAATATGTCTCCTACAAAATAACTGTTCCTGCACATGCCAAGTTTTCAAAAGAAAAAGCAATAATATAGCGTAAAATTCATGTTTATGTTTATGACTTGATATTATGAAGCAATGTTAGTGGTTCTGTTGGGCAAGGCCAGAACCGTGAGGTTGCAATTAAACATGTCCTTCACCTGGGCCCCATTAAAGACTCCAGATGGCACCTTCACCTGGGCCTCTCTCAAGGCTCCAGATGGTATCCTTCACCTGGGCCCCCATTAAAGGCTCCAGATGGCACCTTCACCTGGGCCTCTCTCAAGGCTCCAGATGGTATCCTTCACCTTAGCCCCCGTTAAAGGCTCCAGATGGCACCTTCACCTGGGCCTCTCTCAAGGCTCCAGATGGTATCCTTCACCTGGGCCCCCGTTAAAGGCTCCAGATGGAATCATATATGCAGTTAAGCATGACCTTCATTTAGGCCCCCTCAAGGCTCTAGATGGCACCCTTATAACTCCTGATGGATTAGCCCGGTCCCTAACTTAATTTAACCTCCGTATTGGAACCCTTTGCAACATTCACAATATACATAAACATCTTTTTAACTCTCTAGCAGTAACAGAAAAATGCAACAATATAAAACAGGTTCAAAGCGATGCTTAAGCAGTAAAAAGATAGAAAGCATAGAAAAGCATAAAAGTAATATCTAGTGTATCTTTTGTGTTTGACTTAACTAGATAAATCACTCACAACTTGAAGTATCTGCAAAAATTATAATTGAGGCTTTATTAAACTATGAAACTATCTATTTACAAAATTTAGAACTAGTATTCATGTTCCCTAATTTATTTTTAGATTGTTACTTAAATCTAAGTCTTATAAGAGTAGATTATACAATGAGAAGATCTAATTGAATTGTTAATATTTTTACTAAACCGTTCTTTTATCCACATCGAACTCATCTATTATGATAGGGCAGAACACAGGCTTTATTCAAGCAAGATTTCAAAACTATTGAATTATTTATTTATGATCTAATTTGGTATGAACTCAAGGCTTAATATTCATTAAAGTATGGATAGGAGGTTGACAATATTCATATTTGATCCAGAATTTATCAAATAGCTGATTTGGACTGATTAGAGGTTTTCCTAATGTTGGCTAGTATGATCTAATCTTAGTACTGCAATATTATTATTAATCATTTAAATACTTCATAAAGTAAAATAAAACTCTAGTCTTAGGTTAAGTGATTAAATATGACTAATTGTTAATAATCCTTAAGTTCAAATCATTATAATATTAAAACTAATTTTTAATGATATCAAAATAAATTATTTAATCTATTTATGGCAATTATTTGTTAGTAATATTATTATTATTATTGGTATTATTATTATTATTATTATTATTATGGTTTATTATATATGTATATATATACATATATATATATATATTACATATATATCCCTACGCATTTATTCCTCCCTAATCGATAGAAAGAAGGGTCTTACCTTACGGACGGGTCGAGCGGAGGGAGTCGGCACAGAGAAGAGCTCGAGCGAAATCGGCGTGCAAGGCTCCGATCAATCGGCACAGAGAGGAGGCAGAAGGAGTCGGCTCAGCGTCGATTGGAGGTCGACGTACGCACGCAGACGTCGAGCGCTACGAACCTCTCGGCGCTACGAATCGCGTCTCCTAGCTCTTTGATCGGCCTCCAGGTATGCTCTTGTTGCCGCTCTCTTCTGTGAGGGCTTGGTCACCGAGAGGAATAAGCGAGAGAGATCGAGGGTGGTGAGAGCCTTTCGGCTCTTCTCCGAATAAATAGGATGTGCGTATGTAACGCACGTCCGATTTATTCGGCTTAATAACCGTAAGTTACGGTTATTCTCTATTTAATCCTTCCTAAAACAACGACATACTCTTAATTTCCTTAACATTTCTTCCTAAAACAATGACGATTTAATTGTTTTTCAGTTTCAGTTGATTTTATTTTTGTTGAATATGATCTTAAATAAGGAGTTACGTTTTATCAATTCAAATATGCATTAATGAAAGTTTAAATCTCAATTTCAGTTGAAACGATCTTTAAAAGCTTCCAAATTAAGAATTGAACTGAAAATTTGAATTTTAGCAAAGTTTTAACGAAAAATTGAAATTTGCGAAAGATTTAACGAATCGGAAATTCAATGCTTGCCTTTTTTTATGACTTAGGGTCATTGCAAACTCCCCAACTTAAAAATAATATCGTCCTCGATATTTCACCGTAATAGAAAATATTTAGTTGAGTGCAAAAATATTTAATTAAGATTACCTGAGTTCTGAAAAAGTTTGGGATATTCTTTCTTCATATCTTCCTCTCTTTCCCATGTTGCTTTCTTCGCACTATGATTCTTCCATTGTACTTTGACCATAGGAATTGTTCTTTTCCTTAATCGACGATTATCTTATTTTATGATTTTATCAGGCAATTCAACATATGTCAAATCTGGTTGGATAACAATACCGGATGCTATTATTTGTTGAGACGGTTTCTGTAGGCATCTGCGAAGAGTCGAAATATGAAATACATTGTGAACTGCCGTAAAATTTTCAGGTAGTTTGATTTTATAAGCAGCAGCTCCAATTTTAGCTATCACCTCGAAAGGTCCAATATACCGAGAACTTAATTTACCAATCACCCCAAATCTAAATACTCCTTTCATAGGACTTACTTTCAGGTATACAAAGTCCCCGACTTGAAATTCTAACATTCGGTGCTTGGAATCATGGTATTTCTTTTGATGATCCTGAGCCACCATTATCCTGTTCTTTATTAGTTGGATCTTTTTATTAGTTTCTTCCATCAATTCAGATCCGTAAATCTGAACATCTCCGACTTCTGTCCATGATAGGGGGCGTAAGACATCTCCTTCCGTATAAGGCTTCATAGGGAGCCATGCCAATACTGACCTGATGGCTATTGTTGTAAGCAAATTCAACCAAAGGTAAATATTTTTCCCAGCTCCCACTGAAGTCAAGTATGCATAACCTTAGAAGATCTTCTAGAACCTGATTTACCCTTTCTGTTTGTCCGTTTGTTTGAGGGTGAAATGCAGTGCTCATTGCAAAGGTAGTACCTAGATCATCGTGCACTGCTTTCCAAAATCAAGAAGTGAATCTGTTGTCTCTGTCTGACGTAATCATCTTTGGAATCCCGTGCAATCGAACAATTTCCTTAATATATATCCTGGCGAGCTTCTCCACTGGATCAGTTTGTTTTATTGGGAGAAAGTGCACAGATTTTGTAAACCTATCAATGATCACCCATATGGTATTTGCCCCTGATTTGCTTCGGGGTAGACTTACTATAAAGTCCATGGCAATATCAACCCATTTCCATTCCGGGATTGGTAGAGGTTGCAAGAGTCATCCGGGCCTCTGATGTTCTGCTTTTACCAAATTGCAAGAGTTGCAACGTGCCACAAATTCTCCTATATCCTTCTTTAGTCCTGACCACCAGTATATTTTCTTCAAATCATGATACATTTTGAAACTTTCCAGATGAATAGTATAACCAGAACAATGCGCTTCTTGTAATATTGTCATTTTTAACTTTTTATCCTCTGGTACCCATAATCGAGTTTCATGATAAATGTAGCCATCCTTTTCCTAAAGATCTTTACTTTTCCCTTCCGAAATAATTTTCTTCATTTTTAGATACTCTGTGTCTTTTTCTTGAGAAAATTTTATGCGCTATTCCAGCGTCGACTCTGTAGCTTCTGTAACTCCAGCAGCCAGAAGGGAATTCAATTGGCTCGTAGTTACCCATTCTATTTCTAGTTTATTTAGCTCATTAACCAGGTACTTGTTGAAAGTGACTATGCTGAGGTTTCCGAGTGTACTGACTAATTTTCTGCTCAGTGCGTCAGCTACAACATTTGCCTTGCCAGGGTGATATTGAATATCCAAGTCGTAATCACTAATAAATTCTAGCCATCGCCTCTGCCGACAGTTTAATTCTCTCTGAGTGAAGATGTATTTGAGGCTTTGGTGATCTGTAAAAATTTCGCATTTTATTCTATACAAGTAGTGCCTCCATATCTTGAGAGCGAAGACTACTGCTGCCAATTCTAAGTCGTGCACCGAATAGTTCTTTTCGTGCACCTTTAGCTGACGTGAGGTATAAGCAATTACTCTCCCGTTTTGCATTAAGACACGCCCAAGTCCTACCTTAGACGCGTCGGTAAAAACTTGGTAGTCCATCCCTTCTTGAGGTAACGTAAGAACAGGAGCGGTTGTGAGGGCATGCTTTAATTTCTGAAAGGATTCTTCGCATTTCGAGCTCCAAACGAAGGGTACCAGTTTCTATGTTAATTTGGTAAGTTGAGCTAAAATTTGAGAAAACCCTTGCACAAATTTTTGATAGTAGCCAGCGAGACCTAGAAAGCTTCTGATTTCTATCACAGATGTAGGTTGCGCCCATCCTTGAATAGCAAGAATTTTGTTTGACCCACCTGGATTCCTTCGGCACTTACCACATGCCCTAGAAAAGCTACAGAATTCAGCCATAACTCACATTTGGAGAATTTTGCATATAGTGCATTAGATCTCAGGGTCTCAAGGACTGCTCGCAAATGCACTTCGTGATCTTCTTTACTCTTAGAGTATATTAAGATGTCATCGATGAAGATGATCACAAATTTATCCATGTGAGGCTTAGGACCCTTTGCATCAAATTCATGAATAACGATGGGACGTTTGTCAGCTCAAATGACATTACTAGAAACTCATAATGTACGTATCTTGTTCGGAACGCTGTCTTTGGAATGTCCTCATCCTTTATTCTCACTTGGTGGTATCCGGATCGAATGTCAATCTTAGAAAATACTACTGCGCTAGCGAGTTGATCGAACAAGTCATCGATGCGAGGAAGAGTATATCGATTCTTGATTGTGACTTTGTTCAATTCTCGATAATCAATACACATCCTCATGGTACCATCTTTCTTCTTGACAAACAACACAGGAGCTCCCCATGGTGACATACTAGGACGAATGAGGCCCTTGCTAAGTAACTCTTTTAGTTGATTGTCCAGCTCTTGTAGCTCCTTGGGAGCCATTATGTAGGGTACTTTTGATATGGGTAGCGTTCCAGGAATTATGTCAATAGTGAAATCTACTTCCCGCACAGGAGGTACTCCTGGCAATTCTTCGAGAAACACATCTGGAAATTCCCTTGCAATTCTTGTCTCGTTTAAAATAGTAGCTCCCTCATCATTGCCCATCATCATCACTAGATAAGCTTCACATCCTTTCTCTATTAATTTGATTGCCTGTAAGGCATTGCTGAGTGATGCGGTGGTGCTTAGCCTTCCTACAAATGCCACTGATCTCCCTGACTTCTTGAGGGTGACTTTTTTACGTTGACAGTCAATTATTGCTTGATGGTGGGTTAGCCAGTTCATCCCCAAGATAATATCAAAGTTTGCAATGGGGAGGACTACTAAGGTGGCCTCAAATTCTTCACCACTAATTGGAATATCATACTCACAAAATTTTTCTGCTCTCATGATGGCACCAAATGGTAAACCCACAGTTAATTTCTCTTCTAATTTGAGGCACGACAATTGTAACTTCCCAGCGAATGACTCAGAAATAAATGAGTGGCTTGCACCCGTATCAAATAGAGTTATACACGGGTGCTCGAAAAAATATAAGGTACCTAATATTTAACTATATGATAATGATACCTTCAGAACATAAATTATTGAGCAAGTAATAAGAAATACCTGTCACGACATTGTGGTCCTCCGGAGCCTTCACAGGAGTTAGAGTATAAACCCTTGCAGTGGCGAAAGGTCCCGTAGCGGGTCCCTTCTTTCGAGTTGGCGTAGTGGCGGGGGTAGATGCTTGGGCATGCCTGTTCCCTGGGGTTGATGTACGAGTATTAAGGACATCCCTATCAATGGTTCTGATGGCTCTGCAGACTCAATAATTATGATCTGGTCGGCCACATAGGAAGCACTTGTTGCCAGTGTGATAACATCTGCCGTTGTGGTGCGGTCGCTGACACTCTGAGTATTTCTTCTCCCCAGTGATCTGGTACACTCTAGCTTGGTTACCAGATCGAGACCTTTTGAAAGTCTCTTGGGAGTCTGTGGAAGAATGGTGTCTCTTCCCTTGGCATAGTTGCACAGTCCAGCAGCTCCGCAAAGTTGGTATGCCTGAATGGTATTAAACTGGTCCGAATTGCGTTTCTTAGCCCATCCAGAAATCGGCTGCACTGGGAGGCTTCAGTGTCTACCAGCTTGTGGGCGTAATGGGATAATTTGGTGAATTCGGTTTCATAAGCCGCCACACTCCTTTCCCCTTGACTTAAACGGATAAATTGATCCTCTAAGATCTTTCGCGTAGAGAGGGGTATATATCGAGCTCTAAATACCTTAGCAAATTCCTCCCAATTGATGTCTTCCAAGTCTAGCCTAGCAAACTTGGTCCTGTAGGTGACTATCCACCACCGTTCCGCTTCTCCTCTAAACAGGCTTTTGGCTAGCCTTATTGCATCTGAGGCCAGGCACCTCATATTTTCCAGCTTGCCCTCCACCTCCTGAAGCCAATCTTCTGCTTCCATTGGCATCATAAGACGGCGGTTTCAGCTTCATGAAGGCATTTAAGGCTTCATTGGTTTTATGATGCGGCTCTGAGTGAGGTGCAGGCATGGATCTAGGTGCATAAACAGCGGTTTCATTCTGTTTGGCTAAGATTTGTGCCATCATCTCTAACAACCTTTCTGTTTTATTTTCTAATGGTCCCTGAGGTAGAGAGACTTTTACTGGAGTCTCCGCAAGTAGTTCTGGATAGTATTCTTCTGGATTCATCTATAAGGAGGGTGATTGCGATAATTAAAGACTTGAATACATAATTTAGAAAGAGAACTAATATTTTTATGCATAAGAAGTTAACAGAAATAAAGATACAATCATTTTGTTATACAAAATTTCGCCTATGAGATAATAATATCGTAGATGAGTTTCTTAAAATTTTTAGCTCAAAGCTTCATATATTTATTGGTTGCTTTTTTCTTTCTAGAAGTTGAGGCTGCATCCCTCGTTTGGTGCACCTTCTTTTCAACCACTGAAATACGCTCTTCATGCTCTTCTTCTTTCTCTAGAGTGAATTCAGCCAATTTAGGAAGTACCCACCTCAGTGTTTCCTTCAATTCTTGTACCTCATTTTGGAGATTGGTGATCTTCTCGTAAAAGACACATATGAATCTTGTCAGGTTCTCACCGCGCATCCCTTCTTTGTCCTCCAACTCTCGAATCCGATCTTCAAGAGTAGGGGGGTTGAAGTCCATTTGCCAAGGTCCTTCTTGGCTTAAGTCAACTTCTGAGTGTTCGGCCGAATGATTTGGGGAATTCATCCGTTAAAGGTCAAACTTATAATTGATTGAAATAACAACCTTATTATATAACTAGTTTTTTCTATAAAATGTTGCCCTAATAATAGTCTCATCGTGTCACTAGTTTTCTATAAGATGTTTTATTTCTACCACCATCTTATTATGTCACTAGTTTTTTATCCTATATTTCATTCCAGTGTATTTATATTTTTAAATTGAATGATTCCTCAATTATGGCTTCTATGTTAAATATTATTTTACTCTAACACTTCCAATCCTGCTCTGATACCAACTGTGATGACTCATGTTAGGTTGGTAACAACCAAACTAACATCAGATGCATCTTTCCGCAGGATCATATTGGCAGTCAGGTAAAATAGTAGTTAAACAAACATCCAAAGTCATTCGGATATAAGAAATATCATTCATTCAATTTAAAGCATATGATATCCAAAAATTTATTACATGAAATTCATTACACATCAAATTGTTAATCTTGGAATGAGCAGTTATTTTCCCGTGCTATGCCATTAGATTATATCAATCGCCTCCAACTGTAGCTGATCTGGCATTATAAAAATAATACCTTAGTACACATTCTAAATACAAAGGATATTAAAAATATATTTAAAGCAGAGCGAGAAGCAAAATGATAATAACTGCAGGAAATAGTGTATTTCAAAAACAAGAAGATAAATATATCTCCTGCAAAATAACTGTTCTTGCACATGCCAAGTTTTCAAAAGGAAAAGCAATAATATAGCATAAAATTCATGTTTATGTTTATGACTTGATATTATGAAGCAATATTAGTGGTTCTGTTGGGCAAGGCCAGAACCGTGAGGTTGCAATTAAACATGTCCTTCACCTGGGCCCCATTAAAGACTCCAGATGACACCTTCACCTGGGCCTCTCCCAAGGCTCCAGATGGTATCCTTCACCTGGGCCCCCGTTAAAGGCTCTAGATGGCACCTTCACCTAGGTCTCTCTCAAGGCTCCAGATGGTATCCTTCACCTGGGCCCCCATTAAAAGCTCCAGATGGCACCTTCACCTGGGCTTCTCTCAAGGCTCCAGATGGTATCCTTCACCTGAGCCCCCGTTAAAAGCTCCAGATGGAATCATATATGCAGTTAAGCATGACCTTTATCTAGGCCCCCTCAAGGCTCTAGATGGCACCCTTATGACTCCTGATGGACTAGCCCGGTCCCTAACTTAATTTAACCTCCGTATTGGAACCCTTTGCAACATTCACAATATACATAAACATCTTTTTAACTCTCTAGCAGTAAGAGAAAAATACAACAATATAAAACAGGTTCACAATGATGCTTAAGCAGCAAAAAGATAGAAAGCATAGAAAAGCATAAAAATAATATCCAATGTACCTTTTGTGTTTGACTAAACTAGATGAATCACTCACAACTTGAGGTGTCTGCAAAAATTATAATTGGGGCTTTATTAAACTATGAAACTATCTATTTACAAAATTTAGAACTAGTATTCGTATTCCCCAATTTATTTTTAGATGGTTACTTAAATCTAAGTCTTATAAGAATAGATTATACAATGAGAATGTCTAATTGAATTGTTAATATTTCTACTAAACCCTTCTTTTATCCACATCGAACTCATCTATTATGATAGGGCAGAACACAAGCTTCATTCAAGTAAGATTTCAAAACTATTGAATTATTTATTTATGATCTAATTTGGTATGAACTCAAGGCTTAATATTCATTAAAGTATGGATAGGAGGTTGACAATATTCATATTTGATCCAGAATTTATCAAATAGCTGATTTGGACTGATTAGAGGTCTTCCTAATGTTGGCTAGTATGATCTAATCTTAGTACTGCAACATTATTATTAATCATTTTAATACTTCATAAAGTAAAATAAAAATCTAGTCTTAGGTTAAGTGATTAAATATGACTAATTGTTGATAATCCTTAAGTTCAAATTATTATAATATTAAAATTAATTTTTAATGATATCAAAACAAATTATTTAATCTATTTATGGCAATTATTTGTTAGTAATATTATTATTATTATTATTGGTATTATTATTAGTATTATTATTATTATTATGGTTTATTATATATGTATATATATACATATATATATATTACATATATATCCCAACGCATTTATTCCTCCCTAATCGACAGAAAGAAGGGTCTTACCTTACGGACGGGTCGAGCGGAGGGAGTCAGCGCAGAGAAGAGCTCGAGCGAAATCGGCGTGCAAGGCTCCGATCGATCGGCACAGAGAGGAGGCGGAAGGAGTCGGCTCAGCGTCGATTGGAGGTCGACGTACGCACGCAGATGTCGAACGTTACGAACCTCTCGGCGCTACGAATCGCGTCTCCTAGCTCTTCGATCGGCCGCCAGGTATGCTCTTGTTGCCGCTCTCTTCTGTGAGGGCTTGGTCACCGAGAGGAATAAGCGAGAGGGATCGAGGGTGGTGAGAGCCTTTCGGCTCTTCTCCGAATAAATAGGACGTGCGTATGTAACGCACGTCCAATTTATTCGGCTTAATAACCGTAAGTTACGATTATTCTCTATTTAATCCTTCCTAAAACAACGACATACTCTTAATTTCCTTAACATTTCTTCCTAAAATAATGACGATTTAATTGTTTTTCAGTTTCAGCTGATTTTATTTTTGTTGAATATGATCTTAAATGAGGAGTTACGTTTTATCAATTCAAATATGCATTAATGAAGGTTTAAATCTCAATTTCAATTGAAACGGTTTTTAAAACTTCTAAATTAAGAATTGAACTGAAAATTTGAATTTTAGCGGGGTTTTAACGAAAAACTGAAATTTGCGGGAGATTTAACGAATCAGAAATTCAATGCTTGCCTTTTTTTATGACCTAGGATCATTACAGCCATCACTAGGATTATTGAAGAGAGATGGGCTCATTAAAGGTATAACTTCTTGCAAATTACAATTTTGTGAATATTGTATCTTCGGCAAGAAAACTTGCAAACTATTTGGTGTTGACCTACACAACACCAAAGGTACACTTAAGTACATACACAGATGTTTGGGGACCAGAAAAAATAGCATCATTCGGTGGTCAAAGATATTTTCTCTTTTATTGATGACTACTCCAAGTTTGTTTGGGTATACACCATGAAGAGCAAAGCTAATGTGCTAAAGGTATTCAAGAATTGGAAGAAGTTGGTGAAAATCAGACTGGAAAATAGATCAAGAAGATCCATTCTGACACTGGAAAAGAAAATACTTCTGATTTGTACGTACAGCAGTGCACAAATTCTGGGATAGAGCACCACTTCACTGTTAGAGAGATACCGCAAAAAAACGGGGTAGCAGAGCTGATGAACCGAACCTTGGTAGAGAAGATCAGGTGCATGTTGTCTAATGATGGTTTGGAGAGTCTATTGGGCGAAGGCCCTAGACTATGCACGGTACTTGGTGAACCATTTGCCCTCCGCAACAATCAACAATAAGACTCTTTTAGAATTGTGGTCTGGACAACCTGTTGGAGATTATGATCAGTTGAAGATCTATGGGTGTCAGCGTATTATCATGTGAAGAAAGATAGTTTGGAACCACGAGCACGAAAGGCGATCTTTGTTCAATTTCAACGCGGAGTCAAGGGCTACAAGTTATAAGATCCGGTTGATAGGAAGATCATCATCAGCAATGATGTAACATTTGATGAGGAGTTTTTTTTAGACAAAGGAGTTCGCATCGGGTGGAGAAAACTACAATGACTTCTATGAACAAGCAGAGAGTGGGGTTTGATGCAGCCCCACTTGCTCCATAAGATGCTTCCCATCACAACGTAGCTACTGATATTGTACCTATCATTGAAGACCATTTTGGTGATGAGGAAGAGGAATGATAATACTGGTGGTGAGATTCCTATTCAGAAGTCAATTGCAAGGAATATAACTCGATGAAAAATTAAGAGACCAGCTTGGATGGGCGATTATGACACTTATACTTAATGCAGGGGATAAAGTTCCCTCTCATTTTAAGGAAGTTGTGATTGGCCCAGAGAAAATTCTATGGAAGAAATCCATGGATGAAGAGATAGACTCTCTTCATAAAAACAATGTATGAAGGTTGGAGAAATTCCCTCCAGAAAGAAAGGCTATTGGCTATAGTGGATGTATGCAAAGGAGGAATCACAATGTGCTGAGGTGCGCTATAAGGCTAGATTGGTGGTCAAAGATTTTGCTCAGAAATTATGTATTTCCCCCAGTCGTTAAACACTCATCAATTCGTTTACTTCTAGCTTTGGTGGCACAAATTGATTTGTTATTGGAACAGCTTGATGCCAAAATTGCATTCTTATATGGAGAACTGGAAGAAGTGATCTATATGTTGCAACCCCCAGGGTTCAAGAAAACAGGCAAGGAGGACTTGGTGTGCAAACTGAACTAGTCTGTGCATGGCCTAAAGCAATCACCACGGCAACGATTTAAGAAATTCGATCAATTTATGCAGAAGGAAGGATACACCCGGAGTTAGTATAATCATTGTGTATTCTTCAAGAAATTAACTCAGGGAAACTTTATCTGCCTGCTCCTATATGTAGATGACATGCTAGTTGCTACATCAGATCAGTCAGAAATGAACGGCATTAAGCATCAGTTGGCTCAAAATTTTATGAGGGAGTTAGGAGAATCAAAGAAGATCCTTGGGATGGAGATCTATAAGGACAAGAAGGCAAGAAATATTTGACTTCCCAAATAAGGATATTTAGAGAAGGTGCTAAAAATATTTCGAGTGAACGACTGTACAAAGTTGGTAAGTATTCCTTTGGAATTACATTTTCGCTTATCTACATAATTGTGCCCAATGACAATGCTGGGAAAGAAGAGATACAGTCAGTGCCATATGCGAGTGAAGTTGAGAGCCTAATACATGCCATGGTGTGTACAATACCAGACTTGGCACAAGTAATTGGAGTTGTCAGTTGGTATATGCATAATCCGAGGAAGTCTCAATGGCAAGCAGTTATGGGTATATTCCAATATTTGAATAATATAGTTGGTGTCGGTTTACTTTTTCAGAAGCAATCATCGATGGCGAATTTATGCGTCGATTATGTGGATTCCAACTACGCTGGAGATATGGATCGGAGACGATCAACTACTGGCTATATATTTACTTTAGCAGGAGGTCCAGTTGGGTGAAGATCTACACTACAGCCTATGGTTGCCCTGTCTACTACGAAAGCTAAATATATGGCAATAACATAAGTATTTAAAGAGGCCATGTGGATGAGAGGGTTACTGAAAGATTTGGGAGTGCAGTAGGAGAAGGTGGTGGTACGTTGTGATAGTCAGAGCACTATATTTTTGGTTACTAACCCTGTCTATCCTACTCGGATAGAGGACATTGTGTACGACACCATTTTGTTCGGGATATCATCGAAGATAGTGAGATCTTACTGAAAACGATTGACACTAAAGACAACTCGACGAACATGTTCACAAAAGTGCTCACTGTTCAGAAATTCACCCATTGTAAAACTTTGGTGAATTTGGAGAAGCATCAATAGGCTTCTCGTTTGTTGGAACTACAGGCGAATTAATTTCTTTGGGATGGAGATATGTAGGCAACCAAGATGGTCCAGCTGCAATGCTGAAGAGCATCTCCTATCAGCTCTCATATTTCAGCACATCTCCTATTAGCTCTCATATGACCCATATGAATCTGAGGTGGAGATTTATTGATTTGGAGGAGTTTATAGCCAAGACGGGCGCCCGGGAGCGCCGCAGCGCATGGCGCTCGAGAGGAGGCACACCGCAGTGCCTGGTGCTCGTGAGGCAGGCGCCAAAGCACGTCGCAAAGCCTGAGGTTCCGCATGCCCATTTTGTGGGGGAGTATAAATACATCTCAAGCCCTTAAGGATATCTGGAACATGTTCTGTATAGAGTGTGTTGTGGCAATGCTTAGAGGCGGCTAGTGCTTCAAGGAGACTTGAGTAAGGGTTTCCTAAACTCTGAAATTGTAATCTCTACTCTTATAGTGAAATATTCTCCTCTCTTCCTCCCTGTGGACGTAGGTATTCGCACCGAACCACATAAATTTTGTCTTATACTGTGATCTGTATTTGCATGTGATTTTTTTGCTTTATATTATTATTTGCTCAACATATACACGATTTGTCCCGCATTGACCAACCCTAGAATCCCAAAGTGTTATATCTACACAGTTCTTTTTCAAAATTCAATACATGAAACTAAATCATTCTCATATATCTCAACAATTCATGTCAAGCTTTTAGGGAGCAAATGATACACGAATAAATCATATCCAATAAAAATAAAGTTATATAAGTACTTTTTTTTTAAAGTTAAGTCTCAGTGGGGCGATTATGTTGCCAGTGAATTTGAACTTCAAGAATTTAAATTCAATCTATAAGACCTTAACCACTCTGAACCACAGCACTGTACACAATTGTTGGATGACTTACAGGGTATCTTAGAAAAACAAAGCCGCGCGATTTGGAGTTTTATAAGATGATCGGACAAAAACGGACAATAATTTACCTAATAGTTTACCTAAATTGATGCTACGGTTATCACATTAGGCCAACTGATATGAACAACAGAAAGGTAAATTCACAGCACTTTGGAAACTCTTTTTCGAGGTAACTCAAAAATAAGGCTAGGTAAAAAGCACAACCTGCTCCTGCCCAATCAAATCGAGGAGACGAGCCTTGACGATGGGCCCTAGTCGTCCTCCGCTACGCGAATTAACAAACACCACAATAGGAGCTTCCGGACACACGTCTTCCCATTTATTCCCCGAAGTTGAGACCGCCGCTAGGGCCTCCGCAGCCGCCCTAGCGCTGGCCAACGAATCCTTTCTCCTCATTGCCTCCGCCATAGCCGAGCGCAGACGTCCGGGGATCAATATCCGCCGACGCAGATCATCCCTGTCAATCCGTAGCCCCGCCGCAATCCCGCAAACCTTCAGTGCGCCAACAATCGACGCCCTGGCCGACGCCATGGTCGACGTGCCCGCATTTCCGCCGTCGATCAGAAATTCTTCCGGCTCGCTCATGGAGAACCTCGACATTTCCACCAAAGATAAAGAATGCAATCCGGATGTAGAGATCTGAGAATTGAAATCGATGATGGGAGAAGAAGCGTGAACAGGCAGATACAAGCCTCGGCTTTCCCAGGGAACTAGCTTTCAGGATTTTCACGGGCCAACGGTTATCCCGTTCAAGAGTCGTGGCATTTAATAGGGATGCTTTCCAATTATCTAGAACCCAAAATTAGCCCGTCTGTTATTTCAACCGCCATTCTTGGCTGTCCTCGGAGGTCATTATTTTTAAACAATATATTAAAATTTTAATCAAATTTTAAGTACTTATTAAGAAATAAAATATTTTATGAATAATTTTGGCTCAGGATTTATTATTATCAAACTTTTTATTTAAATTCTACTAATTACAAAAAAAATGCAGCATATCCATTAATCATCAAGCTTAATTTTTGCTTAATTAATATTTTACTAATATATTAATGATATGATATATATAATTTTAATTGTATGATTATAGTAATATGCTATATACTTTACTAATAAAATTTAAAATATATTTTGGAAATATAAATAAATAAATATATATAATTATAAACCTTGTTTGGATATTGATGAGATTTGATTAGAATTTTACTAATAAGTTTTAGGAATTGAGTGATCTCCCCCCCCCCCCCCACAAATTATTAACTAATAAAAATCACTCAACTTTATTGATAGAAATAATTTGTTTTTATTTTGAAATATTAGATTTTGATCTTTGATACATATCTTTCAAATAAAAGATGATTAGGATTTGTATATAAAATAATTTTCTATCTCATAAAAATTATTATTAAATATATTCTCCTAATCATTTTTTTTTTTTGCAGGTATTTGAGATTTCAGTGGAAAACAGGGCAGCCCTGGACTTCAATCCCGGGAGCGGTGGGGCAGCTGGCGAGCGGGCAATAGGCATCTCCGGCGGCGCCTCCCCACCAACGGACCCCGAAGATGTTGTGGGATTGCAGGGCGAAGAAAATGAGTATCCCCATGAAGGCGACACCGGCGTCGAGGGCGGCGGACATGACGTAGGTGTGCCTCGCCCACCAGCTCTTGTACTTCTTGTAGATGTAGTAGTTGAAGAAGATGCCGACGGCGCCCCACATGATGTAGTTGACGGCGTGGGCGGGCGGGACGCTGGCGCCGCCGGTGATGAGCAGGGGGATGTGGACGTATTGGAGCCACTTCTTCTGAGGGAAGGCTCTGGCCAGAAGCCAGAAGGGGATGGGGAGGAGCAGGCCGACGAGGAAGAAGAGGTTGAGGGTGGAGTAGTGCCCTAGTTTTCCGAACATTCGCATGGGGCCGACGAGGCCCCAGATGATGGACGCGTTGTAGAAGACGTCGTCGTTAGGGCAAGTCCAAGGGCTCCCCGGCGGCAGCTTGTCCGGCTGGCAGATGTACTTCACGGTGTCGAGGAGAAGCCAGGCGGTTCCGTAGGAGACCGAGGATGCAACGATGGTTCCTGTGAACTGAAGTAAGGAAGATGAACTATTCAGATGCTTCCCTGACAAATAGCTAAAAAAACATATTGGTAACCTGAAAAATAAATATGGAGATGTGCACAAATTACCTGCGTGACGAACATGGCCTTGGGGGGGATTTTCATGTAGTGCCCAAGATTCAGATCGCTCAGAAGCGTGAGCGCCTGCCCCATGCTTATAGTGCTGTATATCTTGAACGTCACGTTAGCCAGAGGCTTTCCGGGCATCACTAGGCCAATGACGTACTCTGAGACAACATTCAGCCCTGGCGCCTGCATGTCGACGATGAACAGTACAGTAACAAAAAAAAAGAGCTAAGATAGGATTCTCTCTGTCTTATTGTTATGGGCAGATTCGGGCACCTGATTGGTGGTTGCGAGGATGACTCCAATCGGTAAAGTGAAGAAGAGAGCCATGCAGCCGGCGAGCAAGACTCCCCACCAGGGAAGCTGAAGCTGCCTGCCGAAGCCTTCGCAGGTGAACATGGAGAGTCCGGTCACCGAAAGCAGTAGAAGAAGAAACCACCACTGAGGCACAATCGCGTAATTTCTCTTCATCAATCTCGTGTGAACATCGTCCGCGTTCTCCTTCGCATGCTCCTTCGCATTCCTCCACATCCTCCATATATCCCTGAAAATTTTATTTTTAAATGAATATCGTATATTAATAGCATAATAGGATGTTTATACTTTTTGAGCGGGGGCACCTACTTTCCCTGGTGGAGCGCGACGTGCATGACGGAAGCCGTGAGGCTGGCGAAGCTCATCGCGTAGACCAGAGCGAAGGAAGCGGTCATGTTGAGCGTACTGTAGCTCTCCTGGGCCTGAACATTCAGGGTGAAGCTCTGATTGTTGATTATGCGGGTGGTGTTGTACGGATGACCGCTGGTGTCGTACACGTTGGCGGATATCAGCGGGAAGCGCTTCGCCTTGAAGGCGTCCGTCCAGTATCCCAGCGGCAGCAGCACGTAGACTATGATCACGAAGCTGGCCACTATATTGAATATGGCTGTGGCGGGCGTGGCCAGAGGGCTGCCCAAAAAGCCCGCCACTGTGGACCAGTCCAGCCCGAACGAGCCCAACCCAAGCCCGTTCAGCCCGGACCCGATCTGCTGCATCGTCACCGAGTTGTTGAAGACAAGGCACAGGACCGAGATGCTGGATATGGCCGGGAACAGGAACCCCGGGAAGGCGTAGTACGAGAAGCTCCCGATGAACACCGCAATGAAGAACTGAAATCTGGTTAGCGTCCCCTTCTTCCGCTTCTCCTTCAGATGCAGCGCTCTGCAGATTAAGGCTAAATTTATGTCGGATAAACTTAAATTATCGGACATTATAATTAGATATTGAATTAATATATATATAGAAATAGGAGAATATGTATGGCACTAGAGCGAGAGAACGTTTCGAGTCGAACGATTCAAACAAATTCTAAAAAAATTTCAAATCGGTTGGTTTCGTTCGAGCCAATCTTCATGAAACTAAAAAAATTAAAAAATATATATTTTTTTAAGTTGATTTCACCCTTAATTTACTCAGAAAACCGCATGAAATCTTTTATAAAACTAATAATTAACGCAAAGTATAACATATTACACTATTAATTTACATTCAGTTTCTCAGATTTCCTCGTCGCTCGGAAATTTAAAGGAGAAAAGCTTGGGATGAGAGTCGATACTTGAAGAGGGAGACTTGGACGAGGTTGGAAGGCCACCACATGTAGGGGGAATCCACCAGGTACTTTTTGAAAATGCCGGCCCAGCTGTAGCCGAACAACTGCATGCCATGAATTCAATTCAAGGACTGTGAAGAAGAAGAAGAAGAAGAAGAAGAAGAAGGATTACGATAGAATGTATGCTTTGTGACCTGGGTGGAGAGGACCAGGAGCAAGGCGGCAATGGGGTTGATCTCTCTGTGATAGAACGCCTTGACGATGTTAATGATTCCGACTGCAGCGGCGCCACCGCTTCCGGCGCCGGCGAAGATGGTTATGAGGCAGTGCTCCTTCATGGAGAAGGGGCCGGGATTGAGGGAGAAGGACCATTTTGTGAAGGGAAGGCTTATGCGCCTGTCCGGCAGAGTCCTAGCCAGGAACCTCCCCACTGGAAGCGTTATGATCTGCACGCACACCGAGCTTACGAACAGCTGGTTCGTCCGGTACCCGAAGAACGTGTTCGCGAATGCGAGCGTCACGCATGCGACCAACCCCAGGACCCACGTTCGCCACGTCAGCACCGTCAGTCTCGGGTTGTCCGTGGGGTCCACCGTCATCCTCACCTGCTCGATCGGGTGATCGTTCTCCTCGACTGTTTCATAAATTTTTACATATATGAAAAAAAAAATTATTTAAATTTTGTAATTATTTTTTTGTGTACTTACATGCAAAAATAATGTATTAAAGCTATTTGTAATTTAATTGCGAGCTAATTGGAGTTATTAAGTGAAATTTTTTTTTAAGATTAGTATATATATATATATATTTGATGTCTTAATTTAATATATAAATAGATTATTAATTGCATATATTTTTTTATTGGATTTATATGTTAAAATTTAAAAAATAATTCTATTAATTAAGAATATTTTGTGTTATATATTCTTATGTAATATAATATTTTTTTAAATGCCTTTTAGTTAATATTAATTTTTTTTAATTTATTGAGATATATATTATTTCTATTTTAATATAATAAATAAAGAGATCTTTTAAGTTATTATCCTTAATGTATTAATATTGCCATTTTTAATATAAATAATTGAGCATTTAAGCAATAAATTCGTCAAAAAAGAATTCAGTAATTAATTATAATTAAAAATTTTAATAACGTGCTAATTATAAATTAATTTTTTATATAATTAATAATTATAAATTGTTATCATCAATACCTTATTATAATTAACAATTTAATTAAAAAATGATTTAAATTAATACTATCTATTTTAATATTAAATAGTTATAAATATATACTTAATTTAAACATATACTTATTTAAATAAAATAAAATAATTACTTTTTTATTTATAGTGAGCATAATTAACTAATGTAATTATATCATTAACTAAATAACTAAACTATTATATTCATTTATAATTGGAAAAAATAGTTAAAATTAAAATATTTATTAGTTTTGTATATGTAAGATGATTCTTAATTAATTAATACATGCAAGTAGTTAGATTAATTAATTATAATGAGTCTATTTGCTTAATTAAGTAACTTAAAATAATAAAAATAAGTAATTAATTAAAGTATATAGATATACAATTCAGTGGTTATTGTTAATTTATCAATAAAAAAAATTCATCAACTAAATAAAATAATAAAAAGTTTATTATAATTAAGAGAACTAATTTGCTATGTAAATTAATTAAAAATTAAATTTCTATAATTGCAATTAGTGTTAATCATTTTTTTTTGAAAAAAAAGGCCTATGTATATAAGATTTTGAGTAATTTTTTGTAATTACATAAATAAAAAGAAAATTTACTAAAGAATTAAATGTATTTTGAAATTTAAATTCTAATAATCAATATATATTTTGAGAAAAAAATTACTCTGCCACCCTTCAGCAGGGTCCAAGTCATCATACTTCCCGCTTGCTGGTTCATCAGAAGGACCTTCAGCGTCTCCCATGGCGCTTGAGCTCTCTACTTGAGAGCAAAAACTTATGAAACAGATAAAAAAAAAAATAAAGCAAAATTTATATACTGGAATCAGGATCCATTGCTCTCTAGATTAAATAGCTTTCTATAAATTCTTATTTTTCCATTTTAAAAAAAAAAAAAAACAAAAAAAAAACCCTGCCCTTACGGTAAATTCATCCTGGCCCAAATTTTGCGTCAGGCAATTAAAATTAATTTTAAATATAATAATAATATGATGTTTCATTCGTATAATACATATAAAGAGCGTATATTTCAAACCAGGGTCTAAAATTTTATTTGTATATTTCAAATCAAAGTGCTGAATATTATTTTGTATTTGTTATATTAATTGAGAAATACTCTTATCCGTTTCTTGTACCTAAAAATACTCATTCAATTATATTTAGATATTATTTTATAAGTATTTATTTATTTATATTAAATAATATAAATATTATTTTTTAAATTTATATTCAAATGATATTCAAATTTTATCTAATGAATTTTATGGGTATCATATGAGCGCACAAATAATTATGATATATATTATTTTAATATTGAATATATCTTATTTTAATATCTACTCTAATATATATTTTATTTTAATATTGAATATATTTTAAATTATATTATTTAAGTATGTTTTTTATATAAATTATAATGCACGTACAAACAATATTTAATAATATACCAAAAACGCCTTCTTTTGCAAGAAAATTCACTAGCAATTTTATATTTTATATTCTTACTTTTATTTTTATATATATTACACAGATCATATATCTGTATTTTATTGTCAATAGGATAGTATAAATATATTAAAATCTATCTCATATTTTTTTATTCCTTAAATTTTTATATTCTTATATTGTTTTTATATAAAAATTTATATTATTTTATTAATTTGTATTTAATTAAATTAAAATAATATATATATTATTTTTAAAATTTATATTAAATTGATATTCAAATTTTCTGTATCATAAGATAGTATTTCTCTGACATTGAATGCTGCTGCTGAGAGCTTCCTTGGTGCCGCCGGTCATCTTCTCGAATGGGAGGTGTTGTGAATGTAGATGTCCCTCGTGGCGCTGGCACCGCCTTTCACCTCCCGCCTCCGTTTCGCTGCCGGCAATGGAGGCCTGCCACCGGCGAGACCTCTGCTCCCCGTTGCCGGAGCTCAGCAAAGAGATCCGATCGATGGAAGGGAGAGGCTAGCCGCAGAGCCAGGAATTGCTCTTGTATCTCTCCACAATTCTCGCGGAAGTCTCGGCTAGTTCACGAGCTCGGCTTGCAGCCCGAGCGGTCTGGTATCAGAACCGGCGCGCAACGTTGGAAGATGAAGCAATGGATTCCGGAGGCTCACGCTGGAAGAATATGAAAATCTCAGGGGCTGCAGCCAGAACGGCTCGGTCATTGCGGTGGAGCCGCGAGCAGCAGGACGGCGCTGCCCCTCTCCTCCTTTCATTTATTTCCTTCGCCGGAGCTCCCTGCACCTTGCAGCCCACCACAGCCCATTTCTTCAGGGACTAATTTGAGAAAATATTAAAGTATAGGGATTAAATTTACACATACATAAACTAAATAAAAAATTTTCCAAAAATAAAATATGATTATTATTAGTTAAATATGATATAAATATATAATAATTTATTCCAAAATTATATAAAGACTTGATTATATATATTAACAGAAATACTATTTAGACTTGCTGATATGATACTTAAAAAAATTTATTCAATAAAATTTAAATATTATTTTAATACAAAATTAAAAATAATATTAATATTATTTAATTTAAATAAATAAATATTAATAAAATAATATTCAAATTTTATGAATATCATGTCAACGAATCATTCTAAATAATATTTCTTATATGCTTCTAAAGTGTGAATAGGGTGACAAGAGCCCACTGTTTGGATGCATGTCATTTTCACAAACCCTAATCTCCACTAGCAATTACTCTATATAATAAATAGAATAATTAATTAATTAATTCCATTATTACAAAATTAATCATCTAATTTTTATTATTATATCAAAATTAACGGATTTAGTTCTATAATGTAATAAGTGGGATGTATTAATTCAAAATTATAAAATAAAAAAATAAAAAATTTATTTTTTTATATATAATCCTCATAAAAAAATATATTCAACTAATAATCTATTTACATATTAAATTAAGATCTCAATGTAACAATACCAAAGATTTGATCAACAGTACATAATAAGATAAGTTCATATTTATTGCTCTTTTTTATACCTTTCGTACAGGCTAACATTCTCCGCACAGAATATATTGTATAGCTTTCGATGTTGGGCGTTGGCAGCTCAATGGCAGGCAAAGAAGATTTTAAGAGCCAATCATAGTGCTTATTGACAGGGACCGTATTTTCTTTCTAAATTATTATTAATCTTTAATAAATTTTTAATTATAATTTAGTTACTAAGTATTTTAATAATTTTAAATTATAGAAAAAGATATATTTGGAGGTACTTTTAATAAGAATATATCAAATCTCTAAAATATTTAATAATTATAATTTCTATATAAAATATTTTTTTATCTTATAAAAATTAATATTAAATTTAATTTTATTTGTGAAGCATAATGAAACATATATATTTGAAATATAAATTATAATATCAAAATGATTTTAAGAGTTATTTGAAGATTAAAAAATTTTCTATTTTTTTTTCTTTCAATACTCTCAAAAAAATCATATACTTTTTTTTTTATATAATTATTGATTTTTAATAAATTTTTAATTATAATTTTGACTAATAAATCTTAATTATTATGAATTAAATAATATTTTTAAGTATTTTAATTATGAAAAAAATTATATATATATATATATATATATATATATATATGCCTAATAATATCGCTCTTGCATAATGATATTGATAGAACTTTCTTGTCTATTTTCTCTTTATTGTTGGAGAATTTATGATGCGCTAACGTGCCACTTAAAAAAATTCATCCAATAGTATTTGAATATCATTTTAATATAAATTCTAAAAATAATATTTATATTTTTTAATATAAATAAATATACACTTATAAAATTATATTCAAATTTAATTGGAAGAGTATTTTTTGGTGCCGCATCAACAAGTGAGTTATGAATCAAAGAAAAGAATAGTCTCATTTTTACTCATAAAATAATTATTCCCAAAAATATATATATATTTGATTAACATATTATCCTTTCATTTGATTATTTTGTTGAAGAGCATAATTTTCATATAAGTGTTTTTTATAAATTATGGTTATTAAACTAATAGTAAATCATATATATCTAATATTATAAGTCAATAAATCCTAAAATGAAACAATGAATTGATTTAATATTGTTGTCATGTATTGAATTTAAGATCCATTTGTGTATATATCACGACCCAAGTTTTTATTAGGCTATTTATAGCTAAACCAAATTAAATAATTCGGATCTCAAGTAACTTCAAAATTAGGTCAAACTACAGATTATATATTTAATTTGTGTGACCATAGTGCTCATGTCTGAGAGCAATCAGAATAATTGATACTCTTGAATTAATTTTTAAATATTTTGTGGGGCCCCGTACTAACAACAAGGAAGTACGATGCTCTAACTGTGGCAAACCCTAAACTTAAGTAAAATTAGGTAAATCCAACCGCCTTAAGCCAATGACTTGTCACCAAGTACTATAACATTCATCAATATATATATATGTAAACATCAAAGTGGCGGAAGCAATAGGCGAGTAGTAACATCCACAGGCATACATAGTGGAAAAGAGAAAACAATATAGTAACTCATCGAAATGCAAAAATGAAACACATCCAGAATTAATTATTACAAACTGAATTTTTAAAGAGAATGAAAATGTCTCTCAATCTCACTGAAATAAAATGCAATATCTAACTAAACAGCAGCAGCACGATTCTCCTCCTGAGCCTGCTCCTCTTTTGCGACACTGCCCACGAACACATCTGAATCTGACATTTGTTAGTATCACAAATGACAGGGCCCCAGCCAACAAAATAAAAAGATTACAGTTAGACAACTGTCTAAGTACATTTTAGGTTATTTTAATGAACTGAATGTTTTAAAGATATTATATTTAAATTAGCTAAACATGCAAGCAGTAATAGGTGTAACAAGCTATGGAGAAACAGCAACTATAAACTATCCATTTATAGCTAACAACTAGTATGAAGAATGACATACAATGCAAAATAAATAAGGTGAGGCTAAAAGCTAAAAAGAAACAGCAACTACAATACAATTCTAAATCCAGCATGCTTATGATCATATTAACACATGTTGGGTATATAAAAAAAAAACAAGTACTGAAAATATACAATTCTAGCATTCTAAACATGCCAATATATATAAGTAAACTATATGAGTATACATACAATATGCTAATTAAGAAAAGGAAAAGGAAATGCTATTAAGACATGTGGCAAAAATAAAACAATTTATGTAAAACCACTGAGACATGTGGCAAAGTGAGCAAGTACTGAAAATAAGGCCACTGAAGCATGTGGTAAAGCAAAATAGAAATTAATACTGAACAATCCAGCTAAAGTAGCAATCAGCCTAAGACATAGTACTGCCATACCAACTAATAGGCCATACAGGGCCTCCAATATCAATTAATAAATCCCCAGTCTAGCCATCCAAATATGCTAGTTTTGAGTCCAATCTATACAATACTACTACTGAAGAGGTAGACTAAGTTAGGGCATATTCTCCCAACTACAAATAAGGCAAAACTGAATGATATGCAATTCAAATACTAACTTAGGATGTATCATCCATATCCTAAGTTTTCCTATTATGCTCAAGGAATAAGGCTCAATAACCAAGGTATACCAGGCAAATCAAATCAAAGTAAGCAAGGGACTCAATCTAAACTCATGTGATATCTGATGTTATCTGATATTTGATGTTATCTAATTACCAAATCTAACTACTCTGAGAAGGTACAAGTTTAAGATCTCCAATATCCAGCTATCGAGTAAAATCTCAGATTTACGTCCTTAAAGTTAATATTAGAACTTAACAAGTTCTAATCCAAAATCATGTGATGACTATATAGTTTATGTAAATAAATCAATGACCTTATTTATTAATATTTTACTCTCTTACCTAAATCTTGATCAAGTAAATCAAGATTTAAGGATTCAGGACTTGAACTTCCACTTTGGTGTTCAAAACCTAAATCCAAGGAGGGTATCCTAATAAGAATATAGGGTTCACACTCTATTCCAAAGTTAAGTATAAAGGACCCTATAAGCTGAAAGATTCAAGAACTACGAACTTAGTGAAGGGTTATTCTACTGATCATAAGATAAACTAATCAATTAAAAACTTCGAGAATTTAAGATCTATATTTAATCTCTTAAGATAATTTCATTATCTCATAAATTGAATTACCCTATACCCACAAGGAAGGCTTCAAATGGTTAAATAATCAATCATTTAAAGAATTTCAATTGGAGATGGTTCAATTCAAATTGAAGATTTAAGTCTAAGATCTAAGATCTAAGGATCGGATGTTTAATCACTTTATACTTTAAACTATATTTTAACTTAGAAGTTTCTATTTGTATTTCTTTTAGAATTTAAGTTTATAATCTAACTATATTGAACTCATTAAGGTGATAATTGACAATCTTAGATATTTGGGTTAAGCATTAAACTAGGTGACCTCTTTTAGGTTACTTAAGATCTAAGTGTCTTAATTAGGGCTTAATTGAAGATTTCCTAAGTTTAAGGATCACATTAACATTAATATTTGTATGAGAATTCAGAGAATATTTCTAATCTATGTTAGGGTAGATTACTGAAATTTTTAAAGTTTATAGGGCATTTAAGCATATTTGATCAAAATGACCAAAATGCCCCTCTTAAGGCCAAAATTGGAATTTTAGGGTTTAGTTATCAAAATTACTCCTAATCTATTTTAATGTCCCATACTGATAAATAAGGTGGGAAATATACTTATCTTGGATTTTGACCACTTAATTAAGCTAATTAGCACTAATCACTTATTTAAGCCAAATTTTAGAGATTAGTAAATTTAGGGCATCTTAGGGCAATCCAACCTTTCCAAATGGTTCTAGAATACTTAGGATAGTATTAGGAACAATCTTTATCAAGAGCAGAGGCTTAATTAGGTTTAATTTTACTAATCCCTAATTAGTGTGATTAAGGAGTGATTAAGAGAAATTAATATCCAAAATTAGTTTTAACGGTCTAAATTTGTTCTCTATGGTTCAGGGAGCAATCAGAGCCCTTAATCTCCTCATTTGGATATTTATTTAATTTAATATGATTTAAATAATGACAGCAAAGAGTTGGGCAAATATTTTTAAATTCAATCATTGGATCTGTGATTTTATTTTATATTTAGATTCCTTGTATTTTTCTGATTCAAATGGTATATTGAATCATACTATTTGGATCAGTATAGCCAAAGTTATTTAAATAATTTATTCTGAATGTTTATTTAAATTAAAACTATAGGATTTAATTAATTAATCGCATAACCTTTGAAAATACATTCCTATAATTAATTAATTAGACGCAGCCCGAAATCAAAACCGCGCGAGTCGGGGTTGGCCCGGCCCGGACTTCATCTTCAACCTCTCGACGGGTCCGTCCCAGGCGAACTTCCGCGCTTAAATTCTCGGTGCTCAGGCGACGACAGTAGCTCATCTTGATCCCTACGCGTTCCTGGGGTCTAGACGCTTGACTAAGAACCCCCATCTGAATCCCTCTGGATCGACGGGGTGCTACTCACCCGAGACGCCTTCGATACAGGCGTTTCAGGCGCACTGTGAGTAGACAGTTCTCCTCACAGAGGCTATTATCCAGCCAGAGCTCGATACCTACACCTTCAGGGAGGTGAGACGAGTCGATCCCCCAACATTCCATAACCTGGGGTGTAGCCAATTGCTGGGTCCTTACTCAGACTCAGCCATTGGCTCGGCCGTTAGCTCAATTGATCGATACGATCGATTCGAGATAGCTTAGCCCCAGGCGACAATTACACTGGATTTCCTAGGTGGCAAGGGTTCTCTAGGCGACATCCAGAGCTCATCCAGAAGACAGAAATGAAGTTGAGCTGAAGAAATTTTAATGGGAAAAGGCTGTACCTGAGGACGGGGTTGCAGGCTTCATCGAGGAGAATTGAAGTGTGCTGGAGCTTCTTAACCAGCAGACGAAGGTCCACAGGGGGTCTGAACACCAGACGGGCCCTCTATCAACGGTTCAAGCCTTCGGGTCGACGGCAAATGCCGAGAGAGACGGGAGCTCCAGAGGCTTTAGCTGGGGAAATTGAGGAGTCTTAGTGAGCAAAGGGACTCACTGAGAGGTGCTGGGGGTATTTATAGGCAGTTGGGAGGTCCAGGGTGGTTGCCAAGGTCTGGAGTTATGGCTTAGGCTCGGCCCGAGGGTGCTCCCTCAATTTCCGTAATTGGAGTGGACCGGGCCTCAAGCTTGGCTGGGAGTGCTAGGGAGGCTAGGGAAAGATCGCAACGGTCTTCCTAACATGGCACGGGAGTGGCAGACTGGTTGGAGGATGTGGCTGTACGGGAAAATTTGGCTGTCGGGCGCGAGCTGGGGAGGAAGATGATCCACAGTCACGGGGGTCGCCAGGGCCGTATGATGGATCACCAGTTGACGCAGAACGGCTCTGATCTCCCAACATCTAATGTCCGTGCGAGGAGGCTGGATCGACCATCGGATTAGATCTGAGGATCGAATGGGCAATCGGAGATACTTAAGACGGAGACCCAGATGCCGTCGGATCGAGATCTCAGAACTGCGGAATGGTCGAGATGAGACGAATCCAATCGAAGGTGCGGACTGTTGGATCAAGACCGCGGAATGGATGGCCTAGATGGCGCCCGCGGTTTGGGAAGGAGCCGACCATTGGAGGGATAATTTTGCAATTATGAATTGTTTAAAACCCTAATTTGCAATTAAGCCAATCTAATTTAAATCCAAAATGTGACTAAATGACCTCCAAAATTTCTCAAAATTTCACCCTTAGCTAATTTGGGGGCGATGAATTCAAAAATGAACTCAGATTTTAATTTGGAGATCAAATTATTTTAGGTATTTTATAGGGCTCAAAAATAACTAAAATACCAAAATTTCCAATTTAGCTCTGATTGATTTTAAATTTTTAAGGTTATGTTTAAATGACCCATTGAACCTAATGGAATCAAAATCAAAGCTTTAATTAGCTTAATTAATCTAAATTTAGCTAAGATAACAACTATGTTACAGAATCCCCTACTTAAGAACGATGTCATTCCCGACATCATCTAAGTGAAGAAAGATTCTACTGGGACAATACAAGTTTTAAATACCATTGATAGAAAAGAGAAGAACAATAACTGAGTTTGCAAAGAGCTGGGGATATTTATTGCGCATATCCACCTCTTTCTCCCAAGTAGATTCTTCTAACGATCGATTCTTCCACTGAATTTTAACCATAGGAATTGAATGATTCCTTAGCTGTTTCTGATCATGAGCTAAGATTTTGATAGGTTCTTTGGCATACAAAAGATCGGGTTGAATCTCTACTATTAGAACTTGAACGAGATGAGAAGGATCTCGAAGACATCTTCTCAATGATGATACATGAAATATGTTGTGAACAGCTGCAAAGTCATAAGGAAGGCTTAACTGGTAGGCAGATGATCCTACTTTGGCCAAAATTTTGAAAGGTCCAACATAACGGGGACTAAGTTTCCCAGCTACGCCAAATCTGAAGACACCTTTCATTGGACTGACCTTTAGATAAGCAGAATCTCCCACATTAAATTCTAGGAGACGATGGTGAGAATCATGATACTTGCTCTGATGATCTTGAGCTGAACGAATTCTCTACTGAATTAATTTGATCTTATACTGGTTTCTTCAACTAATTCTAAACCAAAGAGCTGAACTCTTCCTGTTTCTGACCAAGCTAGCGAACTACTGTATTTTCTACCATGCAGCGCTTTATAAGGGGCCATCTTAATACTGGCTTGAAAACTATTATTATAGGCAAATTCCACTAACGGAATGTGATCTTTCCAGGACCCAACAAAATCAAGAATACATAGCCTAAGCAAATCTTCCAAAACTTGGTTCACTCTTTCAGTTTGACCATCCGTTTGAGGATGAAAAGCTGTAGTTATGGCTAGAGTCATACCTAGATCTTGATACACAGCTTGTCAAAACTTAGAAGTAAATTTGCTATCTCTATCAGATACAATTGACTTCGGAATCCCATACAATCTGACAATTTCTTTGATGTAGAGTTTTGCTAACTTCTCTACAGAATCAGTTTGACGGATGGGAAGAAAATGCGCTGATTTAGTTAAGCAGTCTACTATCACCCAGATTGTGTCGGCACCTGATTTTGCACGAGGCAATCCCATGACAAAGTCCATAGATATATCAAACCATTTCCATTCAGGGATATCTAATGGATGCAAAAGACCACCAAGTCTTTGGTGTTCGGCCTTTACTAAATTACAGGCATGACATTTGGCTGGCCACAAAGTCAACTATATCTTTCTTCATACCTGGCCACCAAAATGATTGTTTCAAATCTTGGTACATCTTAGTACTGCCTGGATGAATATGATACCCAGAATTATGGCCTTCGACTAACACTTCTTGATGCATGGACTTATGAATCCACAATCGATTACTTTGATAAATTAGACCATTCCACAACTGCAGATCATGACGAAGACCACCTTCAATATCTGCTTTAAATTTCAGATACTCATCCTTGGTTTGCGAGATAGAGACATCTCTGTGGAAAGTGTGTTCCACATTAATATTTGCTAATAGCGAACTCAGCATATTACGAAATTCAAGTTCTAAGGAACTGGATGCAATCAGAGAGGTTAAAGTAGCATGACGACTAAGAGCATTGGCCACTACATTCGCTTTTCCTGGATGATATTGAATATTGAGATCATAATCGCTAATGAGCTCCAAGCATCTTCTCTGGCGGCAATTCAACTCTCTCTGGGTGAAGATATACTTTAAACTTTGATGATCGGTGAAAATTGAACATTTCACTCCGTACAGATAGTGACACCATATTTTCAAGGCAAATATTATGGCTGCAAGTTCAAGATCATAAACTGGATAAATTTGCTCGTGAGGTTTTAACTGACGAGAGGCGTATGCAATTACTTAACCCTCTTGCATTAAAACACAACCTAGATCGATTCCAGAGGCATCGGTATATACTTGATAGTTCAAACCTTCCTTAGGTAAAATAAGAATTGGAGCGGTAGAAAGTGCATCTTTTAGAGTTTGAAATGCTTCATTGCATTCAGGACTCCAAATGAACAGAACGACCTTTTGAGTCAATTTAGTCAATGGTGAAGCAATTTGGGAAAAGCCTTTAACAAACTTTCTGTAGTATCCCGCTAATCTCAGGAAACTTCTAATGTCGGTGACAGACTTAGGTTGAGCCCAGTCCTGAATAGTACGCACTATACTCGGATCTACTCGAATACCCTGAGCATCGATTACGTGCCCCAAGAATGCAATGGAATTGAGCTAGAACTCGCACTTGGAGAACTTGGCATACAGTTGATGCTCGCGTAGAGTTTCTAACACTAACTTCAGATGTTCTTCATGATCTCTCGAAGTTTTGGAATAAATGAGGATATCGTCAATGAAGACGATCACAAACTTGTCCAAATATAGTTTTAGCACTCGTTGCATTAAATCCATAAAGATTGATGGTGCATTGATGAGTCTGAATGACATCACCAAAAACTCAAAGTGGCCATAACGAGTATGGAAAGCAGTCTTCCCTACATCGTCTTCTTTTACTCGCAGTTGATGGTATCCAGACCTTAAATCACTCTTGGAAAATATAACGACTCCGGATAACTAGTCGAACAGGTCATCAATTCTAGGCAGTGGGTATTTATTCTTTATGGTGACCTTATTCAATTCACGATAATCTATACACATACGCATAGATCCATCCTTCTTTTTCACAAATAACACTGGCACTCCCCAAGGAGACGTACTTGGCCTGATGAAGCCTTTATTCAAGAGCTCTTGCAATTGCTCGTTGAGCTCTTGAAGCTCCTTAGGTATCATTCTATAAGATGCTTTGGATATCTATTTAGTACCAGGGATTAATTCAATAGAGCATTCTACTTCTCTGAAAGGAGGTACACCAGGCAATTCTTCTAGGAACACATCGGTGAATTCTTTGACTACTTTACAATCAAAAAGAGAGATACTCTCTTTTATTTCGCCCATCATAGTAACTAGGTAAGCATTACAACCCTTAACAATCAACTGTTCAGCTTTAATTGTATTTATTAAGGATAACTGTGTGCTGGTTTTTCCTACAAACGTTTCAGGCTTGCCTTGAGAATAGAGAGTGACTTTCTTTTTATAACAGTTTATCACAGCATTATTGTCACTGAGCCAATTCATCCCAATGATGATATCAAAGTTAGCTATTGGCAAGATGATTAGTTTGGCCTGAAATTCCTGATCATTTATCGGGACTTTAATATTACAAAATGTATCGGCACTCAGTTGGATTTCAGATGGAAGTCCAACACTCAATTTTTGTGCTAGGTTGCATGCGTGAAGTTTAAGGTTATTGGCAAATTGTTTAAATGAGTGACTGGCACCGGTATCGAACAATACATTACAAGGTTGGTTGTTGAAATAAAGTGTGCCTAAATTTACACAGCTTCGCATTAACAACTTAAAAAGATTTAAAATACAGAAATCCAATTTAGCAGGAGAGAGGTTTAGGGGTGTGTACCTGAAACTACATTGTTATCTTCTGTGGCTTCAATAGGAGTTAAGGAATATACTCGCGCAGGACCAGCATGACGATTGTTAGGCTGTCGTCGCTGGTAGTTCTGAGAATTGGGAGCTGGTGGCTGCGTGTGAGCAACTTCAGAAGCAGGGGCTGGCATTATAGCCAGATTTGGTTCTCTTCGGTTTAATGGAGTTGCTCGGAACACTTGCTTCTTCTGATAAGGCTTCATTGGAACTCCGTCTACCATTTCCGTGTGGTCGCATTGATAGAACCGGTGGCCAGTACGCCCACAATTGAAACACCTCTGGCCAAAATGGTAACACTTGCCATACGGGTGTGGCTTAGTACAGTTTTGAGTTTGTTCGGCGGTAGGTGCAGCTTCTAGCTGATATACTTTTGCAGGGTTAGATCCGTGTCTCTTGAAGTTTCCTTGCGGGTTTAGAGTTATTTGTGCTTCTCGCTTAAGATCCTCTTCAGATTGGTGATGCTCAATCACCTTAGCCGTTTCCACCAATTTGAAGAAGCTAGTCAGATAGAGCAGCACGATCTGGTTCTTCAGTGAACCTCGGAGTCCACAAAGAAAGCAGTGGCACTTAGCTGACTTAGAATGAGTAACTTCTGGCACGAAATGGATCAATCTACGAAATTCCTTTTCGTATTCAGCTACTGAACCACTCCCCTGAGTCAACCTCATGATTGTGTCTGCAATAATATTTTGTGCGGATGGGGGAATGAATTCAGTCTTAAAGGCCTCGATGAACTCATCCCAGGGGATGTCCTCTAACTCGTAGTCAGCGAACTTGGTATTTCGGATATCTTCCCACCAATATTCTGCTTCTGCATGAAACAGACAGGTGGCGAGATGGACAGCTTCCGAGTTTGGGACCTTCAGACTAATGAGATCCCTTTCCACAGCCTTCAGCCAATCGGCTGTATCCATTGGTGATAGGTTCCCACCAAAGGTTGGAGGCCTTAACCTCAGAAAATTGTGAAGGAGATTATCTATCAAATGATGTGAAGAAGGAGCAACTTGTGGAGCATATACTGTTGGAGCAGCGACAGTGATTGGAGTTGCACGGTCATTTAGTAATTTCTGCATAACGAGCGCCTGTTGAGCTTGATTTTCCAACAAAGTTGCCACCATGGCTCGCAGATGAACCACCTCATTATTAGAACTACTAGAGGCAACAGTGTTCTTGACATGAGTAATGGTATGTGGTGATTCAGAATCTATTCTAGTTTAATTTTTAAAGAAAAAGACAAACTCAGAATTTACTCTAAGGAAGAGAAATCAAAATCTTTCATTAATTATAGAAATAAGGGATTATAATGCCAAAACTGTAAATCTAATAGAGTTGCTTTAGAATGAAATAACATTTATCCTAACTATCACTCAAACATTATCAATATACTCTGCCCTAAATACTACACAAAAGTCCTCAAAAGTGGCTTCCCGATGCTTCCTGTTACGCTTATTCTCGAGTTTTGCCATGGTCTCATACCACCAAACTCTGGCGTAATCCACCATCAGGTCTATCATAATATCTACATAAAGTGACTCAGGACACTCTATGTGTATCAGAATGGACTCCACTCGGCTCAATCTTTCTTGTGCGTATATGGGAAAGTTGAGCCCTCGATATACAGCTTGCTGTAAAAGCTTCTCAAGGACTAAGATCCCTTTTACTGAAACTCCTTCAATCTGCCAGTTGCTTTCCTGCCTCCACTTGAAGCTACAGCTCCAAACTGTCTTGAAAGCATGCTGATAATAGTCTATATCAGACTCTCCAGAATTCATTTGACTTTGAGGACAGAATTTTATTATATTTGTATTAGACTCCAGATGACTATATTATTAGGATATGAGTATTCTCCTTCTACATTTTGCATAGAGTTACTGACACTACTATGTTATGGATGTTACCTATATTGATGTTTGTATTTCATAAGATTGTCCATTAGGTAGAAAGGAATCGTAGATCCCATTCTGACACCTTATGGTGTTCTCTGATACCAACTGTGGGGCCCCCGTACAAACAACAAGGAAGTACAGTGCTCCAACTGTGGCAAACCCCCAACTTAAGTAAAGTTAGGTAAACCCAACCTACCTTAAGCTAAAGACTTGTCACCAAGTACTATAATATTCATCAATATATATATATGTAAATATCAAAGTGGCGGAAGTAATAGGCGAATAGTAACATCCACAAGCATACATAGTGGAAAAGAGAAAACAATATAGTGACTCATCGAAATGCAGAAATGAAACACATCAAGAATTAATTATTACAAATTGAATTTTTAAAGAGAATGAAAATGTCTCTCAATCTCACTGAAATAAAATGCAATATCTAACTAAACAACAACAGCACGATCCTCCTCCTGAGCCTGCTCCTCTTCTGCGACACTGCCCACGAACACGTCTGAATCTAATATTTGTCGGTATCACAAATGCTAGGGCCCCAGCCAACAAAACAAAAATATTACAGATAGACAATTGTCTAAGTACATTTTAGGCTATTTTAATGAACTGACTGTTTTAAGGATATCACGTTTAAATTAGCTAAACATGCAAGCAGTAATATGTGCAACAAGCTATAGAGAAACAGTAACTATAAACTATCCATTTATAGCCAAAAACTAGTATAAAGAATGACATATAACGCAAAATAAATAAGGTGAGGCTAAAAGCTAAAAAGAAACAGCAACTACAATATAATTCTAAACCTAACATGCTTATGATCATATTAATACATGCTGGGTATATAAAAGAAACACAAGTACTGAAAATATGCAATTTTAGCATCCTAAATATGCCAATATATAAGTAAACAATATGAGTATACATACAACATGCTAATTTAGAAAAGGAAAAGGAAAGGCCACTAAGACATGTGGCAAAAGCAAAGCAATCTATATAAAACCACTGAGACATGTGGCAAAGCGAGAAAGTACTGAAAATAAAGCCACTGAAGCATGTGGCAAAGCAAAACAGAAATCAATACTAAATAATCCAGCTAAAGTAGTAATAAGCCTAAGACATAGTACTATCATACCAACCAATAGGCCATACAGGGCCTCCAATATCAATTAATCAATCCTCAATCTAGCCATCCAAATATGCTAGTTCTGAGTCCAGTCTATACAATACTACTACTGAAGAGGCATACTATGTTAGAACATATTCTACCAACTACAAATAAAGCAAAATTGAATGATATGCAATTCAAATACTAACTTAGGATGTATCATCCATATCCTAAGTTTTCCTATTATGCTCAAGGAATAAGGCTCAATAACTAAGGTATGCCAGGCAAATCAAATCAAAGTAAGTAAGGGACTCAATCTAAACTTATGTGATATCTGATGTTATCTAATTACCAAATCTAGCTACTGTGAGAATGTACAAGTTTAGGATCTCCAATATCTAGCTATCGAGTAAAATCTCAGATTTACGTCCTTAAAGTTAATATTAGAACTTAACAAGTTCTAATCCAAAATCATGTGACGACTATATATTAAGTAAATAAATTAATGACCTAGTTTATTAATATTTTAATCTCTTACCCAAATCTTGATCAAGTAAATCAAGATTTAAGGATTCAGGACTTGAACTTCCACTTTGGAGTTCAAAACCTAAATCCAAGGACGGTATCCTAATAAGAATCTAGGGTTCACACTCTATTCCAAAGTTAAGGATAAAGGATCCTATAAGCTGAAAGATCTAAGAACTACGAACTTAGTGAAGGGTTATTCTACTGATCATAAAATAAACCAATCAATTAAAAACTTTGAGAATCTAAGATCTATATTCAATCTCTTAAAATAATTTCATTATCTCATAGATTGAATCACCCTATACCCATAATGAAGGCTTCAAAGGGTTAAATAATCAATCATTTAAAGAATTTCAATTGGAGATGGTTCAATTCAAATTGAAGATCTAAGTCTAAGATCTAAGATCTAAGAATCTAGTGTTTGATCACTTTAGACTTTAAACTAGATTTTAACTTAGGAGTTTCCATTTGTATTTCTTTTAGAATTTAAGTTTGTAATCTAACTATATTGAACTCATTAAGGTGATAATTGATAATCTTAGATATTTGGGTTAAGCATTAAACTAGGTGACCTCTTTTAGGTTACTTAAGATCTAAGTGTCTTAATTAGGGCTTAATTGAAGATTTCCTAAGTTTAAGGATCACATTAGCATTAATATTGGTATGACAATTCAGAGAACATTTCTAATCTATGTTAGAGTAGATTACTAAAATTTTCAAGGTTTATAGGGCATTTAAGCATATTTGATCAAAATAATCAAAATGCCCCTCTTAAGGCCAAAATTGAAAATTTAGGGTTTAGTTGTCAAAATTACTCCTAATCTATTTTAATGTGTCCCATACTAATAAATAAGGTGGGAAATACACTTATCTTGGATTTTGACCACTTAATTAAGCTAATTAGTACTAATCACTTATTTAAGCCAAATTTTATAGATTAGTAAATTTATGGCATCTTAGGGCAATCCAACCTTTTCAAATAGTTCTACAATACTTATGATAGCATTAAGAACAATCTCTATCAAGATCAGAGGCCTAATTAGGTTTAATTTTATTAATCCCTAATTTGGGTGATTAAGGAGTGATTAAGAGAAATTAATATCCAAAATTAGTTTTAAGGGTCTGAATTTATTCTCTAGGGTTCAGGGAGCAATCAGAGCCCTTAATCTCCTCATTTGGATATTTATTTAATTTTATATGATTTAAATAAGGACAGCAAAGAGTTGGGCAAATATTTTTAAATCTAACCATTGGATCTGTGATTTTATTTTATATTTAGATTCTTTGTATTTTTCTGATTTAACTAGTATATTGGATCATATCATTTAGATCAGTATAGCCAAAGTTATTTAAATAATTTATTCTGAATGTTTATTTAAATTAAAACTATATGATTTAATTAATTAATCGCATAACCTTTGAAAATATATTCCTATAATTAATTAATAAGACGCGACCCGAAATCAAAACCGCGCGGGTCGGGGTCGGCCCGGCCCGGACTTCATCTTCAACCTCTCGACGGGTCCGTCCCAGGCGAACTTCCGCGCTAAAATTCTCGGCGCTCAGGCGACGGCGGCGGCTCAGCCTGATCCCTACACATTCCTGGGGTCTAGACACATCGATTGGACTAAGAACCCCCATCTGGATCCCTCTGGATCGACGGGGTGCTACTCACCCGAGACGCCTTCGATACGGGTGTTTCAGGCGCACTGTGAGGAGATAATTCTCCTCACAAAGGCCATTATCCGGCCGGAGCTCGATACCTACACCTTCAGGGAGGTGAGATGAGTCAATCCCCCCAATATTTCATAACCTAGGGTGCAGCCAATCGCTGGGTCCTTTCTCGGACTCAGCCATTGGCTCGGCCGCTAGCTCAATTGATCGAGATGATCAATTCGAGCTATCATAGCCCTAGGCAACAATTACACTGGGTTTCCTAGGTGGCTAGGGTTCTCTAGGCGACATCCAGAGCTCATCCAGAAGACAGAAATGAAGTTGAGCTGAAGAAATTTTCAAGGGGAAAGGCTGTACCTGAGGACAGGGTTGCAGGCTTCGCTGAGAAGAATTGAAGTGTGCTGGAGCTTCCTAACCAGCAGACGAAGGTTCACAGGGGGTCTGAACACCAGACGGGCCCTCTATCAGCGGTTCAAGCCTTCGGGTCGACGGCAAATGCCGAGAGAGACGGGAGCTCCAGAGGCTTTAGCTGGGGAAATTGAGGAGTCTCATTGAGCAAAGGGACTCACTGAGAGGTGCTGGGGGTATTTAAAGGCAGCTGGGAGGTCCAGGGTGGCTGCCGAGGTTTGGAGTCATGGCTTAGGCTCGGCCCGAGGGTGCTCCCTCAATTTCCATAATTGGAGTGGACGGGCCTCAAGCTTGGTTGGGAGTGCTAGGGAGGCTAGGGCAAGGTCACAATGGTCTTCCTGACGTGGCACGAGAGTGGCAGACCGGCTAGAGGATGTGGCTGTACGGGAAAATTTGGCTGTCGGGCGCGAGCTGGGGAGGAAGATGATCCACAGTCGTGGGGGTCGCCAGGGCCGTCTGATGGATCGCCAGTTGACGCGGAATGGCTCTGATCTCCCAACATCTAACGTTCACGTGAGGAGGCTGGATCAACCGTCGGATTAGATCTGAGGATCGAACGGGTGATCGGGGATACTTAAGACGGAGACCCAGATGCCGTCGGATCGAGATCTCAGAACCGCGGAATGGTCGAGATGAGGCGGATCCAATCGAAGGCGCGAACCGTTGGTTCAAGATCGCGAAATGGACGGCCCAGATGGCGCCCGCAGTTTGGGAAGGAGCCAACCGTTGGAGGGATAATTTTGCAATTATGAATTGTTTAAAACCCTAATTTGCAATTAAATCAATCTAATTTAAATCCAAAATGTGACTAAATGACCTCCAAAAATTCCCAAAATTTTACTCTTAGCTAATTTGGGGGTGAGGAATTTAAAAATGAACTCAGATTTTGATTTAGAGATCAAATTATTTTAGGTATTTTCTAGGGCTCAAAAATAGCCAAAATACCAAAATTTCAAATTTAGCTCCGATTGATTTTAAATTTCTAGGGTTAGGTTTAAATGACCCATTGAACTCAATAGAATCAAAATCAAAGCTTGGATTAGCTTAATTAATCTAAGTTTAGCTAAGATAATAACTAGGGTTATTACATATTTAAACTTCAGAAAATTAGAAAAAATTAAATACAAGTCCAAATTTAATAATTTTAGTGTCTTTAGATTAAGAATATTAGGAAAATAATATACAAAAAGTTTTGTCAAATTTTGAGCTCTGAATTGTCCGTAATTAATTTTTGAAGTTTTAATTTTTAGAAATTAATATAACATTAAATATAGCATAAACTAAGAAACTTTAGTATGGGTTCGTTTATCTCATCTAGATACACATTTGGTTGTGCCATATACTAATCGAAAAGTCTTTTCGAGACCTTTCGATTGGTGCCTAAAATAACACGATTTGACCACACTAACATCGCTAAAATTGATTCCCTAGTTTCAGGTATAGAAAGAGAATAATAAAACTGCGATTTTACTGTGGAATACTGTTCATCTTCATCAAAAATGGACTCGAGTCTAGGATTTTGGCTTTGGTCTAGAAGATGAAGTTGTCAAAACATCGTTTCCCCAATTTCCATCCAATTTAAGTGTGCCCATAGATTGAGATTCATCATAATAAAAAAGGAAGGGAGGTATGGGCTGAATTGTAGATGATATGCTTGCAGAGAGCCCATACATTGGCTGACAGTTGGCAGGTCCCACCAGTTAATAATTAATTTATTATTTATTTATTCAAATTAATTTAGTAATTAAAATTAGGATGTTAAATAATAAGAAAAAATAATCAATTTTTCGGGTAATAAATAGTTGAACAATTTATTTATATAAAGAAAATCTGTTTCAACTGCGTCGAAACCTATCACAATGAGATTTGTTTTGGAAGTGCTTAGGCTGTTTGTGGGACTTTGGCCAAACTTGGTTGTGTCTAGGTCGAGTTAGCTTGGGCAAGCCCAATTAGTTAATTCCTGATTTCAAGTTATAAGTGTAGTAATAATAATGATAGGATTGTTGTGATAATTACACCAGATCATAGATGTAGTTGTGAATGGATTTGGGGGTTCATGAATCATTCGGGTCTAGTGGTGTTTTGAGCTAGTCTATGGCTGGTCAAATTGAACAAATGCTTTATAACTAGCTTAAATCCATATTTTAGATTTTTAATGGGTGGAAATGATCACAATAATCTTTAAAAGATCAATTCTAATATTTTGGGTTAGGATATGAGTTTAATCCTATCTTGAGTTAAGTTGGGCTAGTTTAAACTTGCACACAGGCTTGATGGGTTCTAGAGTTTCTAAGGAAGTGATTACTTTTCTTATATGTTAGTGAACTTATAAAGAGCACTGTTGTAACAACTCTAGATTGTACTTAGCTTAATTATAAAATTAATCATGATTTTATTTTAATCTAATTTCATTCAATATATCACTAGAAGCTAATCTTGAAAATTTGGAGCCAATCGGACCTCTCTAGGTCAAATTGGCAATTAGCTAGGGGTGCAAGTTTGGAAATTTTTGGATGTCATTTAGGCATTAACTGAATTTAAATAAAAATGGAAAAATTGCACATTAGGGTTTTGAATAATTCAGATTTGCAACTATACCTTAAACTGATTTACCCGTCTGGGATCCGTTTGGTGGACCGCGGGCAATCCGTTGTGGAGCCCGCTCCATATGACCGTCAAACTCGCAATCTCAATTGTTATGATTTAGATCCGCATAAGCGTGGATCTACAGTCTAATCCACATCGTGGATCCTACGGCCAGGATCGCTTCCTCGATCGGCCATTAGAATCCGGTTAATTTGGATCATCGCGTCCATCTGATCGATAGATCTGACGACCCACAGTGCACCCACACTATGGATCGTCGTCCCAAGCGCGCCCCACTTCCGATAGAAGAAATCCCTCGTACTGCCAGCTGCATATCCTATCTCCCACGACCTCGTCCACCTCAGTGAGCCATTGGGATCCTCCCTCATTCAGCTAGGTGACCCAATTGGACCTCGTGACCCGATCGAGCTCAAATTAGAAATTGAGAGCTCGGCCATGGCCCGAGCTCTCGAGCCATCTTCAGCCCATCCCACTGCCTTGGAACCTTCCCTTCCTCTGATGAGGTTATAAATAGCCTCAGTATTCCTTCCATGAGTCATTTGCTCATTAATTGGATTGAAATTTAAGTTCCCCAATCCTCCGTTGCTCTGCAATTATGAGCTCTCTCAACGTCTCTGCTCCTTCCAGTTGCCATCTGAGGGTGTGTCCTGGAGTTTAGGACCTCTAGTTCAGGACCCCTGTGAAGAACCAATTAGGCTCGACACTTACCTCCCTTTGATTCGTAATTGTATTCCTAGGCTAGACGAACTCATCTCGATTGATTCCAAGTCTTGAGCTAGCCCTGATCGACAGTATCGATCGATCGGGCTAGTTCCTCCCGTTTGGCCTGGGTCCGAGTAAGGACCCACTGATTGAGCCATCCCCAAATCCAGAGGGTGGTGGGCTTCGCTTCTCCATCACTTGTGGATGGTGTAGGAATCGAGAGAAGACATAATGGTGACATGTGGAAGGAGAATTGTCCCTCCACATAGGACTTAAAGGCCGAAAAATTAAGAGTAGGGTCTCTGGGCTAGGGTCGATCCCTGATGGGGATTTTAGCCTCCATACATGCGCCTTAGCATAAGAATTGTGTGCCATTTAATATGAGGCCATAGCATGGCCTTTTGGCCAAGAATTTGGCCTGTTCTGGTTACCCTAATCGGCAAGTATCTGAGACAAGGATTAAGGAGGACGACACTATGTGGGTCGGGCTGACTTGTGACCGCGTTGTGCGATTGTCCCGGGTCATTCGGGTGCCAGTCGACCCGCGCGGTTTGGATAATGGGCTGAGCCCATTTAATAATATTAAGAATAATTAGAATTATTTTCCTTAAGGAAAATAATATAATTAATCAAACTATAGGGAAATTTAATTGGAAAAATGCAAATTAAATTAATGCAATAACTTTTTATATACTTACCCAAACCCGTAAAATTATATGGCATTTTGTTCATAAAATCATAAGGAATCTAGATATAAAATAATATTGCACTTTATGTGAATAGATTTTCTAATTTAGCTTAATTATTGTATAATTTAATTAGGGATGATTAGTATATATACTTAGCAAAATTTCATAATTCAAGTTTCATCATATTCCTTATGCCTTGTAAAATGCATATGCTAAGTGAATTAATTTTTTTATTTATTTTTTATTAATTATGCCTTAATCTTAAAAATGCATGATTAGTAAAAATTAGGGTTTGTACTTAGTCACATATAAAATTAAGGTCTCTAATTGCTTGTATGAATAAGGAGAATATAATAACCAAGTTTCATGGATTTTGGATGATTAAATTTATGATTAAGTGCTGATCTATTTTGGCTTAATTTAGTGTTTGATTAGCTTTAATTATCTTCTGTTTTAGTTAATGTTATATTTTTATGCTTCAATAACAATAATGTGCATGTTAGAAAATTTAAACTCTGATTTGGACACTTAAATTAACTGATTGGACATTAATCACCATTTAACTCTATAGAATCTTAAGAATATACTTAATTAAATTAATAATGAAATAAACCTTGAAAGGGACATCAATAATGGGTAATAACTCACCAATTTTAATGTTGATCATCATAAATGCAAATAAACTTAATTTGGATAAGTTTGGGATTAAACCCTAACTTGATTAGATTAAGTCTTAAACTTAATCAACTTGATTAAGACACTTTATTTAAATATTAAGAACTTGCATAATTTCAAATAATCATTATTGATTTGCCATTAATCTTAAATTATTAAACTAGAAGTATTAAGATTTATAATAAATTCATACAGTTGATCATCTGAATCTAATCTTTAGATCTTTGATTTTCTCATAAGAATGATCATTAGCATATATTTAATTATAAAATAAGAATGATTTATGAAGTGATCAATTCTTAATAGTTCATATAATTGTATCCTTTAATTATTGTATAAGTGGTGATCATATGAGTTTACCCATTTGATTTATACAATCTAGCTTAATGAATTCAGGATTGAAGATTTTATATAAATCTTATAACTTAGATTATACTTTCAATAGATTCAATCAATTGTTAGACCTTAAAATATCCAAATTATTGAGGTAAAAAGAGCTTATTATCAAACCTTGAGGTAGAAGATTAGATGAACTCTTAATATCTTTAGATTTTGATCATATATCCTTATAGTAGAATAACCTAAAGATTTTAGAAAGAGATTCTTCCTTATGGTAGTATCCTAAGTTGAGTAACTTTCAAGTCACATCCATGGAACCTTTATGCAGGATTCACCACAATGGGGTGTGGATTCATTAGCTTGTATCCCTTGATGTGTGTATGTGTGTGTGTGTGTGTGTGTGTGTGTGTGTGTGTGTGTGTGTATATATATATATATATATATATATATATATATATATAATTGTTAGAATGAGAATCAGGTGATTGTGTATATCCATAAAATTGATTTATTTTAGAATAAGGTTGATTTACCCTGAATAAAACTGTAGAGTTTCAAACTTAGCTTAGGTAATTAAATAAGTACAGTTCAGTTAAGAATAAACATCCCAAGTCTAAGAGTGTTATTAGTAGAGAATTAAACAACTTAATTTGAAAGAATAAACTATAAAAAAATTATGTCCCTTATCATTATGTGTTTCGATAAGTGCAATTAAACAAACTAAGTGCTTCAAGCTACCTTCCTTAGGACACTATAAGTATACTTATAAATAAGGTCTTTAACAGCTTATGTTAAGATAATAAACTGTGAAATGATTATGTCTCTTATCGTCATGTGTTTCTATAAGTGCAGTTAAACAAACTAAGTGTTAAAAGCACCCATCTTAGAAATATACCAACTATGTATAAACAACATCTTTATTTGATAAGTTTAGATATAATCTTAGCTAATACCATTCAATGAATTAGAATTAGAAGTCAGAATTCATTTAGATGAATCATGTACAATGGAGATAAATGGAATCATTACTTGATTTTGAATCAATTTCTGGATTTTATGGATTTAAAACATACAGTCATAAAAGCCTTGGCATATTATAATTACATTAATCATGTCAGCATTAGCGGAGCACTTGGATCACCTAAGGACTCTGTTAGCAAATCATTTGCTCGCCTAGGATCTGTGGGGTGTCATGTGACAACGAGTCAGCATATCAGTGGCATACAATTTTGTGATATATTCAGATGCATAAATATAAATTCAGTGACATATAGCATATTTTTAATATATTGTTTATTCAGTTTCAGATTATATACTATTTTTTCTACTTTTAGTATTCAGCTTTCAGTCTTAGCTTTATTTTACCTTTAGATTTGTACTGCTTTAAGCTTTTAGCTATGTTGTCGTCATTTCAATAGTCTTGTTTAAGTTATTTAAATATTTAAATATTAGATAACTATAACTATTTACATTAGTTTCGATGTGTTAAACTTATTATTTAATACGTGGTATGTAGCGCCCCGCCCCATCGCCGGGCGCAAAAGAAGTAATCATTACAAACAATTGGCGGCGGAGCGGTGCGCTACTCAGGAAGGAATTTTCCATCTTCCCGAATAGCTGAAACTAACACTAAAGGGCTGTTGACTCAACCCCAAAAGAGGGTCGAGAACTAATACTTAAGATAATAGTAGTATCTTTATCCTAAGTATTAGGCAAATACATACATTAGATTTAAAATAGAACATGAAGAATCTAATATGTGTATAAAATATTAACATTTTCAGTATACTGATCATGTCATAATACTAAGTATAAGTAATATATAAATAGAGTGTGAAAGCTAAAGCAAACATCCAAAATTTAATAATATAATTTGGGAACCACCTTAGCCATAAGTACATCATTTCACCCACAAACTGATGGCCAAATAGAAAGAGTTAATCAAGTATTAGAAGATCTTCTTCGATTATGTATGTTGGATTTTTCAAGATCTTGGGAATAGCACATTCCTTTAGTGGAATTTGCTGATAATAATAGTTTCCAATTAAGTATCAAAATGGCACCATATGAAGCCTTATATGGTAGAAAGTGCTCAACTTCACTAGCTTAGTCTGAACTAGGAGATACTCAATTGTATGGTTCAGAGTTAGTGGAAGAGACAAATAAGAAGGTGAAGCTCATTCAATAGAGAATCAAAATAGCTTTAGATAGATAAAGTAAATATCATGATAATCGTCATCGTCCTCTTGAGTTCCAAGAAGAATACTTAGTATACTTAAAAGTCAACCCAATGAAGGGAATTTATTGTTTTGGAGTTTCAGGAAAACTCAATCCAATATATGTAGGACCATTTAAGATCATAAAGAAAATTGGGTCAGCAACTTATAAACTTGAAATGCTATAAGATTTTGCTGTTGTTCACAATGTGTTTCATGTATCATCATTAAGAAAATAACTGTGAGATCATTCCCATCTTATTCAACTTCCAGTAATAGAAATTCAACCTAACCTTATTTATGCCGAAGAACTAGTTAGAATTTTAGATCATGATTAGAAGAAATTAAGAAATCATTCTATTTCAATAATTAAAGTTCAGTGAAAGAATTGTTCGTGTAATGAAGCCACTTTGGAGAAAGAAGTGGATATGCGACAAAAATATCCAACTCTTTTTAATCAAGGTACTTCCTTAAACTTTAAACTTATTTTAATTATTAATCCGTATCTGCTTTAATCTTCTCACTTGAGTGATGTCGAGGACGACATCGTTCTTAAGTGGGGGGATTTGTAACAACCCAGGTTGTTACTTAGGTCATTTATGATTACTCTAAATCCTAATTATAATTCTAGTACCTTAATTAAGTCATTAGGAACTCACATCTAAAATCTAGTCCAAATCAGGAGTCAAATAGATCAATCCTGATTTTTTTGAGAAATTTTAGAAACCCTAGAAATTGACCTATTTAAATTGACCTCAAATCAAAAATCTGACTCCGCCATTGCATTCACCACCCCAAATTAACTAGGGGTGAAGTTTTGGAGGCATTTGGAAGTCGTTAGATTTTCGTCAAATATTTTAATAATATTTAAATCCCCCAAAAAATCAAATAATTAAATACTCATCAAAACAAAAATCTGATTTCACCATTGCATTCCTCACCCCTTAATTAGCTATGAGTGATTTATTAGAAATTTTATATATATACATTTAGTGATATAATTTTAATTATTATAATTAGTGTAAATTAATTTAATAAATATTATTCAAATTAAGTATTAACGGCGTCATCCAACTCCTCACGCTGTCACCACATTTATTTTTCAGCGCCGTCTAAATGGACGGGGCTTCCAGGCCGTCTGATCGTTCAATCAGACGGCTGAGACCTTTCGTCTCCACAATCTTGCACGCGGCAAAGAGGGCGACGCGTGGCGCCCTCAATCGCCAGTTGTCGTGGCTGCCGCTTAAAACGAACAGTTTAACCCCATTAAATCCCGGATCATACCCTCTCTGCTCAATTTTTCACTAGCTAAAGCATCGAAGAGAGTTGGAGCTACTCACTGTGAACCTAATTGTGGCGGCCCTGCCCCGCCGTGGTCCTGTTAACTCTTAAGTTAACATGATTACGGTGGAGGGGTCACCAAATGACAAGGTCCCCACTTAGAATTGGATTAGACACATGTTCTAATCTAACTTAAATAAAGACTTTGCCATTCGCCCCAAAAATACTATCACTAAATGATCATACAAGAACTCAGAGTGTGGAAGCAATAGAAATATAACATCCATCCATACAGTATAAATACAACAATACAGAATAAGTAAAGTGCTGAAAAGAAAAGTTAAACCTGTATTATTATAACAATTTGAATAGTTTAAAATGACTGAAAGTAACTCTCAATCTCACAGGCAAAAAAAAAGCTAAAACTATATGTCTTCAGGAACGGGCTCCTCCTCCAATGGTAAGCACTCCACTGGATCAGCTGCTCTAACAAACTCAGAACCTACCATTATCGGTTTCATAATGGTAGGGCCCCAGCCAACAAAAGAAAAACTGGTTAGACTATTGTCTAAGCACATTTTAGGGCAAACAATTTATTAAGTTACTTGAATATCACCATAAACCAATATAAAAGCAAATAAGTGCAAAAAGCGTGCAAAAAGAACAGTAATAAGTTATAAATAAATAGTTTATAACTACGCAAACAGGAAGTAAGTACATACCTCCTCCAAGCAACTGCAACAAAGTCAGGTAAGCAAAAGAAAAACTTAAATAAAATTGTAAAGAAAATACAACCTAAACATGTTTATGATTAACAGATTATGCTAAATGACATACAGAAATTTAACAGTGTAAAACTGAAACAACTAACATCCTAAGCGTACATATGAAAACAGTAAGTAAAATTAACATCCTATATAGTGCAAGAAAACTGTAAGTAAAACAATGCTGCAATGCAGAATATGCAAGAAAAATAGTAACTGAAAACGGAAACTGCAGTGATCATTTAAGTCACTCATACTGAAAACATACTCAGCAAATCTTAGCCTGATGAGCTAAGAAACTCTGAACTGAACATCACTAAAAACTCTTAGCCTGATGAGCTAAGACAGAAGTGAATGTAAGTGTACTTGAATTAGTATAACCATATCAGAATCCTGACTCTATAGTCAGTATGACAAGAGTCTATCCATCCTATCACTCGGACTAGGCATGGCCATAGACTGTCGGACATTAAACCCTCGAAAGGTTGCCGACTCAAACGGGTTGATCGAAGAGGTATACTAATCAAGCTACACCTTACAAACCACTTGAGAAATGAAAACATAATGCTGCTTATGAATATTCCAAATTAATATAAGATATTTATCAAATATCTTAAGTACATAATATATGTTCAAGGTATAAGGCTCTGAATCAAGGAATGTGAAGCATCAAAATCAAAGTGAGCAAGAAACTCTATCTAAAATACAGGTGATATCCATTGTTATTTACTTTATTCGTTCTATCTACTCTAAGTTACATAAGTTTTAAAATCATCAATTCTTACACATTCTGTAACTTAGAATCACGAATCCTACTAGTTGAAGATAATTAGGACTGGCCAAGTCCTAATTATAACTTAATCAAAAGATGACTATTTGGTTAAAATGAATAAATCATCGACCTAATTTTGTAATTTAATACATCCCAACCTCATCTTGATTAGCCAAATCAAGATGAAAAGATTAAGAATTAGACTCCAGATGATGGGGTCTAATCACTTAATCTAAAGATATAATCTAAGGGTCTAAGTTTAGAACCCAAATCTCACAGATTAGGTTAAGGCAAGTCTTAATGATAAATTAATTCATTAGAATAGATCTCTATTCTTAATTCTAGGGTTTAAAGATCAAATAATCATTTAATAAACTAAGAAAATCTATAAACTAGAAAACTCAAGGTTTCACCTATTGAGTAACCCAATTTACTCAATAAATGAATTCTAACTTAAGAACTATTCTTAATCTTAGGAATTTAAAGCTCTTAATTACTAAGAGTATCTCTTAAGACACACATCCTAACTAATGTTATAAGGACCTAAGAGAAGGTCTAATAATGATTTAAGAAAAAAAATCACTCACTTAAAACTTAGGAAATTTTCCTTAAAGAGCAAAGATTGAGATTTTAATCAAAATCTAATTTAGATTTGGATTTGATTAATTTCAGCTATAAATCATTCTAATTACTGATTAATATAGTTTTAAACTGAATTTAGGGCTTTTGAAGGCTAAACCCTAAATTTGGGCAAAAAGACCATTTTGCCCCTACTTAAGGGTTCAAAAGATCAAATTTTGATCTAGGGCTCTAAATATAAAATTTTATCTTGGAAAGTGTTTCTTATTGTTTAATATAAGATTAGACAGCAACTAAATTAATTTTGGGTTATTATTAAGCCATATGAGATCAAATTAGGAATTTGACTCATAAGGGCAAATTAGTAATTTGACTAAGTAAAAGTTAAATTTTCTTTCATATTATTGTTCTTTACTGTCTAAGCTTTTCATAGAATCTAAATTTGCTAAATTCTGATAAATATTGGCCAAGTTATGGCCAATACAAGATTTAGGATTTAAGGATGATTAAGGAATCCTTAATTTATGGGTCAAAACCCTAACTTTGCTAATTAGTGTCCAAATTGAGCAAAATCAGTGGCTATGGTTTACAAATAGTCCACTGATCACAATGACATGTGTTAGGCTCAATTTGGATCTAATTTGACTAAGTTAAGACCTAATTAGAGTTAAGAGTGATTAATGAGTGATTAGCAAAATTAATTACTTAAACATTAATCTAACCTTACAGATTGATTCTAAATGGCTCTATGAGTTCTCTGAAACTTAAATCACTCAATTTGGATTACTAGATTTGCTAATAATCACTAATCAAGATTTAGGATAATTAAGGGTGATTAGCAAATCTAACCGTTGGATCTAAAATATTTTTACATATTACTGTTAATTAGATTTTTTTGATCTAGATTGATATTTGGATCATCCAAATTGGAGCTCAATTGACCAAGTTATGGTCAATTGAAGTTCTAGGGTTAATTAGGATAATTAGGGTTATGTCCTAAAAGTGATTAGGAAAAAACTAATCCAAACAGTAAGATGAATACTACCAAAATAATCCTTAGGGTTTTCTAATCACTTTAAGACCCATATTCAATAGGTTTGGATCATTGGGTGCAAATTTATGGCTAATTAAGTTTTGTGACATTTTTTGGAATTTAATTAATATCCTAAAATATCACTTTGCTAAATACAGGTCCAAATGCAAAATTATTGGCATCAATAAATTCCTCATATTTTTCTGATCAATTTGATATATTAATTTGCATATTTTGGACTTATATTTATTAAGATATTAATGTTTAAAGATTAGGATTTAATAAATAAATTAATACTCTTTTAATAATAATAATAAATCTGTTATTTATATAAATATATATATATATAATTATAATTACATTTAATAATTAAACGTTATAATTATATATATAACTTTTATTTATATTTTCAGGACACGCAGCGGAGCCTCATTGGCTGAGGAGAGCGCCGCGGGCCCCACGCGTCAGACAGCCAGCAGTGCTGGACACGCGGCGCGCCGCGATACGCTGGTGCGCTGCGAGGCGGGCCCCACCGCACTCGATGAGTGGGACATGTGGCGCGCACAGAGAGCCCTCGGCCCGGCTCACGCGACCCGGCTCGCCTCGGTCCGGAGGCAAACCGGTCCAAACTTGAACCGGTTTGAACTTTACCTGATCCAACGGTTAATATCAGATTAGCTAGATCTAATGGATTGAGATTGATTTAGATCCAATGGTTGGATCTGAATCCAGATCTGACGGCAGATCTGAGGCGACGCTTCGCCTTCTTCCCGAACCGGACCGGGCGCAGACGGATAGTTGAACCGGTCCGGAGTGGCTGGTTCACTCGGGACGGCGCTTCGTCTTCCCCGATAACGCACGCTAGGGTTAGGGTTTCCTCACGGTGTGATCGATCGATCGCACCTGAATGATTGCATGCAGAAATTGAATGACTGGATTTAAGCATAGGATGAAGAAGTACCTCCGTCGATCGCTGGAATCGAAGTGGGATAAATCAGGAGTGCTTCGATCGCCTTTGGATTTCCACTGTGCGTCCTCGAGCCGAAAGGGTGATCAGGAGACTTAAGATAGCTTTTAGAGCGGTGGCATCACAGACGTATGCCATCTGGTGCTCGCAGATCAGGTTGACCTGCCGCGCGTCGCGAGCGTATGCCACGCGTAGAAACCCTAGGGCTCTAACGGGGAAGGAAAGAACTCGGCCGTTCGATTTCAGATCGGACGGATCAAAAGATCTGTCCAATCCAAACGACGCACATAAAAGAAATGTTAACGGCGCTTGATTTAATGGACGGCACCGTTAAAGCTTTAATAAATAATATTTTTTTTTTAATTCCTAATATACAATTTAAATTAATCAAATTTATTCTATTAAATGAATCCTAAAAATTCTCAATAAATCACCCCTAGCTAATTGAAGGGTGAGGAACGCAATGGCGCACTCGGATTTTTGTTTCGACGAGTATTTAATTATTTGATTATTTGGGATATTTAAATATTATTAAAATATTTGACGAAAAATCAACGCCTTCCAAATTACTTCAAAATTTCACCCCTAGCTAATTTGGGTGTTCTGAATGCAATGGCCAAGTCAGATTTTCAATTTGAGGTCTAGATAAAAAGTCAATTTTTTAGGGTTTGGGATTTTCCAAAATTTCTGATTTTGACTTTGTTAACTTCTGGTTTGACCTAAGTTTCAGAGATGAGTTCTAAAGTACTTAATTAGTGACTTAGAACCTTAATTAAGACTTAGATTAGTCTTAATTGAGTAAATTAACAACCTGGGTTATTACACTAATCTTCATCCGTCGTCCATTAGGTACTCCTACATCTCCATCGATTTCATCCATATTGCAAGCTTGGTTGTTCGCATACCTATTCCGCATGTTAATTAGTAATTTGTGCGGTCGGATTGAATTAACTATCGCTCGATTGAGTGAATTTGAAGGATTCTCCACAGTATAATTCATTTTCGCAAAACCCTAATCTATGTTCCTGTTGGAGAAGGCGAATCGCCTCTATGCCGGGCCGGGTCGGCCCGGCCTCGTCCCGCATGCGTTGGGCCGTCCGCGTGGCGCTAGTGGGTCTGCCTGGCTTGCGTGGCAGATCTTCATGGGTCCATGTGGTGTAAGCTGCTGTCGATGCAGCTTGTGGGGCTCGTCGGTACTCATCAGATCTGACGGATTAGCGCCGTGGGTCCCACGACCCTGTCAATCGCCCGACATGTGCCTACCGCGTGTGCAATGGTGGGACCTACCTCTGCCGCCGTAGGTTTATTTTATTTAAATGAATTAATTAAATTGCTAAACTTAAAATCAGCAATATTAGTATATATGTATTATTTAATTCATTTAAATGCCAAACTTTAAACACCCATAACTTACAAAATACATATCCAAATACAACAAATAAATATACCATTTTTATCAGCAAAAATCAAGGAATATTTTGATACCATTTAATTTCTAGTATGATCAACATTTCACATAGTGACATTTTAGGGTATTAAATAATTACAAAATTTCCTCAAATGTTCATTAAGTCATAACTATATGTGTGATCATCTAAACATATCCAATATGGGTTTTAAAATGATCAGTAGGACCTCTAGAACAACCTAGCAGTTTTCAATTCTCTGTTTGGATTAGTATTACCTAATTCACTTTTAGGACCTAATCCTAATTACCCTAATTAACCATATATTTTCAATTAACCATAACTTGGTCAATTGAGCTCCAAATTAGGTCTTTCAATATACCATTTTGATCAAGAAGACCTAATAAAAAGTAAAGTACAAAAATATTTAGGATCCAATGGTTATATCTCTTAATCAACCTTAATTACCTTGAAATTTACTTAGTAAATATTAGCATAATTAATAATTCAAATTGAGTAATTTCAGTTTCTAATTACTCATAGAGTAGAGTAAAACCTAATTGTGTAGTTGGTTTAGTGATTATGTGATTAAATTTTACTAATCTCTGACTAATCACCTAAAATCTAATTAAGCCATAACTTAATCAAATAAGGTCTAATTTGGGTTTACTCCTAATTAAAGTAATCAATGGATTATAGGGAAGCTATAGCTACTAAGTTTATTGAATTTGGGCTTAATTTAGAAATGTTAAATTTTTGACCCATTTTAAGAAACCATAATTCCCTTACTTAGCTCTAATTCTTATATTGGCCATAACTTAGCCAATACTTATCAGAATTGAGTGATTTTAGGTTATATGGAAACCTTAGATAGCAAGCTATAATAAAATGATAGAAAATTTAAAATTTATTAAGTAAAATTACCAAATTACCCCTATGAGTCAAATTCGTTAATTTGTTGATCTCATAAGGCTTAATAAGCATTCAAAATTGATGTACTTATTATCTAACTTCATATTAGATAGTAAGTAATCATTAACCACTGAAAATTTATAATTTAGAGCCCTAAATCAAAAAATAGATTTTTAGACCCTTAAGGAGGGGCAAAATGGTCATTTTGCCCAAATATATAGTTAATTGGTTTTAGGCCTTAATTTTATGTTATAATTGTTAAAATCAGTAAATGCGGAAGTTTAGAAAGAAATTTCATTAAATTTAAATCATAATTTAAGTTTTAAGCAAAAATCATCATTTTCCTTCCTTGGAAAATTCAAGTGTCTTTGAGTTATATGATATGAGATAAATCTCACATCATACCCCCTTCCTTAAACTTCTTATCTTTTTTCCTTAATCTATCTTATAATATTAGTTAGATTGTATATCTGAGAGTTCATCTTAGTATTTAAGAGCTTATTTCCTTAGGATTAGGATTAGTTCTTAAGTTATATTTCATCTATTGAGTAAATGGGTTACTCAATATGTGAAGCCTTAATTTTGATAGTTTATAGATTTTCATAATTTATTATTAATTTTTTCAATCTTTTAACTTTAGATTTAAGGATAGAGATCCATCCTATTAAGTACAACTTCACTTAATAAGATTTGCCTTAATTTTAATCTATGAGTTTAAGTATTAAAACTTAGTCTTTAGAATCACCTTTTGGATTAAATAATTAAATCTTAATATTTGAAGTTTAATTCTTAATTTTTTCATCTTGATTTGGCTAATTAAGATGGTTTGGGACTACTTAAATTATTAAAATAGGTCGATTGATTTATCATTTAACTTATATAGTCGATATCGATTTATTTATAATTAGGACCTAGCTAGTCCTAATTATTTTCAATTTATAAGGTCGTGAATCTGAGTTACACTTGATAGTAGGAATTGGAGATCCTGAACTTGTGTAACTTAGAGTATATAGAACGAATAAATTAGGCAACAATGGATATCACCTGTCTCATAGTAGTCTCTTGCTCACTTTGAAAAAAATTTGATGCTTTGCTTACCTTATTTTGCACCTTATACCTTGTTCATATATATTGGACATAGGATATTTGATAAGTATCTCATGTCATCTTTGAATTTACATAAACAACATTTGTATTTTATCGGTGTTTTCAGTTAAGTAGAGTGTGATCTAATTAGTCTGCCTCTCGGTTCCACTTATTTGATCTAATACTTCTTGTGTGGCTGTTGGCCCGATTTCGATATAGTTGTACTAGTTTTAGGTGAACTTCTACTTAGTGTTTCTGCCTCTCGATTCCACTTATCTCATCTTATACTTCTTATGTGGCTGTTGGCCCGATTCTGATATGACAGAGAGTTCTTGTATGTTCCTTTCAGATGGCAAATTTGGCCAGTGCAGTGTTTCAGCTTATACTTTCTGTTTTGGTTTACTTTACTATACTTTTAGCACTTTCTTATTTACTGTTTTACTGCATTACTAGCTTTATTTATTTATAGATTGCTAGTCTTATTCATTACTTATATCTTTATAGGAGGTTAGTCTTGCTTTTCAATTATTTAAATATTCACATTTTCATTTTTTTACTTTATGTCAATTAGTATATACTTGTATTGATCATAAGCATATTTAGGTTGAGTTGTCTTTCAGTTATACTAGTACTTAGTCTTTATTTTATAACTAACCTTATTGTAGTTATACTTGGAGATATGTGATTACTTCCTATTTTGTTAAGGTATAGACTTATAGTTTATAACTACTTTTTGCTTTCATACGCATTCTGCTCATTTTCTGCTTATTTTAAATTTAAAGCGTATGGTGTATCTAAATTAACATAATAAAATTTGCAGCCTAAAATGTGCTTAGACATTTTGTCTAATCATATTTTTCTTTTGATGGCTGGGGCCCTATCATTGTAAAACTGACAATGGTAGACTCTGAGATTTTTGAGATCATGGAGCCTTTTGAAGACAGGATTCAGGAGGAGGTCCAAGTTGTTGAAGAACCTTAGCTTTTCTTTCCTGCATTGTGAGGATGAGTGGATTATATTTCTATTTTTCTGCTTAACTTTTAAAATCATGTTGTAATAATATAGGGTTAACTTCTTTTTTCTACTTTATTTATTCTGAGTTGCATGTTTAGTTCTTTATATTGTAATGAATGGATATTTATTATTTTCGCTCTCTCACTCTGCTTTCTAGTACCTTTCATTTAGTGAAATTATACTTGGAGAATGATAAAGTCCTTAATTATGATGGATTATGATGAGTATCTAATATAATTATAAGTGGGGATCTTGTCATTTAGGTGACCCCTCTATCGTAATTATGTTAACTTAAAAGTTAACAGGACCACGGCGGGGCAGGGTCGCCACATTATGAGACCCGAGGAAAGAGTGAGCAAGCATATAAGCTCAAGAAAAGACTGTATAGCTTAAAACAATCATTAAGGCAGTGGCATAAGAGGTTTGACAGGTTCATGTTGGACATTCGATACAAAAGGTGTCAGGCGGATCACTGTTGTTATGTGAAGTAGTTTAAGACCTTCTATATTATTCTAATTCTATATGTAGATGATATACTAATAGCATGATCAAATGTGGAGGAGATTAAAAAATTATAAAGACAGCTGTCAAAGGAATTTAATATGAATGACTTGGGGTCGACAAAGCAGATACTCGGAATGAGGATCAGTATAGAAAGACGTTCAGGGATATTAAAGTTGTCTTTGGCTAATTATGTTGAGAGAGTACTCAATAGATTCAGCATGAAAGAGGCAAAGCCAGCTTGTAATCCCCTACCATGTCACTTCAGCTTGACAAAAGAGCATATGCTAAAGACTGAAGCTGAAGTGGAACACATGGAAAAAGGTTGCTTATGCTTCAACAATCATTAATTTAATGTACTTAATGATTTGCATAAGATTGGATATTGCCCATTCAATGAGAGTGGTCAGCAGGCACAAAAGCAACCTCAAGCATATGCCAAAATCTAATGTTGAAGATAGGTTGATCGCAAATGATCTCCAAGTGAGAGATTGTATGGTATGGAGGCTAATTGGATCATCAAAGAGAGAATAAACAGTGTTTCAATGAATTTTGAGATAGACCTAAAGAAGCCAACTGCAAGACTGGCGCTCAGGCGCTCCCCAAGCGCCCAGCAGACAGAATGTATGGTGCTCAAGCGCGCTCAAGCACCCAACAGAAATAATGACTGACGCTTATGCATGCCCAATAGACAAAAGGTCTGACGTTTAAGTGCCCAATAGACAGAATGTCAAGCGCTTAGGGGCCAAATAGACAAAAGGTATAACATTCAGGCACACCCAAACGCCTAACATACAAAAGGATTGACGCTCAGGCTCCCAACATACAGAGAGTCTGGCGTCCAAGCGCCTCAGAAGCAGTAAGACAAGCGTCCAAGCGCCCAAGCGTCAGCGAAAAATCTAACATGTTGGGTTAGAGTTTAGTGCTAATTTTTTGTGACAGCTCTTGGATGATTGGAAGCTTGAAACCTTAGAGTGAGAACAAGAAGAAATTTGGCTAAGAAGGAGAAAAGCTTAGGGCGATGAATATTAATAAGTTATCTATAACTATGTAATCATGTTTACTATAGTGAATTTTTTTGTGGTGGTTTGACTTCGTGGTTTTTCTTATACTTGGGTTTTTTATATAAATATTTGTGTTCGTATGCTTGTGTAGTGGTTTAGCTCCGTAGTTTTTTCCATTCTTGAATTATATATATATTTGTGTTCGTATGCTTCGTGTTTTTTCAGGTGATTCTCAACAGTCAAACCCAGTCCTAATGATTTCTTCAGAGCAGAAGATCTCTTGGTTGTCTCAACATATATAAAGTATTTAATTAATTTTGAAACAAATAATGAAATCAAAGGATCTAGTCTTTTAGGTGGGAAGGCGCCAAACATGATGGGTGATTTGAAGTAATCAAGTATATATAAGTAGAACTCTTAAATAGCAAGGCGTATTTGAGGTTACAGAAAAAAATTATTAAGAACCCTGAAGTGTTCTTATTATAGAAGCAATTAAAAATAGTTATAAATAATTGATTTTTAGATGATTTGATAAATGTTAATTTGATTAAAAATCATGATTAAGAAAAACAATACATGAACAAACACATGTGAACATAACTTGAAGATAATATGCCTTTGTTTATAGTTTATTAAGGATTTTTTTTTTTCTTGCTCAAGAAAAAAGTAGATGGAATGAAGAGTACGAGATAGAATCAGCTCAAAGGAGGAAGATAAACTTCAAAAAATACTAAATCCCCACTAATAATAGCACAATCACTCTACTAACCATGCACTTTTAGCAATTATTAAATAATAGAAATTTGGGTGAAGACATGATGACCTGTTTGACTAATGATAAGATTTCAGAGCCACTATGATATCCTTTTGTAAATATTTTTAATCTTCTTGCATAGCATGCAATTGCTCATTAATCTATGGTTTAACCTCTCATCTCAGAAGAGATCAATATATAAGCTGGAAAGGCCCACTGCTACAAACAAAACCCTCTCCTTCTCACTTTCTTGCAATCCAAGCAGAAAAATGAAGAATTCTACCACACCTTCAGGTTAGCTGAAATTCTTTCAGATTTTTTCCTGTTTAAAACTAATCTTTTTCGTAAGTGGAGATGAAAGCAACAAGTTTTGAGAAAATCACTTGCAATTCATTAGAATCATGAGTTGCTGCGTGGGAGAAACTCATACATACCGCTAAAAAAGCTTTTTTTTTTTTTACATATCCCTCATCTAATATCTTAAGTCTTTACAATATTATTATCTAATCTCTTAAGTTTTTTTAACATAACTCTTAAGTCTTTAACATAAGGTTTGTTTGAAGCTGTTTTGGATTAAAAGTTAGGCATTAAAATCAAATTGCTCTGTTAAATCACATTCTTTTGCAGGATGCTGAAGTGATGAGCAGAGGCTGTGGCTCTGAAAATTCTCATCACTGTTCGAAGCATAAGCCAACATGAAATATATGAAACTAGGAACAAAACCAGATACCTTCTATACTCAAAAGGCCACAAGGTACATAAATATTTCCTTCTATATAAATCTAGCACCTTCTCTAATAAGAACATATGGTCAAGCGAAAATGTAGGCGGTTTTTTGGAGAAAGAAAATATGCAGCAAGTAGTAAGTTTTAGTATTCTTATAAGAAAAAGGTAAGATGGTCTACATGTAGTTAATCAAAATGTAGGTATTTTATGCAATAAAGATTTCTTTTTTGAGGTGCTAAATGGATATAAAAGCATGCAAAAATTGTTGCAGGTCTATAGTGACGGATGTTTCAACAGACCTTATCATACAAATTAACAACACAAAGTATCTTCTGCATAAGGTATTTCCCCCTCTCTTTAGAAACTAAATAATGATCCCATATTTTAATTCACCCAAAAAAAAATGAACTTGTGAGAGCTATGAAACACAATAATTATTGTAGAATAAAATGTTAAATAAGTGGGATGATTTTAAGATATTAAATTAGAACAAATGTTTTCTATTGTATGAATTTAAGCTCAACAGCCAACAAGATGAGCTTCAAGAAAACAGGAACAGATCAGAGTGTTAAAAACATATCCTTAATTTCCTTCCTACCTATTATTTATAAATCCAACATCGAAATTTCCATGGTTTTTCCCAACTTTTGTGCATTTTTGAAACCAAAGGCAAGTACAATAAGAAAGATCCCTGTTAAAACATTCAGTCGTATAGTAAAAGGTTGGTTGTAGGAGTAAAAATGTGTTCTTTGATGGGTGTGGAGCCTAATTGGACCGACACAGAATGTGCCGACGGAGTTCCGATGGTGTTCCAGAGGGTTTCGAGGCAATGCACGGTGTTCCGGTGGGATCCGAATGGTCTCGGGGCAAAGCATCACTGGGCTGGCAGCAAGCCAGGCCCTCGACAGAGGAGCAGGCGCCCAGACACACTTAGGCACGAAACGCTCAGGCACCTCCAAACTCCTGAGGCACAAAGATGTGAGCACTCAGGCGCTCCCCAGGCGCCTGCGATGCAGTTCCATATCAAGACTGGGGCACCTAGGCTCGCCCAGCGACGGACTCAAAAAGTAAGGGACTTGTCCCTTAGGCCCCAAGGCCTGTTTAGGGAAAATATAGGGTTTGGATTGACCCTATATAAAAGTATAAACATGCGGGGGCTAGATATGATGCATAAGCAAACCTTGTGAGTGAAAATGAGAGGGGGGCGGCAGTCTTAGGGTCATGGCTGCAGCCAAAGGACACAGCAGAGGTCGCAGCCAAGGGCAGCAACGATGACTGTACTAGGAAGCTGTTGATGGAGATCTTCACCGGAGATTTGCATGGAATGGCTACAGCGGTATGCTGAAGTAGGTGACCACAATAAAACTATATTGGTGGCCACAGTGGTATGCTACAGCGGTCGCCGAAGCAGAGTACTACGGCGGTGCCTACGACAGAGGGCTGAAGCGATGGCTGCGATGGTGAATTGCAGTGGAAGTTGTTGTATATTTAAGAGTTGAGTAAGAGAAACAATGGAAGGGCATAGAGAGAAAGATGCTTTGTGTGATCTCCTAAGAGATTGAATCTTCCTCCTCTTCCAAGGGTTAAGGTTTCTCGGGAATAACTATTTAAGCTTTGGATTGTCTTCATAATGGATGTTTTTCGTGATATAGCTTCGTGATTTTTCCCATTCTTGGATTTTCCACATATATTTTTGTGTTTGGATGATATTTCTCTGTGATTATCTTTAGAGCTGTATTTTTTCAATTTTGCGAGTTTACTCCGAGTTCACTTTAGAACTGTGGTTATTTTCTAATAATTGGTATCAGAGCAAGGTTATCAGTTCAAGTGGGAGCAGTGGCTAATGAAATGAGATACTATGTTGGAAAATGTTCAATGGAGCAAACTTTTTTAAAGATTTACACTATAGAAGAAATTATTTTGCCATTAAGAAGTAGTGATGCAATCACTTGTTGCTGGGTCATCTGATATACCCTTGGAGGTTGGGAATGATTTCTTTAGAAAGATTCAGATTTAGACACTGATGGCAGAGCTCTTTTCTTTTGCCCTTTTTGAAATTGGGGTTCTCGATCAATCTTGCTCCCTCTAATAGCTTTGCAAAGTTGTCGTGGTGTTGAGACACAAGGTGATCCTTGATAGAGTATCTAAGTCCTTTAAGAAAAGGACTGCACCTTGCCACTTCAATGCGAATAAGGTCAGGGGAAAATCTTGACAACTTTTGAATCTCCATCTCATAAGCGAGGACAATCCTATTGCCTTGAGTCTGGGTAGAGGGTTGAATGAATTCTTCCCTAAAGACTTCCTCGAATTCTTCCCAATGAATTTCTTAGACATCAGCACCAGCAAAATGGGACTTTAACTCATTGTCCCACCAATACTGCTTCTTCTGCAAACATATTGGTGGTAAGATGGATGACTTCGCTCACAGGGCATCTAATATTGGCTAAGTCTTTTTTGATAATTTTTAACCAATTTGTTGCCTCAGTGGGAGAAGTAGATCCATTGAAAGTTGGAGGATTTAGCTTAAGGAAAGCATGAAGGAAATCATCAACCACTGGACCATGTGTGGGTTGAGGGTTGACATGGACGATTTGAGGAGTAGGAGGTACAAGAGCTCTTAGAGCTGCTCGGGTCTGAGTTTAAACCATAATTTTCATCATCTCTACTAAAGTTTTAATCTCTTCAACATATGAAGAACTGGATGCCGTTGTCTTGATGACAGAAGTGAAGTGTGTGTTTGGCTCAGGATCCATTCTAAGTAGGAAAGAAACAACTCAGAAGCAAGCAAAGGAGATAATTTTATTAATTTTTAAATTGAGTACAAGTTTTAAGATGCTAGATAAACAGGAAAGACTACAACATCATTAATATTGAAATGTGTTTATTTACAAAATTTCACAAGGAAAATGAGCTAAAGGTCCTGGAAAGTGGGTGGACGATGAAGCCTTCGACTCTCTTGAATCATCTCCTTGTATGCATAGCTCCACCATTCTTCAGCATAGCCGTCTTAGAGTTGGTCCAAAATGTAAAAGCGAATGCGGTATGGACACTCTATCATACAGAAGACGTTGGTCAATCTAGAAAGCCATTCCTTAGCTAGAGGGATGAGATCGCTGCCTCTGAACACTAGCGACTTTAAGATCTTATCAATAATAACTCCTCCAAATGGCAATACTCCAAAGCAAAGTCTTCCATACTTGAGACCACTCTGATAATCATTATCCCAATAATGGAAGAACAACTTAGTGTAGTGGTCTAACTATGATTTGTAATTTGCCATTTGAGGGACGATTGTCGATTAGATTGAGTTGAGTTATAATTATTCATAAAATGGGTATTAACATAAAGTATATCTACTAATGTTTTCATTTATTTTTATGTGTTGTTGGTTTGAATAGATAAATATTCACTAAGTTTCATTTTTCTCAACCAAGCTCTAATACCAACTATAATGCCCTAGTGTTAAGTTAGGTGTATACTAATCCAACACTAGGGGTTACCGTATTATTTAATATTGAATCAGCAAAGAAAAATGTTAAGTCTTCATAGCTACTTCTGTAAATCATAGTCTGCCCAAGTCCAAGCTCTTCTCCAAGCTCCTGATCTATCGTATTTGGTTTTTAATACAATAGGGCACAACCAATAAAAGAAAAACTAATGATTATACTTAAAAAGTTTAAATATATTTTAGGTTTGCTAATTTTATTTATTTAAGTTTAGTGGATATTATATTAGTCATTTACAATTATATAAAAAATGGTGCACAAAGAGATGAAAGAAAATAAGTACTAAAAACTATAAAAGACTGGAAAACAAATAAGTAATGAGTAAGAGTACTCACAGTGGGCTGCTCTAAACTGCATATATAAACATATAAGGTAAGAAAAAGGAAACAACTACAAGTCTACAAAATACTAGTGTGCACACAAAACTGAAGAAAATATGTATATGTTCAACAGGAATGTATGCTAAGTAACAATAAAAAGTAAAGGCAGTGTAAGGAAAATGTAAGTGAAAGCTAAGTAAAAGTAGTGTAAGGAAAATTCAATTTATTTTTCTGATCATTTTGGTATATAATTTTGCTATATTTGGATGAGTAATTAAAAAGTTATTTAAACAATTTAGATGGAATTAGTTAACATATGATTTTAATTTAATTAAAAATAGAATCTAATTAGCATGTTCTCTTTTATATTCCGCAGCACAGCTTGGGAGAGGTCATACCGGCCGGTTCGCAACTCTGGACCGCATTGTGTTGCAGTTCGAGCTGTACCGCGACACTGTTCATCTCCGTCCCCGACGGGGGCCAAGAAGAGCACCCCTAAGGTGTAGGTTTTCTTCGAGCCTAGATCGAATCAGCTAATGTGCCATATACCAAAATGTAGCTAACAATAATATCTATCCATTACATATAAAAGTCATGTCTCTAATAGCACTGACCAGCCCAATTTAAGTGGATTAAGATTAGAGTTAGGGTTTACAATTGAGGCGAATCATGCCCTCCACATTGACCCTAATCGCTTGCACCTAGCACCGTTGACTTCCTTGGGTCAAGGCTGATTCAATGAGCTCTTTAACGACAACTAAGCCTGGCATGGAGACAAGAACCCTAATTAGGGGGCTCGGACACTGTACAACACTGTACAGGCCTGAGCCACCACAGCTAAACCTGGCATGCTCGAGCTCAGTTGAGCTCTGAGAATGACAGAAAAGGTTCCAAAATGCAATAACAAAATGCAAATTGTGGAAATTACTAACAAGAAAGGGAGAAATCTGCGTACCTAATGTTCGTTGGTCGCTGGGTTCGTCGGAAAATTCCACTGCACAGAGAGGTCGAGAGCTCCAGACGAGGCTTCCAAATGCAGAGACTGCTCGAAATGAAAAGAATGGAGCTGATTGGGGGCTAAAGCAACAGGACTGAGCGACCGTAGCAAAGACCGCCTATGCCATAAGCGCAGTCGTGGCCAATGTGGAGATCACGACAGAGCACAGTGATCTGTCGTGATATGGCCGTTGGATCATCGGTTCGATCCAATGGCTAGATCGCTCAAAATCCGTGGATCGCGTCTCAGCCGTCCACTCAGGACAGGGGTTGGATCAAACAACACGAATTTCCTGTCGTTCGGTCAAATGACTAAACAACGTTAAATCCCTTTAATTAATTAATTAATTGAAAAAAAAATAAATTAATCAAATTTTATTGATCAAACGAGCTTCAAAAATTCTCAAAAATCATATTTAGCTAACTTAAGGGTGATAAATTCAAAAATGCGATCAGATTTTGATTGGAAGTAATTTAATTTTCATATTTTCTATTTAATTAAATATATTAAAATAATCAATTAATTCAAATAATCTCTGAATTGGCCCAATTTTTCAGAGATTGCTCCAAATGATATTCGGAGTCTAGTGGTGAGATTTTTAAGCTATTTGGGCACCCAAATATATGTAATAACACCTGGGTCATTATAATCACCACCAGTCTTCTTCGACCAATGCTTCTTCTTCTCAGATCTACCTCTATTATGGGTCATTTCTTATGCTAGATCCTGTTGGGATGTGGAGACCATTTAATCACCTATGTAGGTGCCAATGAGTTATGGTGGGTTTTTGAAGTGTGATGACCCATGTTAGATTGGTAACAACCAAACTAACATTGGATATATCTTTCCGCAGGATCAGATTGGTGGTTAAGTAAAATAGCAGTTAAACAACATCCAGAGCCATTCAAATATAAAAAAATAACATTCATTCAAATTAAAGTAAATAATATTCAGAATTTATTACATAAATATCTTTATACAGAAATAATTGTCCCTTGAAGGGTAGTTAGAATTCATTAATTTCTCGTGCCATACTTCTTTCTAATGACTTTAAACTAAATCAACCTCCTCCAGTTATATCTGATCTGGCATTATAAAAATAATGTCTTAATGCGCATTCTAAATACAAAGGATATTAAATATATACTTAAAGTAAAGCAGAAGGCAAAAATGATAAAAATTTGCAGGGAAATATAGATTTATTTCAAAAAAATAATCATAACTCCTACAAAATAAATATTCTTTTGTCACATGCCAAGTTTCAAATAGAAAAGCAATAATATCATAAAATTCATGTTTATGTTTTGATATTATGAAGCAATATTAGCAGTTTTGATGGGCAAAGCCAGAACCATGAGGCTGAATTCATAAAAATACAGTTAAGCGTGACCTTCACCTGGGCCCCCTTGAAGGCTCCATTTGGCACCTTCACCTAGGCCTCTTTCAAGGATCCAAATGGTAATCTTCACCTGGGCCCCCTTTAAAGGCTTCATATGGCATCATATATGTATTTAAGCATAACTTTCACCTAGGCCCCCTTAAAGACTCTAGATGGTACCCTTATAACTCCTGATGGATTAGCCCCGTCTCTAACTTTATTCAACCTCCATTTCGGAACCCTTTGCAACATTCACAAGATACATAAATATCATTTTGCCTCTCTTACATATTAGCAGTAAGAGTAAAGCATTAAATAACAATATAAAATAGGTTCAAAGCGATGCTTAAGCAGCAAAAAGGTAGAAAGTATAAAATTAATATCTAGTGTACCTTTCTGTAGAAAACAAATGAATCACACAAAATTCTGATGTGGTATTAAGAGACTCGATGTATCTGCAAAAGTTATGTTTTATAATTTTATTAGCCTTTAATAATGTTTGTCTTTATTATTAAAACATATATAATCCTTTCTAAATTGATCTTGATTAGTTTATAGTTCTCTCAATATTTTAGACTCTCTTAAGATTTTAAGACCTAGGTTAGGAACTATGAATTTAGAGGATCAATTATATTCTTGACTAATTTAGTCAATGAAATGCTTAAAGAAATCAAGCGAGTAGTTTAAATTATAGACCCAAGAGATAGATTATTTGATTAGATAAAATTGTTATAAAATCAATCTATAAGGTAATGATGACGTCTAGAAAGTGTTGATTATATTCATAGGTTTGTTTATTTTAATGACCTTGAAACTCAACGAATTGATCAATTACTCGAAAGGATCAATCCGTTCTTGGCAACGGCTAATATATATCCCTATAACCAATCGCCTTAGTATGACAAACAATAAAGAAAAGAAAAATACCATTAGTTGTCTAATCTCTCTCAAGAGATTCCCTTAATCATTGATTTAATAAGGGAAGGTTAAATAAGATTTTATATATATATATATGTTATATACCTACAAAACTTCGCAGGCAACCTTATTAAAGAATAATCGTGCTTTTCTGATCTTCCTAAATTGATACTCCTATCATTCGGCTCTCCCTTATTCGATCGGCTGAAGGTAAATAAGAAGGGCAAGGAGATCATACCTTATACTATCGGTAGAGGGATCAACGCAGAATCGAGCGGAGAGGGATCGACGCAGAGGCTAGGCGATCGGCGCAGAGTCGAGTAGAAGAGGAGAGCGGCGATCGACGCAGAGGTGGGAGGACCGGATCGTGCGTGCGTGCTGAGGCGTCGAGAGCACTCCTGTCGGCTTTCGTCGTCAATCGCAGGCAAGGATCGAGTCCCCGTTGCTCGCTCGCCTACTATGCGTTTCCGTCTGGTACAATTCATCCGTGCGGGAGAGGGTCGAGTGACTGAGAGGGAGAGAAGGTTTGCTCGAGTGGTGAGAGTCATTCGACTCCTTTCGGTTAAATAAAACGTGCGTATGTAACGCGCGTCTGTTTCATTTGGGCTTATTAGCCGGTAAGTTACGGGTAATTACGTTTATTACTCTATGCATACCTTCCTAATATAGCTGAGATTTATTTGTTTAACAGCTTCTAAAAGGGGCAGCCAATTCTTGCCTTGAATATGGGTCTTAATGAGACAATTTATGCTTTACTAATTTAAGTATGCGTTAATTTCTATTTCAGCTTTAAACAAATTTAAAAACTTTCTAAATTAAGGATTACAACTGAAAATCGAATTTAGCGGGAGTTTTAACGGGAAACTGAAATTTGCGGGAAGATTTAACGAATCTGAATATTGCAGGAAATTAATGTTTACCTTATAAATGACCTAGGGTCATTATAGGGAGGTCCCGGGGTATTTCGAGACAAGTTGGGAGCAATTAAGGCACTCCGACGCTCCCCGACGCGCCTTACAGTCCCTAGACCAGAGGGCCAAGCACCCAGGTGCGCCCTAACACTTGGAGATCGAAGCATAGTCGCCCTCCAGACAAAGGCATAGGAGCTCAGGTGCGCCAAGGATCCCATGGAGCAAGCCAGTCCAAGCCTGAAGCGCCAAGGCTCCCGTGGAGCAAGCTAGTTCGAGCCTAAGGCGCCCTAGTGCCAGCGGAAACTCTATCACGGGCCTTGGCAGTGACCTAAGTAATTTTTGGGGTGTTTTGAGTGTTTTGGTGTCTATTTGAGGCTTGAATTTCTTAAGGAAACATATTAGGGATGTTTCCAATGCTAAACCTAAATCTATTAGAGGTTGTGACTACTGCTAGCATTCTTCTATCCTAGAGTGAGAGCATAATTTTGTTAGAGAAGAAGAGGTGATCGGGAGGCTTTGGAAGTGATAGATCCTTCTTGTTTTTGTGACAACGATGCTCTTTGTAACTTTATAATTTTATTATCCTTCATAGTGAATTTTTTTTGGTGGTGTGATTCCGTGGTTTTCCTCACTCTTAGATTTTATATATAAATCTTTATCTTTGGATGATTTTGTGGTGTGTTGTGATTTTTTTGTGTTGTGATTTATTTCTTGCTTGTGTTGGTTTAGATTCTGTGGATTTTTCTTCAGTAACACCAACGAAAACCCACTGTGTATTCTTCATATTCTATAATTGCTTTGACTTTGTTGACTCCATATCTCGATGATGAAATACATAGTTCAACAGAGTATCCATCACCTTTTCATGGATTAAGCTCTCCTTCCCATGAATGAGTGTCGTAGTGAAATTATCTAACTATGGCAACAAATTTAAAAGAAAAAGCGTCTTGTCTTAATCCTTCACAATTTCGTCCAGATTTAATAAATATGTCAATAGCTTTGAGAACTCATTCAGGAGTTTATCCATAGATATGCATCGTCACATTTGAAAATGGTATAATCTTCTTTTCATGTGGAGAAGATACTCCACACTTTTTGTCATATATTTTCCTTGGATGAATTTCCACAATTTCATGCAAAAGTTTTTGTCATCAAAGCAGTCTTGATTATTGGGTAAAGAAATTTCGGATTATATCACAAATACTGCGATTCATCTTAATCCAATCCCTTTCTGTCACTTCTTTGGTTTTTCATATCCATCAAGAACTTCTTCAAAAGTCAATGCCCAAAGTGCATCCATAAGTTCACACCTCTAAATGCTAAAATTGTTCTTGCCGTCAACTTGACGGCATCAATCTTCGTCGGGTACGTCACAACTTGGTGATTGATCCTTTCTACCACCATCAAAGTTGAAGAACCATCTTCTCCTTTATCTAATGTCTTCAATTTCGCTCTGATATCAATTGTTGGGATAATTATCGCAAGAAAATAAACAGCAAAATCTACAAAAAAACACGATCACTAAAACACATGTTTTATGTGGTTCAGTGTAAAAATACTTGTGTTCACAGAGAGGAGATGAGAGATATTACACTATATAAAAACAATTACAATGTTAGGGTTTCAAAACCCAAGAGCTAAGTGCACTCCAAGAAGAACCCATTCATTCTCTAGGTGCCTAGGGGGGCCCGCACTATTCAAGCTTTGGAGAGGCCGATACTTGGGCGCACCCAAATGTCGCCTTCTCTAACATTCTAGCACTGTTCCGCATGCTAGGGTATGCCTTTTGTAGTGTCTAAGCAGGCCGCATCTGGGCACACCTCTTTTGCTGCTTTTGAATCTCCACTATACACAATAAATTTTTTTGATCAATTTTAAACACAGTGTGCTAAGAAATTATCTCAGAATTTCTAGTAATCATTATATTAGAAATTGTTTCTTCAATCAACTGCAACTTTATCTTTCTTTTTGATATTAAGTTAATGCACATATCATAGTCATCTTTCTTTGATATAGCACTTCCGATTTTAAGTATTCTAACGGTTAACTTGAGACTATGCGCAACTTCAAATTTTGTACAGTAATCACTTTTGTTAACTTATTGGCATGGTTCTTTGGATCAAGTATCTTCCTTAATAAAATATTTTATTGGATCAATAGACATATGTGATAGTATCTTAATTGTTGGTGTTTTGTTATTATATGGAATATGAAAGTCAAGTATATTATTGTCTTGCTCTTGACTCAATAGATTGATTAAATTCTTAAGCCATGTCATCTCGATTGCTAACTTCAATGCTTCAATGTACTTGAGTTCAATTATTGAATGAGAGGTGTTCTTCCAAAGTTACAACATTCAAATATTGACTACTTTTAAGGATAAATATTTATCCATCAGTTCTCTTGTAAGCTTGAGATCACCGCCTAAATCAACTTTTGAGTAACCTTTTCTAATTAACTTGTTTTTATAGACATTCTTAATGTTTCTTTCAGGTAATATAGTGTTGTCCAACTGGCAATTTAGAATTGTTCTTTACTTTTTGATCTTTAGCTTCTGCTTTTAGGAAAACTTAAAGTATCCTCCTAGAATAGGTTTTTTAGATTTTGAATTTCAGCATTGAATCTGCTAATTCATTTCTCCAAGGATAAATTTAAGGCTCCGTCAAGTATTTGCTTAAATACTCTCAATTCTAAAGTTTGCTTAGAAATTCCCAACACTTTGATCTTAAATCCAATATACAATTATTTTTCTTGGCTTATTGATCATTTGCATTTTGATCTCTTAGGATAACTTTAAAGTCATTTCAAATCTTCACCTTGCTTTTTTCATATCAATGATTTACTAGGAAACACCCTAACTATTTGTTATAAACATCATTCTAATATTAATATATTGAATTTAGCATAAAGTAGCTCAGATTCTTGATGTATGACCGTTGTCTAGCTAAGTACACACATTAACACATATTAGGCTACTAAAGGTTGTTGCATATATCACCTTAAAATTTACTTCTTTTCTCTTCGATAGCTTTTATACTCCTAGGAAAATCTAAAGTATCTTTCTAGAGGAAGGTTTTTAGACTTTGAATCTTCAACATTGAATCTTCCAATGTATTTCTTCAAGGACTATTTTAAAGTTCTTTCAAATATTTGCTTATATATCCTCATTTCTAGGGTTTGCTTAGAATTTGATAATTATTTTCTTAGCTAATTGGTCTTTTTCATTTTAAGCTCTTAGAATAACTTTAAAAGTCATTTCAAATCTTTATCGTGATTTTTTTATGTCAATGATTTACTAAGCAACACCTTAAGTACTTGCTTTAAATTTTTTGGATATATATTTTAGTTTTTTAATCCCTTACTTGCTTGATCTAATAATTAACATATTATCAACATACAACTATTGAATGATATAGCAATATTCAAATTATTTGATGATGTAGAAATTTTCCATTTCCTATTATAGATATGAACATCTTAAACGAACTCATTTTTATATATCACTATGGCAGTGTTTTCTTGAGCACTTTCAAACTCTTTTGTAATATATGCTCAAGATATTCTTTTATTAAAACAATAAATCTTCTTAGTTGATTTATGTGTATCTTCACCAAGACCATTATGCAAAAAATTAGCTTTTAGTTGCTTTTGGTGTAAATCTTCAACAAAATAATACTTAGTACTACTTTGATATTAGTTGTATTAACCATAAAGAAGACTTTCTTCATAAAGTCAATTTTATATAAATTTAAAATCATTAACTACTTTTCTAGCTTTATATCTTCTGTTACTGTGAAATCTCTTAAATATAGATACGTAGAACTCTTAAACATTGAGATATTTTTTGAGATAACGGAAAATTTCTTAATAAGAAATTCATAGAAGCATGCTCATAGTGGCAGCGCTCTCAAATTCTGAGAAGTTATCTTCTAAGAATAAAATTTAGAGGCTATTAAAAAAAAGTGTACAATACCTTAGTATATAAGAGTTAGAATTATTATAAATGGTATCAAAACATGACAATTGGTATCAAATGAGAGTTAAATGCTATGCAAAATAAAATATCACACCAAGGGAGCTATATCTTGAACCCATGATAAAAAGTGATACGTGGTATGGACCACTTCTTGAGCTTATATGGCCACCTCTATAGTCGTATCTAATTGATAGCCAATTTTTGGACCTATTTGTGAATACTAAAGAAGTCGTTCATTACTGAAGTGAGGTAAAATGTAAAATCTCTTAGAGGTTGTTTGGTACGAGGTAAACTAAGATATTTGCGTGTAAAGTAATTTTATTCCAGAGAAATATGATAACAGTGTAATTATGTTATTTTACTGCTATTTGGTAAATTTACAGTAAATTTAATTTTTTTTTTGTATGAAGTAATCTGTGAGTATTCTATTTTGAGTAAATTGGGGGGGTAAAATTACCCCCAACAAAAAAAATTAGAGTTTGTGTTGAAACAAACGAATTGTTCGAACGATTCAATTGAATGAATTGTTCTAACAGACGATTAGATTGAACGAACGAATTGTTTGTTCCAATGATTCGTTCGAATGAGTTGTTCGTTTCGTTCGAACTTCACCTAAGAAACACTCGGCTCCATGTATTTCACCAAAAAAGACGCTTGTTCAACTTGTTCGAACTTCCCTCTCCTTTCTCGGCTCTGTTCAGATGTGTTGGTTGCTCCGAGAAATCGCTAATTACGCCCGATTCTGGCGTAACTGGATTACCCCATTTTTATTTACATTAACTTAGAATTGAATTACAGCGTAAAAATTTTTCACCTGTTTTACTTCATGCCAAATGCCCGTGATCTCAATTTACCTGAAATTTTTTTTACTTTATCCCCATTTTACTTCAATTCAAACGGTTCCTTAATATAAGCATAACTCTTAAAAATTGAGGCGCTTTTTAAGATAATGATAGAGTTTCTAGTAAAAATTTTAAAGTTAAGCGTACTCATAGTGCGAGGGCTCCCTAGATATATGAACTCCAAGAAATTTATCTTTTAAGAATAAAATTGTGATGTATTAAGCTTAAAACGGATAATTCTTTGGTCCTTAAGTGTTCAAGTGAGTGTATTTAGTATTATGCTCCTCCTTTGTAAGATGAGTCTACTTATTCTTTAGAGCCACTTTACATTCCAAAAATTGAGCTGTCACGCATCTTTTATTTATTTTTTACTCATTTCTTCTCTTAGGGTTTGTTCTTATTTGAGCGATCTTCTACTTGCACAAATTTTTGCATATATAATCTCTTTACTATTTATTAGTAATAGAAAAATAGCAATAAAAAGCATCATGGAGCCAATGTAAACCATTTTGACAATCTCTTAAATTATGACAAATTGCTTAACTCTAGGGTATCTTATGTGAAGCATATAGCATTGACCCTTCTTTATTAATAATTGAATTTCATTGTTGGCATCTTTAATGTTGATATATTTATGCATAATTTTTTCTTGCTTTTGCTCTTTATCATATTTCTTACATTTTTATCATATTTGATGTATATTGTACTTTACTTTTTTTAACTCATAAACCATTCTTATTTTGATTATCCCAAAAAAATTATAATCATAGCTGTCCAATTTATAATCATTGATATAATTTTTTTTTTCCTTGGCAACAAACTTATCATTTATATCAAAATGAATTTGTGCATAAAAATTATAGACAAATTAAGAGAATTATAACTTCTTTCATGATTGTTCTTCTTGTAGATTTAAATTGTAATGAAACTAAAGCTTTTATAATCACAAAGGTTTCAACATTAATTGCATTAGTTCACAATATCTCTCAATTGTCCCAGAATGCAATGTCGCACTATTCTTTTGTTTGGCATTTTGTTGTCTTTTTAGCAATATCATTTTGCTAAGATCTCTTAAGAATTATTTTTTAATAGATGAATCTCATACTTTGAGCAATAGTTTCTTAAATCTTTAATCCTTCACTTAACCATTATCAAATTTTGAATTTTTGGCTTTCAATACAAATTTATTTTGCACTCACTTTCAAAATATAAAAGTATCAAACACATTAAATTTACAAAGATGAGAATGTCTAGGTGGATGAGTGTGTATACTTGTAAAGATAGAATAAAAAATGCGTTTATCTGTGGCAGAATTGAACTCTTTTTAGAACTTAATGAGGGGACACCTTGTAAGACCAAGACTTGCTATTGTTGTTCTTGTAGGAATCTAAATAAAATCAAGTATAAAGTATGAGAGCTACATTGCATTTTCTTAAATACTTTCCTAATAAACACCTTCAAAGCTCTTGATTTCCATGTTCCCGGAACTGTAGTTTCCCCTTCTTCTCAAGTGTGGCCTACTACAACGGCTATGTTCAGAACCAGAAGAAGGCAGCCCTCCAACTTTCATCTCACTCCATAACCTCCCCGGCGGTGAACAGGCCTTCGAGTTCTGCGCCAAGTTTTGCTACAACATCACAATTAGCCTCAGCGCCCATAACTTCATTCCAGCCATGGCCGCAGCTTGCCACCTTCAAATGACAGAATCCGTTTTCAGAGGAAATCTCATCGACAAACTCCAAAATTTCTTCCGTTCCTTCATTCTCCATGGATGGAAAGACTCCATTGTCGCACTCCAGAAAGCTTGCATTTTGAGCTGGAATGATGAGCAGAAAATCAAGCAAACTTGTCTGGAATCCATTGTAGACAAAATCCTCACACACCCTTCTCTTGTTTCATGGTCTTATACTTACACAAGACCGAGCTTCAGCAAGAAGAAGCATCGCTCTGCTCCCAAGGATTGGTGGACGGAAGATATATCTGATTTCGATATTGATCTCTTCCGCTCAATAATTTATGCCATCAGATCCAAAAAACTCATTTTTCCAGCTTTGATTGGAGAAGCACTCCATGTCTTTGCGTGCAAGCAACTTCCAGATCCTGATGATGCTGATTCAATTGATCAGAGCTGCATAAAAAAGCACAAAAGAGTGCTTGAATCCATTGCCAGCATGATTCCAGCTGAGCCTCGCTCTGTATCAGGTAGATTCTTTGTGAAGCTGCTAAAAATTGCAGTTTTGGTTGGTGCATCTCCTTCTGTGAAGGCTGAGTTAGTCAGAGGGTGCGGGCTTCAGCTTGATGAAGTCAAGCCAAGCGATCTTCTCTTCTGCTCATCCTCAGTAATGCCAGGGTCATATGACACAGATATTGTAGAAGCAATACTGGAGAATTTCTTGAAACAATTCCAGACTCCAGAAACAGAGACTGAGAACAGGCTTGATTTGATGATAAGTGTAGCTCTGATCTTTGACTCTTACCTTGAGATTGTTGCTCATGATCCTGGGCTTTCAGCAACAAAATTTCTGGATCTTGCTGCTGTTTTGCCAGATATTGCTAGACTGAAGCACGATAGGCTCTATCTAGCCATTGATGCTTACATCAAGGTATGCATATCTCAAGATTCAATCCTTAATTTTGTCAAAACTTCAAACTTTGAAATAAAAAATCGGTGTCTTCAGAAACATGCCGAGCTAAGCAAGAGCGATCGGAAGCAGCTATGCCAACTAATAGATTGCAATAAACTTTCATCAGAAGTCAGATCAGATGCAGTATCAAATGACAGGATGCCGTTAAGAACAATAGTGCAACTCTTATTCATTCAACAAGGTGGTGTTGTGGGGAGCCCGCATGAACTACCTAGTAAAAGCCCTTTTAATGATCCTTTGAAGAATGCATGTGATAGGCAAGAAAGAAGAGGGAACAGAGACAAGAAATGAGTGTTTATCGAAAGTTGGAATCTAAAGAAGCAAAGAAGAGGTGAAAAATAGAATGCATATTTTTCAATGTTCTTAAAACCTCCATCATGATATGAGTTGCATTAACATTGAATATATCATTTTTAGATGTATATTTGTTTTGGTTTTTTCAATTGTAGTTTAATAGTTTAGAGATGAAAATGATGCATTTTTTGTTGTTTATTATACTATTTTTTCAAATAGAAAGATTTTTTTTTAACTATTTCAAAGTTAGAAAACAGTGCAATAATTTTATAAGTTTTTATATTTTTCAAAACGATGACATTTTAGTGGAGAGCTCATAGCTATTTATAAGAAATCATCTCAATAAGTGGTAGAATAATTTTTAAGGTTTTTTATTGTAAAAATATAATTATTAAATGAAAAATAGAAAAAATGAATGAGAAATTATTTACTAGTTTCAATGATTATTTGATTAAACCATCAAATGCAAAAGGTTAAATATATGGGAAAATTAGCATTGATTATTTTTAACCTACTTTATCTTTATTGGCTCACAAATTAATATTTTTCTAATGACTTCAAATTTGATTTTTTTTCCCTTTCTATCAATCCATGAAATTGCTATACCTTGTTTGACTGAGTACCTTGCCATAAAGAATTAAATTAAAAGTAGACTCAAAATGTGGTTAGAAATCTAATAATCAAACAAATTTTAACTCAAAATCTTAAGCTTTCATATTTGTGGTTATCATTATTATTTCTACCCATGCTTCTAATAATATGATATCATCAGCTATAAATTATAGAAGATGGCATTCCTAAGATTGCTTTTCATGTGAGGATTTTCTATTATGAATTCTTTGCTATGTCATTTGGTTTAACTAATAAGCCATCAATACTCGTGAATTTAATGCAAATGTATCTCATGTCATATTTGGATAAGTTTGTAATTGCAATTATATTCATTGATGATATACTCATCTACTCTAATAGCCAATTTGAGCATATCAATGACTAATGCACTATCATCAGAGTTCTATGTGAAAACTAAGTTTTTGCCTAATTTTCGAAAGTGCAATTTTTTTATTAGAATTTGTAGCCTTCTTTGGACATGTAGTTAGTAAGGAAGGAATAAGGGTTATCCAAAGAAAATAAATATTATTCATGAATGGCCATACCACTATCATTATGAAGATATAGAGTTTTCTAGGTTTAATGGTCTATTACAAATAGCTTATTAAGAGTTTTGTTATAATGTGGAGCCTGATTGAATCAACCCATAAAGTACTGATGGAGTTTTGATAGGTTTTGGCACAAGACATCGCTAGGTGTTGCTGGGCTGGGCAGAGCTAAGGCGTCCAGGAGCGCCCCAGCACCCAGGCAAGCCTCAACCCAAGGCCGGGGTGCCCAGGCGCAGAGACTAGTAAGCCCCAGCCAAAGGGTTGGGCGCCCAAGTGCCTACAACAGTTATGCCACTAATAGATGCAACTTTTCACACACCGAGGACTCGAGGCTTGAGCGCTCGGACGCCTTCGACAGTTATGACCTGAAGGGATGATTCCATTGGGCTATTGTGGGCGGTTTAGGGCTTGGTTTAAATGTATTTTGTAAACCTAACTTTTTGTGTGTGTGGGTGTACTGTGTATCTTTGGGAAAAAGAGAACAAAAAGGAGGGTTGAGAGTGAAGATATAACACCCCAAAATTCACCCCTCTAAATAGGCTTAATTAGGACTTAAAAATAGCTCCATTTTGTATTGCCCCGGGCTAACCGCCATTGGATAACCTGGGACACTAACTCGATATAACCCATACTGACCTATCATCAACTCATCATTCATGCTGAATTGATTGGAATCAAATGAGTATCTCTAAATATTACGACAACTGTACAAACAACTGAGGCTAATCCTTAAGATGAACACAATCTCTTTATCTTAAGTATTAGGTAACATACTCCTATGCATTGGCGAAATAATGATTTATGAAGAGTCAATGAATATGAAGTGGGTACTAGCAGTATAACGATCACATCACAATACTGTGTATAAGATAGTATAAAATTAAAGTGCGAAAGCTTAAACATTCATCCATAACATTCATCACAGAAGCAGAGTAATCATTCTTCTCAAAAAAAAAGTAAAATACATCAAGAGTTAATTATTACAAGCCATAATTAAGCATTAAAATAAAATAGTTCTCTCATCTCATCAAGAATAAAGAAAAGATCTAAGAAACTAAAATCAGCACTCCAACGACTGTGGCTCCTCGGTGTGGCCCCCCACCCCGCCGCTTAGCGCAAACGAAGTATGAATTTAGCAACGGGGCGGGTCATCACTTGAAGATAACCTTGGATTAGTATTAACAAAGTAAATATCTATTAAGAGGCCACTTAGTTTGCTAAAACTAATGCTACTAAGAAGTATAAATAATCAACTACTTAGATATACAATTGTACCCTGAATTATCATATAATGATAATTATAATTTTGAAATAATAGACAGGTACAATAAGTAAATAAAGTGCAAAAGCTAACAGAAATGAAATACATTTGTTCACCACATTCAAGAAATAAAATAATAAACTAGAAAAGATACATCCCATATAATACAATACTGAAATAGAAATATACAGTGCATAATTAAATTATTACAAACTATGAATTAATAACAGTTTAAGAGAAAGAAAAGTTGAAATGAGATCACTCTTCTCAGAAATAAAATAAAAGACTAAGTTGCTACAAAATGGTCATTTTATACTCCTGTTCCTTACCTGAAACTAGTTTCTCGAACTGCTCTAAAATTGACATGCTTGTTTTTTACATGTCATAGACAATTACTTAAGTATATTTTAGACTGATAAATTATTACTATATTCTTAAGTTATTACAAATCATCCTATGCCATAAAGGTGCCACAAAGCAACAATTGAAAAAGGAAAAGCTATAAATAATGCATTTATAGTTTAATAAAATATGAGATAAACAAACATACCTCAAAATCAAATAGCTGCAAAAAAGTTAAGCAATTTGCATATATAAACTACTAAAGTACAAAGAAAACTCTATGCATATATGATCAATTATACATGCTGATTTTAATAATAAAAGTGTAGAATATGCAAAACAATACTGAAAACTAACATCCTGACAAGTTTATATAGACAATCATATATAAAACCAGAAAATTGTCGAAAAATACATAAATGCTGAAAATGTTGTAAGTAATTGTGAACTGCAAATAACTGAAGTAAATTTCATTTTTAGTTAGAAGTGTGCCTAGAATAGTCCTGCCATAACATCAACTAGCTAAACGTAGCCACGAAACAAAAGTCCCGCATGTATCATCTAGACCACATGGCTAGATTTGAGCTGGACTATAGAATCAAACATGTATCACCCAAACCCCTCAAGGTTGAATTCGAGTCAATTCTATCTTAACAACAAGAACTGAACATGTAGACTAACTAGGATACACTCTACTAAATCATTATTTAACTTACTGAATGTATTGATTATTAATGCCAATATTTTATGCATCTCAAAACTAGCAGCATATTTTAGTTTGTTTATTCTAAATTTAATGTATGTATTTATCTAATACTTAGGATAAGTATACTACTCTTATCTTAAGTATTAGCTCTCAACCCTCCTTGATGTTGAGTCAGCAACCCTTTAGATGGGCTTGGTTTTCAGCTATTCGGGGAGACGGGTTATTCCTCCCCGAGGGGCGGGCCGCTCCGCCGCCGAAATTGATTATGACTGTCTCATTTGCGCGCAGCGACGGGGCGGGGCGCTACAATAGATTGAATCAATCTAAACCCACTAAAAGGATTCAAAAGGATTCAACCAAATATGAATCTTAAGAATAAGATAGAACAATTCAAACGGATTTCTATGGAATATCACTAAAGATATAAGATCTAAGGCTTATATTTTCAATCACTTAAAACACCAGCTTATCTTTAATCTTAGGGTTTTCATTAAGGCCTTTTCTTAGGAACAATATTATGATTAATTTTGATAAGATAATTAATACTGGTTCTATAAGGTTAAATTCTATAAATCAAGATGAGGGAAGGGTCTAAGATCACCTTAAGATCTTTAGAACTTATGATATAATAGTCTAGACTCAAATATTAAATTAACAAGAGCTAATCGAGTTCATGCAAATTATTAAATTCCAAATCGAGAAGATCAATTTAGATCAACTTTCCCTTAAGTCTAATTAAAGTTGATTAAGGTCAAAATCAATGCTACCTAAATCACATGATATATGAACGATGTTAATTGAAAAAAATGAATATTACCATTAACTATCTATGCACTACAACAAATGACACTTTAATTAGCAAATTTAAGGAATTGAGAATTTGAATCTAGTTATACAATTAAATTTATAAGCATCCTAAGCATGGATTTTAAAAAATCACATATATATATTTATTCAATGCTTAATTTTATTAAAATCAAGTTTAAATTTGATATATTTTAGTCCTAATAGAGTTATAGAGTCATTAAAATACGAAAAACAACAAATTTGGGCCATTTCGGACAATTCTGGATGCTACGGCGCCCTGTAGCACTTTCTGGCTGAGATCCAGGCACTGTGGCGCGCTACGGCGCGTTGCAGCGGTTCCTGGACGATAGCCGAGCGCTACGGCACACTGTGGCGCTAGCTCTTTCGAGACATGGGCGCTGCGGCGGATTTCGACGCTATGACGCGCTACATCACCTAAACTTGCGGCCGCTACGGCGTCTGATTTCTCGAGAGCTGAATGCGATGGTGCGCGATAGCGCCCCTTGGCCAAGAGCCATGCGCTACGGCGCACTGTGGTACGCTATGGCAAATTCAACCCGAGACTCGGCCGCTACGGCGCGCTGTAGCGATCGACGGTGATTTCGTCTGTGCGAAAATCATAACGGGTCTCCTTGCACACTCAAATATTCTTAATTTATCGCACCTCACTTATGGTGCCATATATCGATGGAAATGTATTCCCATGACTTTTTCATTGATACCAAAATCGAGACGAAGCAAATATTTTAACAATCCAAATGAGGAGTTTAAAGGTCAAGGTATACAAAATCTATTTACAGAACTAATTCTTCTTCCTTTAAATTTATAACCCTAATGAGCTATAATGGATTTCATATCTCAACCACAGATTTTTAGATATATGAAATAAGCATTGGAAAAAAATGAAAGTAGCCATTGGATCAACCAATGAGGGAAAGGAAGTATCTTAGACTTGAAAATAGAAGAAATTTTTCTCTAAGGATCCTTGAGAGCTTGAGAGCTTCCTCAGCAGCAACAGCTTGAGCAAATAGAGAAATGGAGGCTGAGGGAGTTCTTTTAAAGATGGAGAAAGGCATGACTTTTGGATGGGATCAGCTTGACTCATCCCATCCCAAGCATGGGAGAGACTGCAGAAAATAAAATGGAGAGGGAGAAGAAGGCATGGCTTGCGTGAGGGAGTAGAGGAAGAGCCGAAAGCAGTAGGGAGAGGTGGGGTCCAGCCATGATAAAATGAATAATGAAGGAAAAATAAGAAATAAGAAATGGATTTTAATTTAATTTAATTTAATTAATTAATTTCCAAAAATCATATTTTATAAATATGCTCTGAAAAATTCTAAAAATTCATCCTGGCTAATTTGGGGGTGAGGAACTTAATGGCAAAGTCAGATTTTGATTCCAACGATTATTTAATTATTCTATTTTTCCGGGGTATTTAAATACATTAAAATATTAGCGAAAATCTGACGACTTCCAAATACTTCCAAATATATCACCCCTGGTTATTTTGGAGGTGACGATCGCAATGATAAAGTCGGATTTTGATTTTGAGATCAAATTAAATATCTCAATTTTCTAATTAATTTAAATACTAAAATATTCCAAAAATATGATTGAGCTCTGAATCGCTCTAAAATTCCAGAGTTTGGCTCTAATAAGTAGATGAACTTAACGGAATAACAAATTTGAATACGATCACGCTAAAATTAGGCTTAAGTAACAGCATGGGGTCTTTACAGTTTAACTGCACTTATCAATGCGCACAAAGATAAGGGGACGAAACCCTTTTATAGTTTATTCTCTAAAACTAAGTTATTAAATGCTCTAGTTATAAACATACTTAGTGTTCTAAGAATGGTGACTTGAGATACATAGTTTGTTTAACTGCACTTATCAATGCGCACAATGATAAGGGGACGAAACCCTTTTACAGTTTATTCTCTCAAACTAAGTTATCCAAATTCCTTACTTATACATTCTTAAGTTGAGAAGATTTACTCTAAGCTGGATTGCACTTATCCAATCACTTAGGATAAGACTGAGACTCTATAATCTTACTTAGAATGAATCAACAAACCCCTGATTTTACTGAAGTGCTCAGTATAATGAATATACACTACCACATCCAATTGATAATCTACTGATTTTAACAATTCTATTTAATTGACAAGGATCATCAAACTAATGAATCCATACTACACTGAGGATTACAAGGATGTGACACTAAAGTCACTCAACTCTGGATACTACCACAAGGTAGAATCTTATTCTAAGTTTATATGAAATCATATACAAGGGTCTAAGATTAAGCATCTAAAGTTAAGGGGAGCATTTAAGTTCTTACATCAAGATCCAACAATAGGCTCTTCCTACCTCATAAATTTATCTAATTATAAGGTTTGAATTATTAATATTAAGGCAATATCATCATGATCTTGAATTAAGAAGCATAAATATAACCCTAAGATCTAGGATTAATTTTACTTTCCTAGTTCTTAATTCTCTTAGATTAAGCTAACCTAAACAGATGGGTGAGCCCACCTGATCACTCGATACCAAAGTTATGGAATTTAATCATACATGTTATTAGGAATTGATCATCTTGTAAATCAATATATTATTATGGTTTATTACATGCTAAGGATCTTACTTATGAGAAAATATAGGATGTAAAGGTAAATATTCAGATTTGCTAATCACATAGCTTATTCAAGATCTTGCTAATTATAAGTTAAATATTTAAGATCAATATCAAATCAGATGTATTATTAAAATTATGCAAGTTTATTTCCTTTCAAATCAATTTGGTTTACTTAAGGTGATTAAGATTTGGATCTTAATCAGGATAAGTAATGATTTAACTCATAACTAAGCCTAATATAAGATCAATTATTTAATTATAGATTAATGACCAATCAGTACATTATTGGTGTATTATTGATGATAATTATCAAATTTGGATTAAGTATTACCTACTTAATCAATCTTATTTAGATCTTAAGTTAATTTAGAGTTTAATGTCAATTTAATCAAATCAAGTGTCTAAGACACACATGAAAGGTTCATTACATTCATACTACTATTATGAGAGCAAAATAACATAAATTTACATAAAACAAAAACTAATTAGCACTAATAAAATCCTAAGCCAAGAAAAATGGATTAGCACCTAATCACAAATCCAACTATTGAAAATTTATGAAACTTAATAGGGGTGTTCTACTGAAGTACCCCGCACACTTAATCTGCCAAAGGATTAGGCTAAGAGTGGAGTGTCACTCTGGTTAACCCCTCACTTATCATTGGATTAGGATAAAACCCACAATCCACCTGATTAAGGAAGGATTAACACAGGATCAATCTAACAGTCACTATATAAGTAAACATACAGAGTGTGAAAGTAATAAATGACATCCAAGCATTACAATATAATATAAGTGCAAAATATGGCTCAGAATATAAGCATATAAATTCAAATGCACAGTCAATGGTACCTGTATTATTACAACAATCAAGGTTTAAATAAAAAGGAAATGCAAATGCACTCATCCTCACATATAACTCTAAAGACTAGATATGCTTTGGCCCGAGCTGCTGCTACTCCTCCAGGTATAGCTCCTCCTCAGGTACTGGATCCTCTATCTGCTCTATGCTTGCCATTATCGGTTTCACAATGTAGGGCCCCAGCAAAAAAAAGAGAAAATCTGGTTAGATAATTTGTCTAAGTACATTTTAGGCTGATATATTTTCATATGTTTTATAATATCACCACTTTACACATTTTTCCTATGCAGCAATATATGAAGGAGCGACTGGCAATACAATAAGAATGAGAAAAAGCTATAAATAATATTTATAACTTAAACAAAAAGGAGGCTAAGACATGCCTCAAAAGCGAGGTAAACAAGGTAAGACATATAATATGAGTAACTAAACATACGCTGAAAGGAAATACTACATCCTAATACATGCTGGTAATCAAATGAAATATGCAAATTACAATAATAAATCTCAGCAGTGATACATATAAATAACAACAAAATCTAACATCCTACTGTATATAAATTGTACAAAGAAATAGCTGACTGAATAAGCAATGCTAAAACATAGCCAAATACTAAAATTGCACATCAAACTCTGTATACTGACTGCCATATCAGAAGACTTAGCTAAACTAGCCCACATATATATACATCTCAATCTGTAAACATACTGAACATACTGCATGACTGAAGAGGCAGACAATACTTATGCAATATATTTTAGTTGTTTTACTTTTGTTTCTATGGACAACTGTTAAAAATAACTGAGGAGTCAAGCACGTTTGCAAGACTGTATGAGTCCCAAGCCTAACACACTCTCCTTAATGAGAATATTAGGCATCCTGATCTCACCTTACCCCTGTCCATCGAGGCAAATGTGCACCATAATCTCCACAAATCGGACCCAAAGGCAACTGTTATCCTATTATTCTAAGTTTTCATTTTCATGCACAAAGTTATCTTATATGAAATATCCAAGGAAGTAAGCTCAAATATACAAGGAATGCATAGCATAAAGTATCAAAATAAGCAAGTGACTCTACTAATATGGTGATATCATCTGTTTTATATTATCCGTTCTTACTATTCCAAGTTACACAAGTTCAGGATCACCATTTTACTACATATCAAGTGTAACTTAGAAATTCGTCTTTATAAGTTACAAAATATCAGGACTAGCTAGGTCCTAATATACCAAATCAAAGTCGACTATAAAAATTGAGTAACAAATCATTACGACCTAATTAATAACTTTAGACGTTCTAACTTAAAACTACTAAACTATAGATTATGGATTAAACGCCACGAGATTGGGCTTAATCTTATAATCCAAAAAGGATAAGACCTAAGATCTAAGTTTAATTATAATTGTAATCTAATAGTCAAGGTCAATCCTATTAAGTAATCAAACTTAATAGGATGAATCTCCTATCTTAGATCTAAGATCAAAAGATAAAATAATCAAAATAAGTTGAAAAATTCTAGAAACTAATAAAACCAAGGTTTCACCCATTGAGTAACCCATTTATCCAATGAATGAACTCTAACCTATGATCTAGTCCTAGTCTCAAGAAGGGTCCTTAAGGTGTAGTGTTAAGGACTTAGGAAAATTCTAGAATCTGACCTAACTGTTTATTTTACTTACTTCAATGTCACTAATATGGTTATAATATTAGTTTTAGTATTTTAAAAGACTAATTAAAGGTTAAGGGTGTTTATCATAAATTTTGGGCAAAAGGACCATTTTGCCCCTACTTAAGGGTCCGAAAAGTCAACTTTTGATTTAAGTGTCCAAAATGAGGTTTCTCTTTTCCATATGATTTCTTACTGTCTAACTTGAAGATAGACAGTAAGTATGTCCAATTTGGATGAGAAACGGACCATACAGGGTCAAACTAAAATTTTTGACTTAAGGGCATTTAAGAAATTTTCACTCTACTGAAAACTAAGTTTTTATGCAGTTTAATGTAGGTTACTATTCAAAGATTCCATAGAGTCCATGAACACTGCATTCTGAGGTCAATTAACTAAGTTATGGACGTTTTATGTTTGAAGGGCAATTTGGTAAATTCGAGTCGGTCAACGGGTGACAAAAACTGAACTTTTTTGTTTGAAGTCCAATTTCAACAAACTCAGTTTCTATAGCTTCCTTATACTGTACTGAGTATGTTGGTAGGGAGTAGACCCAATTTGGATCTCAAATGGTCAAGTTATGACCTAACTAAGGTTGGGGGTATTTTGGTCATTTTCTAATTTTCTAGGGTTCATATCCTAAATATTGTTTCAATTTATTGACGACATTAAAATTCTAAATTAGTTAACATCTTGAATTTTTGAATTTGGAGTTGATTTGACTAAGTTATGGTCATTTCAATTCTAGGGGCATTTTGGTCATTTTTCACTAAAGTCAACTCTGAGTTCTAGGGTTGACTTTTTATCATGATATCCAAATGGGAAAACTAATACTACTACTGTGATGGGGCCACTCCCCTGAGCATTTTAAGACCCATATTGACGATATTTGGTTAACTATGTCAAAAGTTATGAGGTCTTAAAGAGGTCATAAATGTTACTTTATTATGCGTACCCTGAAATTAAATTCTGCATTATGCCATTTGATTCTATTTATTTTTCTGAGTATTTTGAGACCTATATTGGCTATGTTCGGATTATCCTATAAAAAGTTATTAAACTTTTAAGTTTTACTATTCAAAAATACAATTTGTATTATTTTACTATTCATTCATAAAGTTCAATTATATTATTCCATATTTAATAATCAATTAATTAATCTGAAATTAATTGTTAATTATTAACTAATTACTAATTAACTTATTATTTAATATTATTTTTATTACTTATTTAATTAAGGTTAAGTTAATCACTATTCAAGTCCTAATTATCTGTTCATAATTAATCTTAAGATTAGGGTTAATTAATAAGTTAATTTACTATTTAAAAATTATCAATTTATTAATATTACTGTTAATTTACTGATATTTATAAAATATTATTATTTACAGTTTATTAGCATTTAAATTATTCTTAATTAATTAATTAATAGGGTTAATTATTGTTTACTATTTAATAATTCTACTTATTAAGTTAATTGGCATTACTTAATATTCATTAAGTACTGATTAATTAACTAGTTAACATAATTGAATCTAACAGAGGCTATATATATATATATGTTTATAACTATAGTCTAAGGTATGATTATATAGCATATGTATATATATGACTATTATTATTATTAATATTATATATTTATATATATTTATTTATTTTTTATGCAGGATCATTATGACGACGGGACCTGCCTCGGCCACGTGGCGTCTCCGGGTTGGGCGCCGCAGAAGCATCGGGGCCACCGTGGACGCGTGGTGAGCCCTCATCGGCCCGATGCCAACGCGGTGGGACCCATGGGTCAGTCGAAGAGACCTCGGGCAGAGGCGGGTCCCACGGGCAACCCGCGACGAACCCGCATGCGCTAGCTAGCCCCTGCGGGGCCCACTCTTTCGCGTCTGCCGAAGCAGACGCGTCCGCTCGCGATGGGCCGGGCTCGGGTCAACCCGGCCCGAACCCCGGCTTTCCCCTCGCCTTCCCGAGCGACCGCCGCTAGGGCTTCATTTAGGTCGACCTTCCGGTGACGTCGGGGCTCGGCCCACACGGCGACGTGAAGGTCTCGGCAAGACCTTCACAACCGTGGCCGAAGGGGCCGGTGAGGTGGTCGGGGCGAGCCGAAAACCCAAAACCTAACCTAGAAGTCTCGGCTAGCCCATATCCTAACTAATTCCACTGTGGACGATCGATTGAATTGCTTTGATCACTTCGCTGTTTCTCCGATCAGACACCGTAGGAGTGCAATCCAAGCATAGCAATAACAAAACGAAACTGAATAATGAAGATCGAGTGCAGGGATTGGAAGGATGAGGTACCTGAAAATGGACGATTGACGGAATGCTAGGGTTCGGGCTCGGCTCGACTGTCAGACCGGTTCTCTTTCGCGTAGGAGACGGTCTCGAGCGCCTGGGAGGGTCCTTATGGACTCTCTAGCGGAGTCGTCGAGGCGCTCCGGGTGTCGGTAGCAGCCGGTTGGGGAGGGAAGGCGACGCGCGACACGCGTTCGCGGGCGTGCGGACCGCAGGGACGATGGCGCCGGATCGTCCGATACGACGAAATCTGACGGTCCCGAGCGATTCACCCGATCAGACGGAATCGGGTGACGCCGTTGGGCGAACCAAACGGCGCGGCGGATTTTGGGACGGCGCCATTAGAGGAAAAAAAATAAAAAAAATTAAAATTTTAAATAATAATATTATTATGAAATCTAATTTAGTTATTCCATTATTTAATTTAAATAATCAAATTGAACTTAGAAAAATTTCAAATGTTCACTCCTAGCTATTTGAGGGGTGAGGAGCGCAACGGTGAGATCGGATATTTGATCCGATGAGTATTTAATTTTCTCATTTTCCGGGGTATTTAAATATTATTAAAATATTTGTCAAAATTTTGACGACTTCCGATTGACACGAAAACATCACCCATAGTTAATTTGGGGGCAATGAGCGCAATGACGAAGTCCATTTTTCGATCGGATGTCAAAATAAATAGGTCAATTTTCGGGATTCTTGAAATTCCCGAAATCAGGATTTGCTCCGTTTGACCCCTGGTTTAGACTGGGTCTTGGTGGTGAATTCCTAATAGCTTAATTAGTGTATTAAGATAAAAATTATGAATATGACTAGTCCTAATTAGCTTGGGTAACAACACGGGTTGTTACAGTGGGTCTCCTGATCTATCGATCAGAATTGCGGAACAGTCCTGATGGTTCGAATCCTAACGGTCGAATCCGGAGTGATTCGAGCCGTGGGATTCGACGAGTAGATCCAACAATGGATCCACAATCCCACTGGATCTAACAACACGACGGTAGGATTAGCAGGAGCTCCGCTGTTGCGCGACTGGGGCTCCATAGCGGATCGCCCGCAGTCCGCACAATGGATCTTATTTGGTTTAATGGGTATATTTGTAAATTCGAATTGTTGAAAACCCTAGAGTGCAATTAAACCATTATAATTTAAATTGAATTATGGTCTAAATGACTTCTAAAAATTCTCAAAATTTCACCCCTAGCTAATTTGAAGGTGAGGAATTCAAAAATATAATCAAAATTTAATTATGATATTAAAATATTTTTACTATTATTTAGGGTATATAAATTGATCAAAATAACAAATTGATCTAGAGAGATCATATTGAACCCAAACTTTCGGGATTTGCTTATAATGATGCATTAAATGAAATGAAAATATGATTTAGGCATAAATAAGCTTGGATTAAGCTAGATGACAATCTAGTGTTGTTACAAGCTAAGTCTAGGTCTAGCCAGATGATGAGAGCTTACTACAGATCGGGTACCCTACCCCACTATACAGGCCCGAGCTAATTGTTGCTTAATCATGTCTGATTTAACCCGATCAACAACAATAATCAACCTAGTATGAATTAGAAATGACAATTGATTCAATGTAGAGTGCACTCAGACGCTCAGTACACTGGAGAGGGTGTACCTGGGCTGAAAGGAAAGTTCTGCGAGTTGCAGGCGATCAGGAGCAGATCTGGGATTTGAACACTGATCCTGGAGCTGCCTTGAGTTGATGGTTAGTTTTGGGGACTCGAACGCCAAGTCTTGCCCACTGCGGCTGAAGGCGGGAGTTGGAAATTCGTTAGGAATTCAGAGAGGAAGGGAGGTATAGTAGCTGGGGAGTGATTTGGGGAACAAGAGCCTTCTTATTGAACAAAGAGGTTCATTGAGTATGACAGGGCTCTATTTATAGCCGAAGGCAATGGAGTTTATGGGTCATAGCCAATTGGCCCAAGCCCGTTGGTTGACCTCCAGATGACTTAAATAGATTAAATTGGGTTGCCAGGCCCGTCGAGCATTTCTTCCATTAGAGGGAATGAAGAGCAACGATTTTGCTGACGTGGACAGAGAGTGGGGAACAGGTTTGATGCGAGCTGTATGAAGGATCTTCACATGTCAGGGATGTGCATAGTTAGGACAAAGATGAGCAGTGACGGATCGGAGAAGAGTCGTCTGATCGATCGTACAGAATAATGGAACGGTCAAGATGCATTGGTCCATAACGGCTGAATGTGAAAGGGATCAAAACTATCGGATCACAGGTATGATCATATGTCTGAAAACAAGCACTTGCTTGATTTAATCTAGGCCATCGGATCCGCACGGATAGACGACCATATAGAGAGCATTGGCTTGGCTGTCGTGCGATCCGGGCTCCATAGCAGATCCCCAATTGTCCGCACAGCCAATTCTGGGGACAGCTAATCGTTGGAAGTTGGAAATGCAAATATTTGAAATTGCAAGCTAATTTGTGCAATTTCTCTAAATTAATTTTAATGAAATTAAAGCTTAAATGACCTCCAAAAATTTTCAAACATTCACCTTTAGCTAATTTGGGGCAAAGAATTCAAATATGCAATCAAAATTTGATTTAAAAATCAATTTAATTTAGCTAATTTTTTATGTCACTAAATTGACTATTTAGCTAATTATTTCAAATGGATTCCGATGAATCCCAAATTTTTAGGGTTTGATTATAATGATATTTAGAACTTAATGACACAATTTTAAACCTAATTAAGCATAAATTAATATATGATAACAGCTTATGGTTGCTACACATTTGACTCAGGACATCATTAAGAGTCTAAAGATGAAATTCGAACTCAAATTGGACAACGTTAAAATTTTGAAATATTTTAATATTAAATTAATATTTGGAAAAATACAAACATTATTATGACCTCAGATCCAAAATTTGATAGCAAATTTGAATTCAACATATCAAAATAAGTTAGGGGTGCAAGTTTTGTAAATTTTGAACTTAAAATGAGGAAAAAATGCACAAAATTCATTTGAAATTTTTATTAAAATCGAATTATTTAATTAATTTAATTTTCTAAATTATTTTAATTTGGAAAATCCGAAAATAATCAAACGGTGGAAATCCTGTGCTGGGTCCGAACAACCGCCTTGGGGGGTGCCACGTCGCCCCCCTCGCGCCCAAAAAATGCAATTTGGACGAGGATGTGATCCTCGCTTTATCTTGGATTCATTGGGGAGAGTTTAAGCCCGCAACAAGCTCGAAGAGGTCCCCGATTTTGCTCCCGAAAGTCCGCTGACATTAAACTTTCAACCTCAGGTACCACCTCGCCCATCTATCTTTTCTTGAAATTCAAGTTTCAAAAATCAATTTAATGTTGTTTCTTCAATTTTGAAAAGTCAAATTATCCAAAACACATCATTTTCACCGGCAATTGAGACAACAATGAACAATTACTTCACCGGAGAAAATTTTGTGCAAGGGAGGGGATAGGCCGGTGCTAGCTTGATGATCCTAAGTTGTTATAGGACTAATTGTAAGATCCAAGACTCTTTAGAAATATGGAATGAAATTATAGAAAGAAAATATTTATGAATATTATAATATTATTTAATAATTTAAATAATCAAAAAACATAATGAAAATAATTTAATACACAAAATGCAAAAAAAAAAAAATTTTAAATTTCTTACACCCAAATTAATTACAGATAAAATTTCATAATTTTCAGTCCTATAACAAATGAAAACATTAGAATAATTTTAATTTAATAAATTATTGGTTCCAATATATATATAAACTATGAGGAAATGATTGGTTCGAATAACAGTGCAACCCTTTAACCAATTAAGAAGTGGTTAACTCAAAATACTCAAATCTATTAATCAAAGTAAAAAGAATAAAAGCTATTTATGGGCAAAGAAGAAATAGACTTACAAAATAACATTAGTTAAATGGGTCTAAAAATATCTATATTAAAATAACAGAATAATAAATAATATTTTAATGTAATTTATTTACTACTTCAAATTAATTTGAAATTAAATTAGCTAAAATTTAAATATTATTTTTAATGTTATAAATAATAATATCATTATGATAACAAATAAATGATATTAATAGGATTTGAACTCAAAACTTAGATAATTAATTTTAATTATAAATTATTTTTTCTATAAATGGAATTCATTGGTGGCCGTGGATCCCATCAACCTTATTTTGAAAAATCATTTAAGAAGGAGACACAAAATGCGAGGTCAAGATTTATCGATTCAGTAGGGTTTAAGGCGGGGGGGAGCTCGCATTGCAGGAAGCCGGCGTCCTGCCCTTCACGAAATTTCTGCAATCTTCCCCGTTCCACTCTGATGAACTCTCAGCTTATCCTTTCCCAGATTTCTGTTGTCCATCTTATTTCATCATTTCTTCTAGAAATACAGAGCGAATTTTCATGAGCTGCTGCGCCGCCGTCATTCTACCCAAATATCCTTCTGTCGATTTCAATCAGTTTCTGTCAAAGTCCCATTGCCAGCCCCTATCTTCTTCGTACCTAAACGACATGTGGAGAACCTTCCTAAGACGAGCTCCCCGCTCTTATCCTTCATCTTCTTCGCCCCCCCTTTGTACTCCCATCTCCAATTTCCTCGAAGGGGGCTTCTACTCGAGGAAAGGCTGCATCTTGGAGTTGAGAATGAGCCGTGAAGAATATGGCAGGCTGCTTTCTCGATCAAGTGTCTCTTTTCTTCAGAGAGAACGGTCCAGGATCTTGCCAGGTAAATCACCTTGTAGCGGAATTCTTTCCGTCACCAGTGTCAAGGGTTTGGCCAGCGTTGCTGAAGCGGTTGAAGTCCTTTCCTCCACTGATGTTGATGATGACATTGCCTCAATTGAGGGAACTCAAGTTTTTTTGGAAGGCGTAAACAGCGTTGAAGAGGCCATTGCTGACAATTCTGCGGGGCGTTTCAGGGAAATGGCGCAGCAGCCTAAGAGGCAACGGAAGCGTAAGACGAAGATGATTGCAGGCCTGGGAGATGGAAAGTACGCCACTCTTCGCCGGAGGCAGTACAAGATTGAGACGGGGGCTTGGGCTCAGGCGGCACAGGAATACCAAGAGCTTTTGAGCGACATGTGCGAGAAGAAGCTTGCGCCTAATCTACCTTACATGAAATCTTTATTCTTGGGCTGGTTTGAACCCTTCAGGGACCAGATTTCTGCAGAGCAGGAACTATTTAAAAACCCCAAGCACAGATCTTCACTTGCACCGTACTTTAACGAGCTTCCTCCAGATATGATGGCAGTCATAACTATGCATAAACTGATGAGTTTGCTCATGATTGGAACTGGAGATGCGTGTTGTCGGGTTGTCAAGGCTTCTTGCCAGATTGGTGAAGCCATTGAACATGAGGTGCGAGTTTATTTTAACTTCTTAAACCAAATGATTTTTCAATGAGCGTTGGGCTTTGTTTAATATATCTTCTTAAACCAAATGTATTAACAACTCATTGTTGCACAATACCAATTTCGTTCTTATGATGTGTATATGACTCCTTTTTATATCTTAAATTTTAAACTTTTTATTTAAAATTTTAATGGCCCACTTTAGTTCTTAAAAGGTTTACATAAGTTCCATTAATTTTCTACTTAAAGTTCATTTATATAATTGCTAATAGTTCAGTTTTAACTTGTAATCTTACAAATAAGTTTCATGAGCAGTTGTTATTAGGATAATTTCGTGCACATCATTGTAATCATCCATATTTACATTTCCAACTCCCCGAATCTCATTTTTACAAAAAAATTGTATTTTAATGTTGTTGCAGAACTTCTTTCACTCTATTAATGTGCACATCTTGGAAATTAATAACAATCAATGCATATGGATTAACAAATTTTTCATGTAAAAACTAAAAATTTGGGTGATTTAAAAAGTATGCTTGAAATTATCAAAAATATTAATGCTCGTAGAACTACATCATTAAATTTTATAGGTGAAAATGAAACCCATTAGAATTATAATAATCCGATGTGGCAACACATTTTCCAGGATCAATACATTTATTTATTTACTAAAATAATCTACAAGGAGTAACACATATCTTCTCTGACCCAAAACTTAGGGAATGGCCTTACAAAATTCATATCCCATAGAGCAAATATCAATGAAGATGCTGTAGGTTGTGTAGGATAGGTCGATTACCTTTCTGCATTGTATATTTTGACTACTTTTCCACCTTGTATGTTTTGAATGCATTTACATCAAATTGTGTCTCTAGCATCTTTTTTTAAATTTGGCAGTGTTGAATTGAGAAGAGGAGATAGAGGAGAGAGTATTCACACAGAAAATAATAATCAGAATTCTCATTATTTTTGGATGAGCACATTACTTGTCTATATATAGTTATACATGAGATGTCAAGGCACAGGCGCCTGGGCATGCCCAGGCATCCAGTCTCTGCCAGGCATTGGCTATGCCACCGCTAGGACGCCCAACCTTTGGCTGTCGTTGACTATGTAGCGCCTGGGTGCCCAACCTTTGACTGACGTTTATCATGCTTGTGTCTAAGCATCCAGTCTTTTATCTGGCACTGTTTTATCTTGCTATTCTCTAATATCCCTCCATAAGATGATGGGGACTTTAACTGTCAGCTTATCACATAGAAGGTTGAATTGCATGATTGAGAGAGGTACGGTGAAGATGTCCGCATATGACTTCACTGTTTTTGACATTGTCACGAATGAAATTACAATTCACTTTTACGTGTTTTGTACAAGCGTAAATAGTGGGTTATTGGCGAGGTAGATTGAGACATGTTATCACAGTAGATAGTTGTTGCTTGTTGTTGTGGATGTTGAAATTACTGTAGTAGTCTTCAGAGCCATATGATTTTTGTAACTGTTGAGGCAAACACTTTGTATTCGGCTTCGGCGGAGGATCGTGCGACTGTGTGCTGTTTCTTTACGCTCCATCTTCTTAGTGTTTGGCCGAGAAACATATAGAATTTGGTGGTGAACTTCTTGTTAGTGGAGTCGCCTGCCCAGTCCGCATCTGAGTGAGCATGGAGCTCCATGGTGGTGGGAGTGATGAGGAGTCTGAACTGAAATGTTCCTTTGATGTACTGTAATACACATTTTTTTGTATAAAATGATACTGTATGGGCTGGTGCATGTGTTGACATAGCAGTTGACCGCAAAACTAATGTTCGGACAGGTGATGGTGAGAAATTGAAGGCGACCGATGGGTTGTCTATAGGGCTGTTGATTGGAAAAAGGTTCTGGTGGAGTAATCGGCTTGACTGGTAGGTGTTAGTGCTGGTTTGCAATTTGACAGTCCTGCATCATGAAGAACCTATTGTGCATATGTTGCTTGAGATAAATGTTGGCCTTTGGAGGTTGGTTGGATAAATATGCCAAGAAATTGGGAAGGGGAGCTGAGGGTTTTCATCTTGAACCAATCTTCCATTGTTTGAGGAATGTGGTATTGGTGCCAGCGAGGAGGAGACCATCAACATATATTTGAAGTTAAGGCATATATGTGGGAAGTGTTATAGATGATGAGTGAAGGATTAGCTTTACTTTGAGTGAAGCCTTTTGATATTAGAAAATTGGTTAGGATAGAGAACCATTGATGAGGAGATTGTTTAAAGCCCATAAAGAGCCTTTTTGAGTTTGCACACGTGATGAGGCTTATTAGGATTGATGAAGCCTTGAGGTTGTTTAATGCATATGGTTTCATTCAAGAAGCCATGGAGAAAGGCATTTGTTACATCGAGTTGTAGAATAGACCATCAATGATATGATTCTATGGTGAAGAGCATGCGAATGGTGGATATTTTAGTGATTGGGCTGAAGGTTTTCGTGTAGCCTAGCTCGTGGGTTTGGTTGAAGCATTGGGCCACTAGGCAAGCTTTGTAACGAGCGATAGAACTATAAGAATTATATTTGTTGAGGTCATTGGTTACGTTGGATGAGGCACCAGTATCAAGAAACCAATTATTATCTGAGTAGTCGTTGGAGATGAGTGTGGTGGGTTGATGGGGCGATCTTGTATAGGTTGGATCGTGTCTATATCAGCAGGAGAGTGATGTATGCCCTCTTTCTCTAAAAATTTGACAGTTGGTGATGATTTTTCTTCGATGATCGGTGGATGTGGTAGTTGGCCGTGAGTGGAGGCTGGAATAGCCTTGAATTTTTCCTCTCCATGGCTTACCACGGCTGCTGCATCGTGTATGCAAGAGGAGTGTGGGTTGCGAGGCTTGATGTAAATCTCAGCTTGCTTTATGTTGCAGGTTTATTTCTTCATTGCAAAGTAGAGAATAAATATCATCAAGGCTTAGAGGTTGGAGATTTGTTCGGATTGCAGTCTTGAATGTTTGATATTGCGCGGGGAGGATGCTTAGTGTGTGAAGAATGATGTCTTCTGGATTGATTGTACTGCTGATATTTTATCTACAATAACTTTGACTTCAGAGAGGTAAGCTAGCTGTATTTGTCTTGCATTGCAACATTTTTTAGGGCATCTTTGAGTTGAATGACTTTTGACCAGTTTGTGGATTGGAAATGTCGTACAAGTATTTGCCCTGCTTCTTGGCAGCTTTTGGTGTGGAGTATGGTAGGATTGAGGGGAGAGATAGTGAAATATAGGGCAGAAATCAGATTTCGATCGGTAGAGTTCCAAACTTCAGATTCTGGGTTGATAATTTGATTACTAGTGTTATCAAAAATGTGAATTGGAGGCTTTGTGGAGGTACCATCAAGATGTTCTTGAAGACCGTTGGAAATCAAAACGACTGAATTGACAAATTGGAAATAATAATCATTTATAACATTTGAATTGTTCTCATTATTAATTAATGAGAATAATATTAATGTAAATGACTAATTATTAATTTGATAGTTATAAGAAGAGTACCAAGATTTAGAGAAATGCTCCTTCCATTTTCTTCCTTTCCAACTCCTTTTATCTTAGGATTAGGACCGTTGAAAAATGGAGGGGAGCCGGAATGGAGTGGCTGAAGGTTGGCCGAGGTGGCAGCAGCGAGAGGCTTGGCTAGCAGTGGGTGAAGAAGGAGAGGGCATTGGGGCTTTAAATAGGCGCAGTAGGGCCGAACGTGCGCCGTTTTAGCGCCATAATGGCGCCTGGCATTTCCTGGCGCGGAAGCTTCTTCTGCATGGAGGCGGAAGGAAGCGGGTGGTCGGCCAAGAGGGCCGACCAACCTGCGCCAAAATCGATGCAGGTAGCACGCAGGCAGAACTTTCCGCCTCTGCAGGATCTGTCATGGGACAGAGCCTGCGATCAGATTCGGCCGAATGGAGGATCGAGCGAACAGAGGAAGAGCAGGGGAAAATGGAAAAAATATTTAAACTTTAAATTAATTGCATTTTTCCGCCGTTTGACGTCCAAATTCAATAAAACTTGACACCGAGGTGTGTTGAGACATTATGAATGCCCTTGCACCGAAAATGTTCGATTCAGAGCAAAATTTTATTTTATTTTAATTTTTGAGGTTTAAAACTTCGAAAATTTGCCACGATCAAATCGGCGCTCTTTGATGAAGCTTCTCAAGTAGCTTTTAAATAATATACTTAACACATCGACACTGAAAACGATGAATTCGGACACACATTTCAATGCTTTGATTTATAGATTTTAAATAATTCCGAAAATAAGGCGGGAGCTTCCGTTATTTGGATTTTTCCAAACTAGGGCACTTTGATCTAAAAATTATTTCTATTTATTGGTAATTTTGTTTACCCTAAAATGAAATTCCCCGGGGTTCTAATGTCAGAGTTGGAAATTTGACATAGTTTGCAAAGTAACGACTTTGGGTCGTTACACTCATTCTCATCTCATGGACTTATTTTTATTTAATGATATTTCAAGTAGGCATCCAATAAGATAAATGTTTGTAGTTGAAAATTTGCCAAATGGCCCTTCAACTATTTTAATTTGGCCAATTTAATCCCAATAATTTAATTTGTTCAACTTGGTTCCTTAACTATCCAATGTATTCATTTAAGCACATCAATTATTCATTTTAAGTAAAATTTAGTCCCAAACATGAAAATTTAGGGACTAATTAGCATTTAAAAAAATGGTTGATGGATAATATTGAATATATTTAATAGTTGATAGATTAATAAAAACACATTTAATAGCATTAAAATAGTCGAAGAACTTTTACTCTAGTAGTTTACTGTACCATTAATAATTTTATAGAAAGTACAAATCTTTTGGAATGACATTATTATCTTTTTAATAAGCAGCACATATCCTCCATTTGCATTAGTATTGTTAACCATAACAACATTGCAGGGCTAGGCCAAGATTTGTATTTTCTGAATAAAATTGGCTTTCAAGATTTTTTTTTAAAGGTCATTGTTGATTTCAAAGACTTCATATGTGAACTATATCTTTGTGTGATGAACAGCTTTTGCCAACCAATGTAGCTTGTGGACTGCAGATAAGTTAATTATGAGCATATCTTGAGCACTTTACACAAAATAGAAAAGTTATTTCTAAGTAGTGCAAGCAGTTTATTTTAAAGCATACCTTGTATTGCGCTACCAACAACAAAGTTCTTAGTCACAGAGCCTTCTATATTAGTACAACAACGACAGTAACACCACCAAGCCTTAATCCCATAAGGTGGGGCCGACTGCATGAATCATTTATTTCTATTGTGCATGATCAAGTAGAAGCCCCTTTTAAGTTTCAATTAGAGATGATCCTTTATAATGGTTTCTTCCCATATTTTTGCTTGTCTTCCTCTTCCTCTTTTAATATAAGCAAAGTTTTTAAATTCATTTTTTCTAACAGGGGCATTGCACAGATCTACGTTTAATATGGTCAAATCATCTAACCCAATATTCTCTAATCTTATTATTATTGGAGCCACTCTAACCTTGCTATGGATAAACTCATTTTTATTCCATCCTTATGAGTACACCCACACATCCACCTAAACATTCTCATCTCCGTAGCACTTATTTTATCGATAAATTTCTTTTTTGTTGGCCAACTTTCAATCCCATATTATATAGTTGGTTGTATAGCTGCCCTATAAAATTTTCCTCAAAAAGGCCCTGTAAATTGCCCGGGAAAAATTGATTGTCGTTATTACTATAGAGCTCGACTCCAATATGTTTTGCTCTGCAGGTACTTCTTCCACTTTCTTTTGACCATTTCCATGCTTCTAAGCTTGAATTTATTTTATTATTGAAACACAATTTTACTTTATTACCAACAAATCTCCTTGGAAACAACTCAAAAACACATGATTAAATAATGATTGGAAAATTTATTGCAAGATGACATGAGTGAATTTAAAAACTCCTCTAACACGTGCACCTATCTCATTTTTAAAGCTGACTAAGTGTTTAATGATCAACGAAAGACTTTGCATGGGGAGATTGAGTGCAGAATGTATACCACAATTACATTTATATCAATGTTGGCATCAAATAAGAATCAGCATGGGTAACGCTAATATTTGCTTGTATCATTATTGCACCATGAAATGGATTAACTATGGCCAACTTGTCAGCATTTAAAAATGGTGATCCTCATTTACTTACATAGGTCAACAAAATATACATTTCCTTGTCTAAGCCTTTTCATTCTTCTGCACTTACCTGGTTTAGGGATGTGCTCTTGGACATGACTTGAAATTGTTTTGAAACGTCCTAGCTCTTTTTGTGCATTATTTGGCTTGATTTTTACTTCATAGGCCGTGTTTTATTATTTGTGATTAGGTGGATGTAATTCTTTAACCCTTCTTTTCATTTATTGTAGACGGTTCATTTGTGCACAAATTTCATTATGGGACGGTCTCCTTTTTTTTTTCTCTTCTGCCAACTTTCAACTCTCAGTCATTAGACATCTTTTGAATCATTAGAACCTTTCTTCAATTTTGTTTGGTTTACTACTTTAGCAATTATATATTTTGTGTCTCAGGCTAAAAGGTGAGCCACTGTTTTTTGTGACGTTTTGACCAATCTAAATTGAAATTGAGATTTTCTCTTGCATGAATGAACACATTTCCAACAGTTGGATTATACTTATCGAAGGCATCATGGGAAGTTCGTGTAAATCAAGCAGCATAATATCTAAGGGACTCACTCTCTTCTTGATTTAACAATAATATGTTACTACTTCAGCAATTCTATATTTTATGGCTCAGGCCAAAAGGTCAGTCAGTTTTATTTTGTGACACTTTGATCATCTACATTGAAATTCAAATTTTCTCAAGCCATTGATGAATACATGTCCATCCATTGACTTATACTTGTCGAGGGCATCATGGCTCATGTAAATCCAGCAACATAATATCTAAAGGGATCACCCTCTTCTTGATTTAACCATAATATGTATTGTGATTATTTTGGGGTTTCGCATTTATGTATTGAAATGGCTTATAAATATATCAGCCACTTGGTTGAAGTTCATGATGCTCTTAGAAGGCTGTATTCGGCCATCTTTTGGCTGCTCCCATCAATGCTGTTGCAAAGAGTTTATTCTTAATTGCATTATTGATGCTATAAAGAGTTATCATAGTCTCAAAATAGTTAACATGGTCTATAAAGCATGAAAGCTCTTTGTAAAAATTTCTAAGATCAGGGGTTTGAATACTACTAGAGTATAATTGCATGTTTTATCTCTAGGCACGAAGGAGGTTTCACCTTTCTTATTGCAGGTCTTCTTTGTTTGGGTAGTTGTTTTCGTGATGTTTCTCAAAAGAAGCTTGGCATCATTCTGAGCCTCCTCATCCTGCACTCATTTTTTGTTGTTGCAAAGATTCATTATAAGAATTAACACTTATGTCTCTCGCCGGATAGTTCTTATCTTCCCTTAATGGGATAAGGCATGCGGCTCTAACTTATTGAAGAGGAGTGAACTGTGGGGTCAAAACCTGGTTGATTTATCATTCTCTCAAGTAAAAAATTTGGCTTTTTTGCACACTGATTTTTTGTTTTTAATTCCCCGATTGTTCAAGTCAAGGTTGCAACATTCTCTATCCACTATTGTTCTAAGGGTAGCTTTTCTCGATTGGCCTTCAAATGTTGTTTTTTGATGTAACAAAGGATAGCCAAACGGCTATGAATAGAGGTTTAATGTAGTTCAGTTAAATAATTTATTCTCTTAAGTATTATGATTGGTATTAGGGAGAGTAAGCTGAAAGTTTTTTAATCACACATAATAGTTATGGATTTACAATGATTCTACTTTGTAGCCTACTTTATTTTTCATGTTTAGTGCTTATTCTCTGTAAGAATGAAGTAGTTCAATAAAATTAGGTTTGGCTCTATTGTGCTAAACAATTGTTAAACTAAAACAATTATTTGTGCATTAAACAGAGAAGAAATATAGCATTGGTGGTTTAGAAGTCTTAAAATTATTTTGGGAGTCGGAGAAAAGTTTCCTAGTTGTGCGGAAGAAGCATTCATAGCATGAGAAAGCTAAACAATTGTGATACAAAAACGATTATTTGTGCATTAAACAGAGAATAAATATAACATCGGTGGCTAAGAAGTCTTAAAATTATTTTGGGACTCGGAGAAAAGTCTCCTCCTAGTTGTATGGAGAAGCATTTATAGCATAAGAATTGGCATGTCGAACAGTTATAAATGCTGGCATGGATCGCTTTGATTGGTTAGCGCAAAAATATCTTATTTCATTTATTTAATCATGCCAGTTGGCTAAAATGATGCAACACTTTGTTGGGTTACCGGCCCTTGCTGCAGGTTGGATACCTGTGGAAGTCTAAAAAAGTTGGAACTTTAATCTGATGAGCTGTAAGGTTGCTAAGCCATATGCTGCTGAGCTAAAGAGACAAAGTTGTTCAGGAAGTAAGTTGACACCATGAGTCGTTGGGAACCATATTTTCTTAGCTGGTTCTGAACTCATTGTGAAGTGTCTAACTACTTAGTAAAAATATTTGGGGCAAAAGGATTTTGTAATGATAATAATGATAATTGTGCTTAACAACTAGCGCTGCAAGTGTCAAATAAAGGATTCTAAGATTACACGCTTAAGAAGGTTTTTGTAATAATAATAATTATGAATATTGACGGTCCTGCAATTATGGTAGTTTTACATAATTTAAGTTAGTGGATAACTGAGGGCCACCTGAGGACACTTGAAGACACCTACTAGGAAAAAAAATTCTATGCAGAGGAACAAGCTTGGCAGTTAAAATTTTCTCATCAGAAGTTATAGTAGAAGTTATAAAAATGTCCAAGGCTTTGTTTACAGATATTAATGTTTACCAGTTTCATATGCTGTTGGAACATATTTAAGCAGAGTTATTTATCAAAATCATATATTAACTCTTGCAAAATATTCAAAATGTCCGTTAACTTTTGTAAATATTTGTTTTGGTACATTGACTCTTGTTAAATGTTCGTTTTGGTACATAGACTCTTAATTTTCGTTAATCCACCATTTCATGCAGGGGCAAATACGAAATTTCAAAATTTCGAGTTTAATTTTTCATTTATACTTATAAATAACTGAAATTTGATGGATAAAAAATCTTCTGCCTATTTGCGACTTAAATGTTTTTGCAGGTTTAATTCTTGAGTCTTAAAAAAAGAGTGTAAATAATTAAAATTTTCAGCTTAATTTTAAATAAAAAATATTGGGATTTCGTTTACATGTTTAATTATTTATGCGTAATAAATTAACATTTATTAATTTCTACCAAAAAGATTACTTTTAATAAAATTTTCGAATTTAATTTTTCATTTATGCTTATAAAGAACTAAAATTTGATGAATTTTTTTTCTTAGTTTTTGTGGGTTTAATTTCTGGGCTTAAAAAATTGTGTAATTGAAATTTTTGAGTTTAATTTTAAATTAAAAAATTTGTGTTTAATTTTCAGGTTTAATTATTTATCCATAATAATTTTTTTAAAAGATCCCTTAACTCTTATAAATTTCTGTTAAAATATTACTCATAAGTTTTTTTTTTTCTAATTTTGCTAAAAATATGATTCATAAAATTGATTTTTTTCAATAATATTTTTAAAAGTGTAGAAAAGTATATAAGAATTGTATTAGTTTGTAGAATATGATTTTGAAAATAAATATTTAAGTTTTGTACTTCATTAACTAGCAGATTGTTTTATATTAACCCGCAAATTTTTTTAGCCCGCTGGTTTAATTATTCATTATCACCGGCTAACTGGACAGTCTGAGAGGAAAAATCTGTAGGCTAAAAAAATCTGCTGCTAATGCAGTACAAAACTTCAATATTTATTTTTCTAAACCATATTCTACGAGTTAATATAATTCTTACATACTTTTCTTCACTTTTAAAAATATTATTGAAAAAAAATTAATTTATGAATCATATTTTTAGCAAAATTAGAAAAAATGTTTACGAGTAATATTTTGAAAGAAATTTATAAAGTCAAGAGATCCTTTAAGAAAATTTATTTTGCATAAATTAATAAACTTGAAAATTAAACCCGAAATTTTTTTATTCAACATTAAGCTCGAAAATTTCAATTAATTACACAATTTTTCTTAAGGCCCATAAATTAAACATACAAAAAAATTAAACCCGTCAAAATTAAGAATTTTTTTTTCATCAAATTTAAGTTCTTTATGAAAAATTAAATTCAAAAATTTTATTTCGAGTAATCTTTTTGGTAGAAATTAACAAGCGTTAAGGGACCCTTCAAAAAAATTTATTACACATAAATAATTAAACATGTAAATTAAATCCCAAAATTTTTTATTTAAAATTATAGCCAAAAAATTTAATTATTTACACTTTTTTTTAAGACTCAGAAATTTAACTTGCAAAAAAATTTAGCCCGCAAATACGCAGAATTTTTTTTTCCATCAAATTTCAGTTATTTATAAGCATAAATGAAAAATTAAACCCAAAATTTTGATATTCCGCATTTGCTCATGTATGAAACGTCGACCTAACGAAAATTAAGAGTCAATATACAAAAATGAACATTTAATAAGAGTCAATGTACCAAAACAAACATTTACAAGAGTTAACGAGCATTTTGAATATTTTTAAGAATCAATGTATGATTTTGATAAATAACTCTATTTAAGCAGCCTTTGTTCAAGAGTTTTGTAAAGGATAGATACTGAATTAAGAACTTTACAAATGTATATAGCACTGTCCATGGTCGTTAAGTTTGTTCAGTTTTAGTACTTGGAACAACTTTATGCATTAAGTTTTATAAAAAAGATTTGTATTTAAATGCTTAATTCTCTGCTCATTTATGCTTAATATCATTAATAGTGACCATTTTTGTTGTCAATTTACTGTTTTATATTCTAATCCTTATTGCAGCCGCTCACTTTATAATCTATTTTTTTTTTTAATTTAGTTTTTATTTTTATTTCAATATTGCATAATTATATTCTGAATACCCTTTATTTTACTTGATTTGTAATTGGTAAACTGGCCGCTCTTTGGAGCGTCTTCTTACTATTATCATATGTCCAAACAGGCCAAGCTTTATAGATTTTTGCAAAAATCAAAACAAACTGATAGCAATAAGAAAAATCAAAATGATAATGATGATCCTATTGCTAAAGAAAATGGTCGTTTGAGGAAAAAAGTTGAAGACTTGATGAAAAAGCAAAAGCTTCCCCAGTTAAGGAGAGTCATAGCAGGGCAAGAAAAAACTAAGCCATGGGGTCAAGATGCTCAGGCTAAGGTTTTCTCTCTTATGCCTTTATTATCAATTTGTGATGTTTTTGTATTTTATCTATTTCCCTTAAAAATTTTATTTTTGCTGAAATGTTGTAATATTTGCACTCCTTTATTCTGTAAACTTAGGTTGGGAGCCGCTTGATTGAATTATTGATTGATACAGCTTATATTCAGCCCTCGGTTGATCAGCAAATAGATGGCTCATTTGATATCCGCCCTGCATTTAGGCATACACTCAAGACATTCACATTGGAAGGGTGAGAAAATGAAACTTATTTTATTTTCTGGTCCCCCGTTCTCTTAGTTTGGTAACTAACAATTGATTCACTAGCAGGAATAATTCAGGCAGGAATTCGAGCAAAAGATATGGGGTTATTGAATGTGATGCACTGGTTCGACAAGGACTAGAAAGAACGGTAAGATTTAAGATCTTTAGCGAGTTTTCTTATTTGCTGTATCTTCGTTGCTTGTTTATTGTATTTTTGTGTTTTTCAGGCCAAGCATATGGTTATTCCGTACATGCCTATGTTAATACCTCCAGTAAATTGGACAGGGTATGAAGTAAAGTTTTAAGCTTGAGCTATTATGTCTTCAAAAATTTTAAGCTGTTAATGGGGTTATTAATGCATTGGTACTGTTTTATCAATTGTGCTATTTGTCACCTTCCAAATTTTTTAACCTTAATGAAAATGTTGACTTGCCATATTCATCGTGTCTTGGCCATAATCATTATCATCATGATCATTTTTATATTCACGGTTATCCATAATCCAATGGATGCAACTGAATGAATCTTCTTACTCCGTAACTTTTAAAGGTAATGATGTATGCTATCCCAATTCATGTATTTTTATAGATAGAATCCACACCTAAAATAGGCGTTTGGTAGGAAATTTTGTCTATCTAGTTCTATTTTATGTTGTTAACTCCAGCATGCATGTCTTTTGTGAAACAAAATACAAAGTTGCCTTTTCTTTCTTAATGCATTCAACATAATTTTGTCTTGCCACTGTTGTTTTGTTCTGTGCTCTTGTTGCAGTTGGAGCAACAACTAAAACTTTTCTTTATAGCTTTATCTTCAATGTTAATTATCAGCTTGCTCTATATAAAACAATCGTTTCACTCTTTTGCTACTCTTCTAACAATTTCTTCCCAATAACATCACTTTTACTAGACTGTCATTCTTTGTTAAAGTCTTATAAGAATTTGCAGTATTTCCAATTTGGTGTCAGTGAAAATAATCTAAATTTTTTAGTTTTTAATATTTGATTTGTACATCTATGTGCCGCTTGCTAAAGCCTTTTTTTTTGCAAATTATGCAGTCATTGGATATGAGTTGAGTTTTGTTATTTCATGCTTATCACTATTTTTAATGTTTTGAACTTGTGCAGTTATGAAAAAGGAGGACACTTGTTTTTGCCATCTTACATAATGAGAACTCACGGAGCAAGAAAGCAGCGCAGTGCATTAAAAATGACGCCAAAGAAGCAATTGCAACCGGTTTTTGAGGTTCTAGCTTTGTTTTCTTTCGTTCATGTTAAGCTCAATTTAGCAAAAGAAAAATTATGCTTTCAATGAGGCTACGACACTACAAAATTTTGTTTGCTTATTTAACTTTTTCATAGCAGTACGTTTTTCTGCTTAAAGTTGCTGTTATATCTCAAGGATTTTCTCATTGTTTTAGCTTCTTTTAAACATATCTGCAGAGTTTATAAACTACATGTCTTTGTACCCATTATAAAATCAATAAGTGCATTCATTTTTGTGTGAAACTAGCATCTCATCCATGAAAGATTATCATTAGGCGCTAAGCTCCCTTTAAAATATATTTTATAGTATGATTTTATTTTCAGGCGCTTAACACTCTTGGAGAAGTCAGATGGAGGATTAACAAACGTGTTCTTGGTATTGTAGACAGACTGTGGTCAAGCGGGGGATGCCTTGCAGACTTGGTTGATCGTGAAGATGTCAGTTGCTTCATGTGGTCCTTATACTTGCATTTGATCATTTTTCTTTCAGTTAATCAATTAAACTACTTTTGCTCTGGCAGTTAGCTCAACTGCTACATGCAGCGGCCTCTCTTTCTTTTTTTATCAATTTTCCACATTTATGATGCAGATTCCACTCCCAGAGAAGCCTGATACTGAAGATCAGGATGAAATTAAAAGGTGGAAGTGGAAATTAAGCGAAACAAAAAAGGAAAATAGTGAGAGGCATTCTCTGCGGTGTGATGTTGAGCTTAAACTAGCTGTAAGAAGTTGTGCATGGGGAGTAATTAACATTTGTTTGATTATACCAAATATATATAAGTGCTTGTGAAACTGAATTTCATTTTTGGAGCAGGTAGCTCGAAAAATGAAAGATGAGGAAGGTTTTTATTATCCACACAACCTGGATTTTAGGGGCCGTGCATATCCAATGCATCCACATCTGAATCATCTTGGTTCAGATTTATGTCGAGGTGTATTAGAATTTGCTGAGGGGCGTCCATTGGGAAAGTCAGGCTTACTTTGGTTAAAGATTCATCTGGCAAATTTATTTGGAAATGGCATTGACAAAAAATCATACGAAGGCAGAATTGCTTTCACTGAGAATCATTTAAGTGATATATTTGACTCAGCTGATAGACCATTTGAAGGTGAACGCTGGTGGTTGACTGCAGAAGATCCATTTCAGTGCTTAGCAGTTTGTATAAACATTGCAGAAGCGTTAAGAAGCTCATCGCCTGAAACTACTATTTCACACTTACCAGTGCATCAGGTTGTCCATTCTTCTTTTTCTGCTACTATTATTGATATTAGATTTGGTGCTTAGGGTGCTTTGCTCACAGAAGTGAATTTTCTGGAGCCTAAGGGTTTTCTAAGTTATTGCAGTATAACCTGAATTGTCATATGCTATATTTGTTATTGAAAGAAAGCTGTTTCTGTTTGGGGCATGAAATTTTTCTTAACTTTTGGTAAATGTAATCCATTGCAATTTATTTTACGGGATGTTTGGTTTATAGGAATTGTCCAGCAAAGTTTGGATTTCTGAGAGTATAAATACGAGTTTTTGGACCGCTGGAATTGTGCTGCAATGTTAACTTTAGGGGAATTGAATTTCTGGCCTTACAAAATTTAGCGTTTTTCAAATGCAACAGCACAAAATCAAGTCTTGAACCTGCTAGGTGGGGTTGGCTATATAAATCCTTTGTTTCGATTGTGCACGATCAAATAGAAACCCCTTCCTAAGTTCCAAATAGTTAAGATTCTTTCTAATGGTTTTTTCCCTAAGTTTCTCTTTATCTTCCACATAGGCAAAATTCATTTATTCAATTTTTTTAAAAGGGGCTTTGGATGGCTTACACTTAATTTGCTCGAACCATCTAAGACAAAATTATCTAATTTTATCCAATATTGGAATCTCCAATATTACTATGGATGGACTCATTTATCATTCTATCCTTATGAATATACCCACTCATCCACCTTAGTCACCTCATTTCTGTAACCTTTATTTATTGATAAATTTTTTTTGTTGATCAACATTTTGCCCATTTAACATAATCAGTTGTATAGCTGCTTTTAAACCTCTTCTTTAATTGGAGTCAGATTTTTTGTATTGCAAAACAGTCCAGTAGCACTTTTCTATTTCATTTAACCAACTTGGATGCTATTAATCATATTCTTTCTATTTTATCATTATTTTGAATAATTGAACCAATATATTTGAACCTCTTGCTCTTCTTGATCACTTGGTTTTCAATAGTTATGTCCTCAAAGTTAGGGCTTCTATTTTAATTAAACTTGACTCATGTCATAATATTAATGCACCAAAAAATGGATGGAGTTGTGTTCAAGCAAAACATCATCAGCTCTCATCGGGACAAAAATTGACTTTCATTGACCGTTGGCCACCCATTCCTTGCATTTACAAAGGATGTATACCCTTGTTAGCTCTCTAAGCCTGACTACGTATCCAATGGCTTGCCCTTGCCCATCCTCGCCAACCTTGCACCACTATTTGGAGATATTTATTGCCTTAGGTTTAAAAATTATTATCTTCTTACAAACTACTTTGCAGCCAAATCACACATAAGGATTGTTTGATCTGATGTAAGTCAAGCATTAATTAATTTATTATTTGTAATTTTAATTTCTAGTATTTTGTATGCAATTTTTCAATTACTGTGTAAAATATTGGGGTGATTCAATAACACCCCTCTTTACAAATACCCCGTAATAGAAATATGCCCAGATAGAATGTAAACAAATTACACGCATGCATGGAGAAAAAATAGGTAACCCTTCTTGATCATGCCCAGCACTTGCTGGACTTTCCTTGTCGAAGCTTGCTTCACTTCTTCTGCCTTGTCAGCCCATAGCCAACCTTATCCCACCAATATCTTCCCTTGACCCACCTCCATCTGGTCCTCACCCTTCCCTGACCAGGCCTCTCCCAATTCCGGCTGGCCCCCGACTGGCCTTTTTGCCCAAGCATCACTGCAAGCCTTGTGTCGTGATTCCAACTAGAAAAGCACTAATGTCGGTCTTTGAAGGCCATTATCAGCTTTTAATGGCCCATGCCGATCCTTTGTGGTCACCGATCATCTCATCCAAGGCAATCAATAGTTTAGTTTTGATGATCACTAAGTGAATTTGTTTTTACATTGGACTAATCATTTTATCAAGTATTGCATTTTTAGATTAGCTCATTAACTTAAGGTAGCCCTCAATCATATCAAATTGAAGATTTAGTTTTAGTTTTAGTTTAATTTTATTTTTGTGTAATTTGTCTTTTGATATTTTTTAATGATATATGTATATTTGCTAAAGGTTGAGAGAGATCACACATGTACGTATATTTGCTAAAGGTTGAGAGAGATCACACTTAAGGCTAACTAAACAGTCTTAAGTAATTTCGCTTAGCTTGCTATGGGCCCGAGTGCCTTGAAGGGCGCGCTCAGACGCAATCAAGTTGAAACTTGGTCTGTGTTCAGACATAGTGCGTCCAGGCGCCTAGTAAGCACACGTTCTAACGTGCCACTGATTGCGGGCCTAATAAGATAACTTGTGTGCCACGAATTGCGGGCCTGATAAGTCAACATGGGGGCTGCGTATTGCAAGCTTAATAGGCTACCTGTGTGCCAAGGACCACGGGGCCTATTATGCAACCAGTAGGCCACAAATCTCCAGTCTAATTAGGAAATCTATGAGCTTTGGATCACCGCCTCTCGCTCCCAAGCACGCACAAATCTAGCTCCAAGACACTTCAACCTGCTTAAAATTTATTTTTTGGCACAATAGCTTTTCACCTATAAATAAGGAGTATGAGATCTCTTAGCATTAGAAAAGTTTTTTTAATCTTTCATAAAATAAGTTAAGGGATTTTAAGAAAGTTTGAAAGCTATTTATTTTATAACCCTACCCTTGTGCTTTGTGCAAGTGATTTTGGCAACTCCATCAGGCATTGGATTGCGAAGGAAGGATGATCAAGGAGCTCTGCCAGGCATCGTAAGAGATTGGGAAGGAAGGATTGAGAAGACTATCTCAGGGGCTTTGGGAAGGAAGGAAGATTTTGCAGCTCCATGACCAAGTGTTTAAAGGAGTGGATTATACAGGTTTCATCGCATGCTGTGTGATTAACAATGGATCAACTCATGTTTGAGTGGATCTCGGAAGAGGTGAACTTTTGAAGAGTGGTCATAGGGCTAAGGAAACCTGAATCACTATAAATCTCTGTGTACTTTTTTAACCATGCTTTTTAGATTTCGCTTGCGATTAAATACTTTAAATAAAATATTTCAAACATACAAACACTACTAATTGAATTACATTGTAATATAATTGTATGATATTATATTACATTGGAATCTAATTACCTCGATAATTCAATTTCTTCAAGCCAAACAATCTCTAAACATAAAAATTTCAACTCCTTGGATGTTTTTACTGTTGTCTAAACATTATCAAAATTAAAGCTTTTACTTGAAATTGAATTGCACAAATTTTCAATTTTTCCAGATTTTTTACTTCCAGCAAACCAAACAACACCCTTATGGAAGCGTTGTACGTTCTGCATCATAGAATTCTGCACCGTCTGTGTACCATTCAATTTTTAGTGACTGGTTAGAGATTTTGCAGTGGCATAAACTCTGTGCATTGGAGCTGCACCTAGACTTTAGCCTGCCAAATGACAGCAGATTGAAGTTCTGAATTTGCCTAAAACATTTTGCTTCTGTGAACCAAAATCATTTTTTTTTAATTAAGTAGTGTTGCAATTCAGCGTGAAAAACATTGTAAAACTGAGAAATTTCTGATTAAAATTTCAGTGGCTAAGCCTTTCGTTTAACTGATTTTTATTTGAAAGTTGTTTCATGCCATTTGATATGAGTTTTTTTTTGTTTTGCTAAAGTAATCCCCTGGCTTTTAAACATTATTCAATTTACTATTAGTCTCTTTAGTGTTTAGGAACAATCTCTTGATTTCCTTGATTTGATTCAAAATAATACTTTGATTATCTATTGGTTTACTCAAACATCCCTTAATTATTTAGTTTATGCGATTTATTGAATGATTTTATGGATATTTGAGTACTTTTTTAGCAATTTAGAACAGCTTATTTTAAATTAGATTATTTCTATTTTCCAGACATTGACATCTAATTATTTGCGTTTTATTTGATACTAACAAGAAAAATGTAGATACTTTTCATTGTCTATTATATTTATTAGAGTTAGTTTTACTATTCTAGTTTCTGACTGAGTTGTTTAAATTACTGCTTCTCAGGATGGTTCTTGCAATGGTCTTCAGCATTATGCAGCTCTTGGAAGGGACAAGGTAAAATTCCTACAAATTTATTTTAATGTCACTCCTAATATTGAAATATCAATTGATCTTAAGCTAAATATGGATTTATTGTTTACGAATCAATATGCAACTTAAAACTAATTTCAATTTGATTGGCTTTTACCTTTTTAACCTGCTAATTTGATCAAATATTGATTCTTTCTTTTGTCATGATTTGGGATAACTGCTTAAATGTTCTAATTACACTTATTTTTTTAAGACTTTTCAGTAAAATTTTCCTAGTTTTTTCACTTAAGAAAACTATGGCTACATTTTAGCCAGTTATTTCTTGCATGTGGATAGGGCTTGTTTAGAAGAAATGCTGAGGTTTTTTACATCGTTAGTGATGATTGAATTACTTATGTTACCTTTTTAAATTGTTACAAGTAATTATCAATTCCTAGATCTCTTAGAGGTGTGAGCTTTGTTTTCTGGATACTCTTTTTAAGATTATCCATACTAACTTTAGTATGGATGCTAATTTTAAAAAAAAATTTGTATCCTTGCACAGCTTAGCTTGATATTGTTTGTTGAAAGACAATGGTCTGTCACACTAACACATAAATGTTAGAAAACAAAAGTAACTTAGCTACTTCAAAAGAATTTTTAAAAACTTGAAATGGATTGTGTTTGATGTGTGTGGAATAGTGTATGAAAATTTCAAGTTTTTGTGTAACTCTCTCTCTCTCTATATATATATATATATAAAGAGAGAGAGAGAGGTTAATAGTATAACATTTTCTTCTTTATTTTCAACTTCTTAGTGATTAATCTGAATGACATAGATTAAAGGATAATACCAGAGAGTTACATCACATAATGTGATTGTTTTGTAGTGTGCTTTAATTTGCATCATTCATACTACGTGATGAATGATTCTCATTGTAGAAGGAAATCTGCTATTATCTTTCTAAAATGATGGTAAACTTCTTCTATGATTATAGAATTTTTTTTTTACCAATAAAAGTTTCCCCAGACATTCAAAAATTCATAAACTAATCTTAAATTACTCTTAGCCTTGACACCTTTTTTAGAGATTTTGGGGCATAGTAGCACTAATATATATATAGGATAGGTTAGTTTTTGTATTTTGGCATGTGATAACTCTGGTCATTGGGATTACATGATCAAGAAAAGTCAAATTTCCATATGAATTTATAGTATTCAATCTATACACATGCATACTATATCTACATTTTTTTGACGAAAAGGTATGTTGTTAAAAAAAGAGATACATAAAACAGTTCAAAATGATAACTAAAGAAACAAAAAAATGAAGTCCCAAAAATAGAGTATAAAAGAAAATCAGATGTGGGATAGTAATAGCATGGTTGAGCTTTGGAGATGTTCATGATGACAAGATAGGAGCGCCAAGTATTCCTATCAGTGGATTTTTCATACATAGAGTTGCTCACCACCCAAAATTGAGTAGATATTTTATGGTGGTCAACATCTTCTAGAATATTGGCTTCTTCAGTCTTCACACCATCATAGCCAGCTGTACATGCTAGTTGCAAGGCACCTTAATTGGATTTGCTTCACATGCGCTTTAAATCAATCCTAACTTCACAGTTACTCTAATTCCTAGATTCTTAAATTTTATTAGGTCTCCTTATAGGCTTTTGACATCAGTTTATTGCTTCTATTGCTATTGACTTTCCAAGATTCTCAGTTGGTGCTCCTAATAGATTCATCTCGAAGGTGGAACCCAAGACTTTGGATGAGGAGGAAAAAAGGAGGTAAGGAGAAGGAAATGGAAGAGCCCCCCATCCCTAAGGGGGGCTCGAAGGCGATTCCTCTTGAGGGGGCGTCAACCCCCTCGATTCTCGGCCAGCGAGCTGACCTAGGCTCGGCATCGACGGGTCCTTGCCACGACCCTCACCGTCGCTTCATTGCGGCAGTTCTTGGTGAGTCCGCAGCTAGCTCAACGTTGGCAACCGTCGAAGTCACGGGATTGGCCTCGTCATCCGACGCGACGAAGGAGGCAACCGAGGAATTGACCTCGATGAGGTCGCCCTGCCGAGCGCATCCCTTCCGGGACCTCGCACGGGCGGCGGGGTCCGTCTAACCGCTGAGGATTGCTTCGCCGTTGTCCTCACCATTGAGCTCGTCGAGCTCATCTCGACTCGTGGTGGGTTTGCCCACCATCACTCAAGGAGGGGATCTTTTGAAGTGTATGGCTGCTTCTTTCCCCATGAAAGCTGCAGAAAAAGTTTCAGCTCAAAAAAAATTGCTGACTTCTGTTTCTCGAGGTTTGAATGTTATAATTTTATATTCTAATGAATTGATGCTGTGAATTTTGTGGATTTAGATGTGTTTGAGAATGAGTTGTCATCTGATAGATCTTCACCCCTTCAAGAAGTCATGGAAAATATTTTTGAAGAATGCTCACAAAGTATTCGATAGAATGCCCCAACAGAATTGCAGTCGCAGTTTTTGAAAAAAAAATACGTGGACGCAGCCAAAAACAATCCCGTGTGTTTCAATCGGTTCGGCGGACAGCTTTAAAGGAGAACAATGTGAAATTATAATGGATTTTAATGCTCAAATCTAATTAAGGGCTAAGTTTGCGGGCTCTCTTATGGTCCGTCTCTTTGGCCATCCCACACAAACCCCAACCCATGCCCTTTTGGCGAGGCCCATAGGCTGAATCGAGCTCACGACAGAGTGGGCCAACGGGCGCTCAGGCCGGGCCAGCTCTATTGGCCGGGCCGAGGTAGCCATCGGTTGTGCCCGAGCTCGAGCCGGATGGTCGGGCGAGCAGGCCGAGAGGTACCTCAACCATGCGGCCTCTCGATGAGTCGCGATGACCTGTGGTCGGGCCCTTTCGACGTTGAACTAAAACCCAATCCTCCTTCTTGTTGGCGATTCTCGGATCGGAGGGAACTGAAGATGCTTGCACTTGTTGCGCATTATAACCCGAGCAATCTTTATGTTCTGCATTACCACATGATTTGCAATAAAAAGAAATACCTTCATAGGAGATACGTTGTGTGAAGTCCCCATCCACCCCGTGAATTTGAACCGAAGTGATGAGTTTATTTAGGAGGTTGATTTCAACACAAATCCGCGCGAATCCACTCCTTTCACCATTGGCGGTGGTTGCATCCAAGCAAATTGGATTTTCGATGGCGGCGACAATGTTGGTGAGATTAACATTGCTCCATAGATCAAGAAGGTTGTAGCCAGAGTTTTTGCTGGCAAGCGCACCCAAACCGGCGTCGACCATCCTAAGTTCATGCTCGGTGTGAATCCCGGCACCCAATTGACAAAGCGAGAACTTGATCATCAATGAACCAAGGTCCTCCGGCAAGCTCCCTATCGTTCGCTTGCTTATTTTCAAATTGCACCAAAAAACAATCGGCCTCTAGCATGTAGACCATGAGCTCACTGAATTTGTTCCACCGTAACTTCAATTCATCCACAATAACATGATAGAGGATGCGCTGACCAAAGAGGCGAACTACAAGAGAGCCAACAAACTTCGCTCTTAACTGAATTTGAGTATCAAAATTCATTATAATTTCACCTTGTTCTTCTCTTAAGATGTTCGCCAAACTGATTGGAACACATGAGAATGTTTTTGGCTGAGTCTACGAATTTTTTTTTAAAAACTGTGACCCCAATTATGTTGGGGCATTCTGCCGAACACCTTGTGGGCGTTCTTCAGGAATGTTTTCCATGGCTTCTTCTTGAAGGGGTGAAGAGCTATCAGGTGGAAACCCATTCTCAAACACATCTAAATCCACAACATTCACAGCATCAATTTTATTATTATTTGAAATTATGACATTCAGACATTGAGAAACGAAAGTCAGCAATTTTTTTTGAGCTGAAATTTTTTATACAGCTTTCATGGAGGAAGAAGCAGCCATAAACTTCAAGAGATCTCCTTGAGTGATGGTGGGCAAACCCACCACGAGTCGAGATGAGCTCGACGAGCTCGATGGTGAGGACAACAGTGAAGCAATCCTCGGCGGCGAGACGGACCCCGTCACCAGTGCGGGGTCCCGGACAGAATGCGCTAGGCTGGGCGACCTCACTGAGGTCAATTCCTCGGTTGCCTCCTTCGTCGCGTTGGATGACGAGGCCAATCTCGTGACTTCGATGGCTGTCGACGTCGAGGTAGCTGCGGACTCACCAAGAGCTTCATCAATGAAGTGACAGTGAGGGTCCGACAAGGACTTGTCGCTCCGGGCCTTGGTCGGCTTGCTGGTTGAGAATCGAGGGCGCCGACGCCCCCTCAAGAGGAGTCGCCTTCGAGCCCCCCTTAGGGATGGAGGGCTTTTCCATTTCCTTTTCCTTACCTCTTTTTTCCTCATCCAAAGCCTTTGGATTCCATTCTGCCTTCGAGCCCCCCTTTGATTTCTATTGACCCAACAAAAACTCTGGCTACAACCTAAAGAAAAAGAAAGATCGATAAATGAGAGAATGATTTTTTCTTGTGCGTAAACAACCAACATAGGCTAGGATTTCTATTTAGAGATCTCTTTGGATTTGGTGAATGTTTTATTTTTTTCCTTTTTAGTTTGCATATTATTTTACTTTCATTTTGTGCTTTGAGATCATTAACTCAATATTTGTTGTATGCCTTTTATTATAAATGTACAAAATGCAATAGGTTTATATATATATATATATATATATATGAATGGTATTGCAGCCCAGTGGTTGAGGCTCAAGATTTGTTATTTCAGGTCATGAGTTCAACTCTCACCAGCCACACATAAATATATATATATATATATATAGACAAAATGTTATTATCCTTAGAGTTAGATCATATTTTTTTCACACATCTCTTAATATTAATTGTTTTAATAGATGGACTGGATGCAAGGTCAAAAAGTAGCTCTTTGGTTGAAAGTCTTATTTTGACTTTTGATTCCATCATCATTCAAGCTGGCTGATCTATGAGAGATGTATGCATTTTTTTTCATCTAAAGGATAATAATATTATTTTGCATATATAAATATATGCATATATATATATATATGTATGCATGTATGTATATGTATATATGCTAAAACCACTGTGTTGTGTTTTACTATTATATCAACAAGCTGGATATTTTCATTTTCACATATTTATATTTTGGGAAATTAATTGATGTTGATGTTTATTTATTTTTTCATTGTGCTATTTTACTATACACATTTGTTTTATATTAAAAAATTAGGATTTATGAATCAAATATGGTCTTGCATAGTTCATTATTTTTTTCTTGATTTGCTTGAGACTGTTAAGTTTCCAAGCATGTTTTGTGATTTATATTTTTATAAGATAAATTTTATATTTTTATTAATTCATTTTGATGCATTGAGATTAATCTAAAAATTGTTATTCATTTTTAGCATTAAAGTTATGCATGTCAAAATTTCAAGTTTCAAACTTCATTTAGGAATGTTTGATATACAATAATTTGTGTAATATAAATCTCAGGATTTACAAATACATTGTTTTTGAAATGCTATAATTAAGATGTGAAGTAAAAAAGAAATCATAATTTATTTTGCTGAACTATAAATTGTTGCTTGATAAATGATTCTTCCAAAATCAGGTAGTCTTGTAGCTCAATTCACAATGTAGGAAAGCTCGCTACGCCGACGTCTATGTCCCTCCCCTCAATCGCGACTTTTCATGAGATCACAACGCTGATCCCCTTGCCCTCAAATCGTGACTACTCGCGACACTCTAAATAACAGCCTGAGTTTGCCTCTTTGCCGATATCCCTCTCCACTGTGATGTTTTTTTTTTTTTTGCTTTTGCATACTATTTTGATGGAAAAGATGTTTGCCGCAATAAGTAAGAAGGGTGTTTAATAGTCTTTACTATTAAATCAGCTATTTAGTTTGCTAGGTTTTAGGATAAATTGACTATTTAATTTGTTTGGTTTTAAACAAAGCAGGCAATCTTGATAAACATTGGAATTATCTTACATTCAAATTACGCAAAGCGCTATATTCTGTAGATTTATTCATTTTAATCAAACAACCAAATAATTCTAATGGAATTAGATTATATTGTAATCAAACTACACTGTATTCAGAATGCATTGTAATTATAGTGCACTGCAAATCCAACTTATCAAACAATCTCTTAGTTTATTTCATTTGTTTAGTAAATTTGGTTCCAAAACTGATATTTGTTAAATTTAAATATTGGCAGTTGTGACATGTAAAATCACTTAAATATGCAATGAACATGAACATTTTATTAACATTTCTTAATTGTTAGGGGTGTTTAAGATGAAATCTGTGTTTACAGTTATTAAAAGAGAGAGGGAGAGAAGTTGAAAAGCATACCCTCACATTCGTCTTCAGCACTCTAACAATGCCTACACATGTTCCAATCTCCCCACGTGAGAGCCTAGCCGTTGCCCAACTCTGGACCTTCGACATCAGCCCCGCCTGCCAGCTCATGCATTCTTCTATCCCCATTGAACTCCAGGTCGTATGTCATGATCTCTTCGCATAACATATGGCAGGACTTATTGCGTTTGAGCCCTATGTGAGCACAATAGAAGGACCTCATTGAGTTACGCAAAAACAGCCCACTGGTCACATGCACGTAGAATAATTGACTATATCTCACATATGGCTGAAAACCTACTTGCAGCTGGCTTGAACACTAGTGGAGGAAGAAAGGAGTTTTAAAACATATGATTTATTCATGATATATCCATGTAATCAAAAGTTGTTCATCAATTTGGAGATTGAAATGCATGATTGCATGCATGCTGTTCTTGAAATATCCACAACCTACCTCCGATTAGCACAGTAGTTGGCTATCTCCAATTGTAAATACTAGACCTCCTTTCTCTCATGTGACTCAAGAGACTACTCTGTTCTAGAAGAGTTTACTGCCCAAGTTACAAGGCTTAAGATTTGATGCTCTTTGAGCTAATTAGGATAGTTATGTGAAAATTTTGTGTTATGAAGTTTTGATGCCCTTCAAGCCTACCAAGAGATAATTACTCTCCTTTTGTTAATCTTTTAATCCAGGGTGAGTAAATTTTGACTAGGGTTGGCTTCTAGTCGAGTCAGCCTAGTTCGAGTCAAGACGTATGACTCGAGCTCAACACAAATTTTCAAGTCGAGTCAAAATGTCTCTAGTTCGAATCGAGTCGAGTACGAATTTCGAGCTTCGGGTCAAATTGTCAGCCCTAGTTTTGACAATTTTTGGCACTATTAATTGTCAAAATTGTGTGAAAATTCTCATAAACTCACAATGCATCATGCTTACCTAAATTTCTAACGTAATTTTAGTTTGACATGTTAAAATAAATTTAATCAACTTGATTAATGAATTTTTATTTAAATTAAATATAATTAATTAATCAATTGTATTAATTGATGTAGTTGATAAATTATGTCAACAATAGTGTGATGATATAAACATTGAAACCTTTAGGGATCAAGAAACATAAACATACTCTAAGAAGAATTGAGGCTAAATTTTTGCATTAGAATTAATAATAGTATGATTATTAGTAATACTATTTGACCAAAAAATGATAGAGATAAGTTCTCACTATTTTAATGTATACTAAATTTTTATGTATCTCTCAAAATCTTACAAATGCTCACATCATTCTAAATATAATATATGCGCTCTTAAAACTTACTCTTAGAGTGCAAAGCTCGTTGCTCTCAAAAGGCTCCTCTTAAAATTCACTACTCCCATAGCACACAAGTCTTCATATACTCATAGATGAAGAGTATTCTTAAGCTCTCAATGCTCCTATTCTCTACTCGTAAATTGTAGCTTGCACAAAGACATGAAATGATCAATGCACACAAAAGATTTGTTTTCATAAAAGAGTTGCTCAAAAAGCGACAATTGTAAATATGAAATTAAGCAAGCTATTTGGTAGACCAAGCTGACAGAGCTAATAATTTAGATTGAATCAATTTCTTGTACATTTATGTGATTCTAGCTGAATTTGAGTTGAAGGTTTGGGTTTTAGCTGGCCTACTCAGTCGTAGCTGAACTAGTTAATTTCAATATTTGATTCCAATCAATCTTATTGATCTTAATTGGCCTAATTTATTTTTATTGACATGATCTCTAGTCGATCTAACTAATTCTAGGTGAACCAATTTAAGTTAAACTCATAGTTGGTTTAATAGATTCTTGTTGAGTTGCCCTATGTTAAACAAACCAAATCTTGTTTGATCTAAGTTATTCTACTTGAGTCTATTAAAACAAAATTTATTTTTTGGCCAATTTAACTCAAATAGCTGAGTTAGGTATAATAAACATTTGATCCCTAGACGACCCAACTAATTCTAGGTGAGTCTAAATTAAATGATATGACTCGTAGTTAATTTAAATGATCTTAGTTGTGTTATGCCGAGATATGTAACCTAGTAGATTTAGTATATCTAATCGAATTACTTCAATTTTGAAATAACTTAATCCTTAGATATTATGATTAGTTAGAATTAAATCATACATAATTCAATTCTATAAGATTTAAAGGATTCAAGATAAATACATACTTATATATGTGTGTGTGTGAAATTTTTTTTGAGGAATTAAAACCATTTTTCTTTGTCTGATGTCATCACCACCTGGACAGTGTGGCCATCTTGTCTAAATGACTAAAATTGTAAGACCAGCTACTCCGACATTTCAAAGGTCACAAATCCCACTTAAAATTAGAACTTCTGGTTTAAGTAGTTAAGATTGTAAGACCTACTATTCGGGCATTTTAAAGGTTCATTTTATTAAAAACTTGGGCTACTATATCTAAAAAGACAAAAATGTTGTAAAACTCTCGATATTGGGCATTTTAAACTGTTTCAAGCCTCAGTTCAAATTAACCCTATGCATTCTAATAGATGTAATCCCCATATTATTTTCAATTCTCAGGCCTTCCAAAGGATTTATGCCCTGCCCCAGAATTGGGAAAAATTTTCTAAGCGATTAAGTTTTAAGATTTGCTACCGTGAATAATCTAAACTAATGTAATATGTACTTTAAACTAAAATCCAACATTCTAATAGATGTATATTCAAATGTTGGCCATTGAATATCCCAAGTAATGGTGCTTGGTGGGTACAACAACAAAAACAACCCCAAAGCTTAGTCCCACTAGGTGGGGTTGGCTACTTGAATCCTTTATTTTCATTGTGCACGATTAAATAGAAGCCTATAACTAGTTCTAAATCAAGAAGTTCCTTTCGTTTGTTTACTTCCCATGTCATCTCTTTTAACATGGTCAAAATTCATACACTCAACTTTTTAGCATGGACATCAAACGATTATTCTTAATATGCTTGAACCATCTAAGATATCTACTATCAGGACCACTCTAACCTTTCTATGAATGAGCGCATTTCTCTTCCTTCAATTTTTAGTATATCCACTTATCCACCTAAGCATCCCATCTATGTGATACTTATTTTATTAGTACAACTCTTCTTTGTTGGAAAACATGCAACCCCATAACATCGTTGGCATATAGTTATTCTATAAATTTTTTCTTTGATTTTGAATTGATTTTTAGATCACACAACACACTGAAAGCGGTCCTCCATTTCATCGAACTAGTTTGGACCTTGTTAGTTACTTTACCCTCGATTTCACCATTTTTTGTACAATTGAACCATGGGATTTGAATCTCACTCTTCTTGATCACATGATGATCAAAAGTTATGTCCTCGAGATTAAGGCTTCTATTATAATTATATTTTGTTTTTTTATTTGCTAAGATGAAATCCTTTAGTTAAAGTAGTTTTCCGTAACTCAAATTTAGCTTTAACCCACCCATAGTTTTATCAATTAAGAGAATGTCATCTACAAATAACATGCACTAAGGAACCTCCTTTTGAATGTGTACAATAAGAAAATTCATAATTAAAGCAAAGAGATATGGACTAAGAGTAATGATTTGATGCGATCTATATAGTAATAGAAAAATTGTTAGATAAATCACCTTGCTATTGAACGCATGTTACAATCTCACTATGCATATCCTTAATAACTTTAATATCAGACACATTCTCTTTCTTTTCAAAAATTCTTAAAGTGCCACTCTTAGTACTTTATCATAAGCTTTTTGAGGTCAATAAAGATTAAATGAAGATCTTTTTTTATTTCTTTAAATTTTTCTATCAAACTTCTTAATAAATATGTGACTTCCATGGTAAGAATACTTGGCGTAAAACTACATTGATTTTTTGAAATACGATTATCCCTTTATTATTTGTATTGAATCACTTTCTCCCAAAGTTTCAATATATGACTTGTTAATTTAATTCCCCTATAATTTGCACAGTTTTCAGCATTGCCTTTATGCTCGTAAGAAGGTACAATATTATTCTTCCACTCATTTGATATTTTTTAAGTCTTCAAAGTTACATTAAATAACTTGGTATGCCAATAAATTTCTTCCTCATCCAACCATTATTCCCACACATCAATTTTTCCACCCTTCATCCTCTTAAAGTATTCAAAACCTCAACTTTACTAACCTGCCAAATGGAAGTGCAATTGGTATTATTAAATAGTTTTACATTCATTAAAAAATTAGTAAAATAATCTCAATCTTTATTGAATAGTCATCCTTTGAAAGAATTTTTTGATCATCGTTTTTGGGTTTTGCTCAGTAAATTTTCGGTTATTGGTAGGGAATTTCCCTATAAATGAAATGGGTTTTGCTCCAAATTTACTAATGGGCAGTGTTTGCTGATGGCTTTATTTGTTGGAAAATTATTTCTCGTAATTCCACATTGATCAAACATCGTCAGCATTAGAAAAAGTAGTGCAGCAGTTGCAGTCTGTGTGAATTGCATAATTGTGATATTTTGATGTAAAGAGTCGTGAAATTTGATATTGCTTCTCTTGAAATTTCTACTGGACATCTACGTAGTATTTAGTTTTTATTTTTTGTGATTTCTATTTATTACTTTCATTTGCAGCGCATTTTCAGCAACTCCTCCCACTCGTTTCTGGATGGCTAGTTTATGCACAAATGGTTATCTGCATCCCCTACACCATTCTTTTGAATGACTACCGTGTGCACAAACTTTTTATCTAGTTATTAGCATTCAAAAGTCTCTGTTTTTCTTTCGATACCATACATCTATTTTCTGCACATTTGCATGACTACAAAAAAAATTGTCAAAATTGTTAGTTATCTTCTTAGAAAGCATTTCCTTTTACTAATTATATCAAACTTTAGAATGTCACACCAATGTAATTTTCACTTGTCCTTACTCAAAATGTTGGTCCTTTGTAGTTGGGAGCTGCAGCCGTAAACTTGATTGCTGGAGACAAGCCCTCTGATGTTTACTCCAGCATAGCAGCCAGGTAATCTTTCTCGAAATGCTAGTTTATGTTTACTAGTATTTTATCGAAATACCATTTTATGTTTATATTGGTAGTTGAAATGGAGGTTATAGATGTGAATCAGGAAACATTTCTTTATGCTTGACATTTTATGTTTAAGTTTCATTCTCATTTGTTGATAAATATTTTTATAAAATTTTTTATTTTTTATATCCAGAGTTTTGCCACTTAATGAAATTTGTGATTGCTGTCTCAACCCTGGATGAGAATGGTTAGTAATATTGAATCTAGCTTGATGATTCATAAAGTTAACCTTAAATTATTTGGATACATTAAATGATGATGATGCAATTGTTTCAATCTTTATCAACAAGCAAAATACTGAATGTTTTTTTCTTGTATACTTGCATGACATTAGTGATGTTAATACAAATCGAACTTGAGTTAGAGTTGCATTTTATTTGGTTTGTATATTTTATTTTCTTTAATATGATAAACTATACATAATATTAATGATCTCTGGCATATATAAAGCTTTTTAAAATTGAGTTTTGTAGCAGTGGCTAGTGGTTATTCTTTTTTTCTGTTTGTCATATTTGACAATAGAAAGCTTCAGTGATACTAATGGCACTTCTCCACAAATCAAAGATTTTGTTTATTTGTAGGTGATCAGTGAGTTAATATGTGAACATTTTATGTATAAATAAATGTTAATGGGCAAATGATTAAGTTTTTCGCCCTGGTTAAAGAGCGCATTACCATGAAATTTCTACGTACTAGTTATAAATGACTTAAAAAATGGTTACTTTTACTTTTGTTATGTTGGAAAAAGAAGGTAATTTTATAGCATACACTGTCACAATCTTGTCTGATAAGAAGGTATTGATTAGTCGGATATATGCCGGATAACAAGGATATTTAATTTGTTTATATTATTTCCTAGATAATATAAAAGAGTCACTAAATAATCTTCAAAGATGTACATCAACTTTTATATTATTTTTGGCACACCCTTTATTTTTCAAAAGATGAATATGTTAAAATTTAAAACTTTTAGCATTTGACATTCAATATATATATCTCAATGTCTATTTGTTTGTACTTTTGTATCAACCATCTGCTCTTGATTTACTTGTTTTATGATTGGTAACAACCGCTTATTAATAGTGGCTAGCTTAAATTTATTTGCATATGAAAGAGTGATGCATGCATGCTGATAAAAAGAAATATAAGAATCTAAAATGAAAAGGTACATGTGGAAAATTTGAAAAATAAAGTTATCAGCATAAGATATTGATTCGTTGTTAAGTTCAGAATGCATTTTTTATTCATAATTTAAGAATAATCTTAATCTCTAGCAGAACCAAAACCTTTTCTTAGTAGGTGCAACATTTGATTTAGGTGTGTAATTAAGATATTAACCATACACAGGAATACGACGATTAATATAAAAGATGTAAATAATGCACTTTTCCTACAAATATAAATTATATAGCTTTAAGAGTAATTTTGATATTTAAGGGGATGCATTTCTAGCCCCTAGTTATAAAGGCTCCACCATCGACCTAAGTTTTTCTTTCTCCTCACATGGGAACCTACAATTTATTTGTAAGTACAACATATTTCATTTGTATGGAAGTTGTAATCTATTCGCAGATAATACAGAAACTTGAATTTTATTATGCCAAGTATGAAAGCTAATGCTCATTTGCACATGTTGGATAACCTACCTAGTTATGTTTTATAGGAATGTACTATTTCTTGTAGATGAATTATCTATCTTTTTGTAATTCTTTTTACTCTTCGGGCATGATACTTTGTATATCATAGAATTATATCAAAATTTATTTTGAAATACTTATATATGCTTGCATTATATGGAAGCATATAAGATTCCTGAAGTTCTGATGCTTATGCTTTTTATGTTGTATTATTTTATTTATTTACGCAAATATATACGATTTAAATTAAATTACATTGGTTTTTGAATTTGAAAAATATAAATTTGACTATAAAATTAAGAGTAACAAGCTATATAAAATCTAAATATAATTGTTTACATTAGATTATCTTTTGAATTAGGTGAGTGCTTAAGTTTGCTTTTTGACGAGTTGTGTCTGACCAATTTTTATGTAGCTCTGATGTTTTTAATGGTGAGCTAAGTAATTAATTGACAACCTCCTCTTAGTTGTTGATTCTTTCAATATTTCTTAGAAAGATTAATATTTGGTTCGATTCCTTAATTTAATATTGAGATTGTGAATGATTTGACAAAAAAACTATCCTACTAATGAAAACTCTATCTACGAATTGAAGCATTTTTTAATGATTAAAGGTCTAAATTATGCTTTAATAAGTTGATGCCCAAATTGTGAGTATGGCCAACATAGATGTTGTTTTCTTCTATCTGGTTCCTATATTTTAACATTTATTTTCCAAAACTTTGTATTGTATGCCAAAACTAACTCCTTGGAAAGACAAGGTACTACTTTGGAGAGCTCAGCCCACAAAAATTGTCTTTGAAGGGAGTTTTCCAAAACAGCATGACGCTCGTATAAATATAGGGTTAATTGTGTTGTGGATGTAGTTGTTCACATTAGGGAAGTTATTTCTTTGATTCAAACCTGTCTTCTAGGCTAGAGGCAAGTGATCAGTTATTTCTAGACTGAACTTGCAGAGATGGATAGTGCCAATGCTTTTTATTCATGGTTATGCTAGACAATTAACTTTTGGGTTGTTTTTTCAATGCTTGATACTGTGAAAATTTAAGCTATAAGCAAAGCTGCTAATATTAAATACCACACACACACACACACACACACATATATATATATATATATATATATATTTATTATCATTCTCGTTCTTGATGTTTTAATATTTGACATGCATTTTTTATGACCGTTGAGCAGAGTGTTGGAAATCATGCAAAGAGATGCTGAAAAAGTTGATGCTGCTGACTCAAATGTTGCTTATGCTAGGCTTTTAATTGGTCATGTATGATCTATAAATATTTAATCCTCTCTTATCTATTTTTTTTTATGAAGGCTTACACTACATATTTTTTCAATTTTCTAAAAGAAATCAGATAAACTGTCAATGATTGATTTTCCTTCTGCTTTAATTACTTGCCGCTAGCAGATTGACATTTTCTTACAACTTTTTTGCTCGTGAATATCTACAAAATACTATTAAAAATGCTGAACCATGCCCATTTTAGGCTGTAAAATTCATGTTTAGAATATATCTATGTTTGTTAATTAAATTAAAGCAAAAGAATATTTTCTCTTTAATATTTAAGTGACAAGTTTTATTTTAAATTAGTTGCTTTCATTATTTTTAACCTTTTATAGTTCATAATGTCATGAAATGAATCAAATTACATTCTTCTAATCAATTTAACATCTAACCTCTTTTATGTACCATGTGTTCTACTTATTGCATCATAATCAAAGTTAGTACAAAAATTAAAATAAAAAGAGAATCTCATTATTATAAGATGATAAAAAATAAAGTTTAATTCAAATTTAAGAAAAAAAAATTATCTGCAATAGGTGTCAGTTAACTAAAGCTTGTCGCAGCTGGTAAATGGCTAATGGCTAATGGCTCAAGGCTTTAGTGAAGATGACCTCTACTCATTTAGAATTTGGAGACTTGGGGAGTAACAATCTTCTTAGTAAGATTTGCATCTCGACTGAATTGGCAATCAATTTCAATATGCTTATTGTGCTTATGAAAAGAAATGCTACTAACAATGTTAAAAGAAGGAAATAGGGTCATGAGTATTAAATTAAATAAGCATCCCGCTGTATTGTATCTGTTCTGGCTAAATTTATTTTATAGGTATCGGGGTCATGTTCCGTGACTTTAACACGGAAACGAGATGTTGACTGGGCTGCCCGATTGATCGAAAATTCACGGCGAGCTTCAACATCTTTTTGGGACCAACACTTATTTCGTGGTCATCAAAGAAGCTTCCAACAGTAGCTAGATCCAATACTGAAGTTGAATACAATGTTGTAGCCAACATGGCCAGTGAAATCATGTGGATCGTTCGTCTTCTCTATGACATCAATTTTCTTCACATATCAGTTCCAATCATTTGGTGTGATAATGTTGGTGCCACCTATCTAGTTGCCAACCCGATTTTCACATGGATGAAACATGTTGAGATTGATCAACATTTTTATTCGTGAACTTGTGGGTACTCATGATGCTCAAGTCTATCACATCCAACTGCACAACAACTTGCAGAATATTCTCACCAGCTACTTCAGAAAAAACAGTTCAAAGAACTTATACCCAAGCTTGTCACTTCAGCCATGTTTCAATTGATGGGCTGTATTAAACTAAATTAGCATCCCATTGTATTGCATCTGTTCCTGCTGGATTTATTCTATAAGTATCGAGTCTTGTCCCGTGACTCTAACATGGAAAAAAAGATAACATTTTCTCACAAGTGGTCTCTGTCTTCTTTCAATAAGATGAGTAATATGAAAACAAAATTCAATGAAAATGGTTTATATCGACATTTGCTCTTAAGTTGTATGGTTGTGGATTTATAGTCAGCTTTAATACTGGATTTGCCTACAAATGTTTATCTCTTTTCCGTATAACATGATTTGCCTTCAACAATATTTCAACATCTGTGAACATTTCATAATCAGTAGATTTTACATAATTAGCATAGGAAGTTGCTTCAACTTTTAGATGCTTTTATAAACCTAAACCTTTCTCTTAGTGTTTCTTTTTATATCTATGAGTTTAAAATATGAATCTCAATGTTTTTTTTCTAGGGGTTTGGATGTGTTTACAAGCAATCCCAATAACAGATGATATGTCTGGGACCTTACAATGAAGTCAATCGGCTTTCATATTAATCTCTGATATTATGATAGAGTTTCAGTAGGTTTGTATGTTGTTGTGTGCTTTCTCTGTGTTGTCTGGAGGAGGTGAATTCAGGTGATGATATTTTTTAATTGAGATTCAATGAGAATTTAAAATGCTCTTAGATGAAGGTTCAAATAATGGAGGGTTTTTTTTTGGAAGAAGTCATGGATACCTTAATCAAAACATGACCGAAAGGGTGACACTAGAGGATTTTCAATTTAGGTCATAGAAAAATATATTAGGAAGAGATTTCAGGCTATGGCACAATTTCAAAGTTCAAAGACTACTCCAATGTTGCCCACCCTAGAGAGGCGGGAGGAGAGACGAGAGAGCAAGGAGATCGCTGAGGTCTATGGCAGTTAATGGGGCTGAGCGTGAGGAAGCGTGTGTCGACTAGTACACAAACAGGATTGGGGCTGGGATAAGTGCAGTGCAGGTGTAGCGGGGCATCTGCTCAAGCGCATGTTGTGTGGGAGTGGGTCGGTTTGCGCTAGAGTTGGTGGCCAATTATGGTTTAACTCAAATTTTTTATCATGTTAAATTGGGAGAGACTAAAGGGTGGTTTTTTTCTTCATAGGAAGCATATATATATATATATATATATATATATATATATATGTATATATGGGCTCGCTGCCGGTCAAAAATAAGTAAATAGAGTGACTGGTATATTCTATAAAAAATAGAACAGCAAGTTAATAAAAACTTTTATGAAAAAGAATATAATGCCTTTTACCATACAGTATCAATTTATTTTTTTTATCTTGTTAAAAATTTTTAGTAACTGCAAAAAGTTATTTGACTTACTAAACTAATTTTAAAATTCATAATATTGAGACTTCACAATTATTGAAATAAATTTTAAAACTATATATTTTTTACTTCTAAAAATAAACATAAGGATTGAAAAAAAAAATTCTTTCAAAAATGGATAGAACCGCTCAATAATCTGGTTCAGCTTGAGATGAGTTTGTATGTCTTTACAATAAGATCTTGAGCCAACATTGGATCAACTAAAGCTCTAAGCAAAAGTATTTTAAAAGAGCCTTTTCTAAATGAATGGAAGAAAAACTATTATTTAAAAATTATGTGTAACTAGTAAACATGTTTTTGTCATTCCACCTTTGCGTTGCATTTTTTTTTCTCAGTGTTCATAGCATAAATGTGGGCAACTATAAGAACTCAAGAACGTCATTGTGCATGTCATAAGATGCAAAATTCTCCTGTTTTTGCTAATCAAGTTGTTTTATATTGATTAGGTGGACCGCAAATTAGTGAAACAGACTGTTATGACCTCTGTGTATGGTGTTACCTTTATTGGTGCTCGTGAACAAATAAAGAAAAGGTTAAAGGAACGCAATGTTAATATGGATAATAGTGAGTTATTTAAAGCTTCTTGTTATGCTGCAAAGGTAGTGAGCAATGCTCTTATTTTGTTTACTTTTGCGATATTTAAATTCAAATGTTAGCATTTGCTATTTGATAGACATTTATGATTAAATGCTCTTGTACTATTTGAGCAGATTACTTTGACAGCTCTTGAGGAGATGTTTCAAGCCGCACGAAGTATCATGACCTGGCTAGGTGACTGTGCGAAGGTTTGTTTATTTAAATTTAATCAAAAGCAGTCAAAAGTCCATTTTCAGCATTTTATTCTGCTTTGAAGTTATGGTATCTTCTAACTCACAAAGTAGAACTGGTTTAGTTATGGAAACGGGATAGCAGGGGGAGGCAGTGGGTTTTAGACAAGATGGCGTTAGAACTAGTGATGGTGATCCAATGATAGTATAGGTTCCTGTTGGCTTCCAGGGGGGATAATAGAGATGGGAATGACGACGGCAGTTGTTGGGGGCAATGATAATGCTATGTTGGCAGCAGGGTGGGCTTGGTGGTTAGGATTGATGGTGGCCGGGGGTGACAGCAGTGGGAGTTGGCAAGGGGTGTGGGCCTGATGAGGCGTTAACAGCAACTTACAACCTCCTCATTGGTAGTTTGTGGGTTGTTGCAGCATCAACCTGGCTTAAGCGGTCTTATCCACAGGCTGAACTTAGGGGTGCTTCAGGGCTCTTACTTGTAAGTCAAACTTAGTTTTGTGGCTCATGTTGTGCAGTCAAACAAAAATGTTGAATTTATTTAAGAATCATGTTTTCTGACATGTGCCACCAAGCATACCTTGAGAATATATAGATCAAAATAAATGCTTACAATAGCAAAAGCAAGCATTAACTCCATTAAGTGGGATATGATGCATGAATCCTTTAAATAGACGCCTCTCAGTAAGTTCCAAATAATTTCATCACAAGTCTTTATTGATCTTCATCTTTTGTTCTAATATGGGAAAGTTCATACACTCAATTTATCTAATAGGGGCACCAAAAGGTCTATTTTAATATCCAAATCATCTAAGACAACATTTTTTAATCTTATCTTATGACTGAAGATACTACAATTTTGCTATTTGCTATGATTGAAATCATTTCTCATTCTAGTTATTCAAGCACTCATCCAATTTAGTATCCTATTCTCTATAGCATTTATAAATAGGTTAGTTTTTTCTTTGTTGACTAACAATTTACCTTATATAACATTGCTTTTCTTATAGCAGCTGTACAATTTTTTTTTTAATTTTCAATGGGATTTTTTTACCGCTTAACATTTCAAAAGCACTATTCCATTTCATTTAATCAACTTTGATCTTATTAATCACACCACTCTCAATTTCACTATTAATTTGTATAATTGAGCCAATTTATTTTAGCATTTCACTCTTTTTTTTATCACATGATTTTCATTAATTATGTCATTGATATTAACTTTTTATGATGATTATACTTACCCTTCATATGTTCTATTTTAGATTTACTATGGCAAAGTTCTTTAGATTCTAAAGTAGTCCTCCACAATTCATGTTTTGCTTTAATTCCATTTCCAGTGTTATTAATTAGGAGAATGTCATCTTCAAATAATATGCACCAAGAAACCTCCTCTTGAATGTCTTTAATAAGAACATGTTTAATTTAGGAAAAAAGTTATGGACAGATAGTAGAGCTACAAGTATTTTAAATTTGATAAAGATTAAATGAAGATCTTATCTATTTTTAAATTTCTCAATCAATCTTCTTAATAACTGTATGGGTCTCATTGTACTTCTTAGAATAAAGCCAATTTAATTTTGTGAAATTTGGGTAACTCATTGTAATACTCTCTTACAGCCTTAGCATCATTTTATTTTATAAATAGGTGCAACAATACCCCTCTACTAATCTAACATATTTTAGTATTTTCAGCATTATATTATAACTTGACGAGCCAAGAAATTTCTTCATCGCCCAACTATTCTAAACATCAGTTTTATTATTCCATTAAATGAAAGTACAATTGGTATTATTTTTATTATTACTAAGCTCACTCATTTATTATTTGTATTAATGCATCATTCATTAAAAAAATATTTAAATAAAATAGCCATTTATATTAAATATCTTTATTGAAAGTGTTTTTGACTATGATTTATATGTTACTTGAGCAAGTTCTTTGTTCTTTTGTTTTTTTCTTTTTGGCTAGCTTGTATATATATTTCTCTCCTTCAATAATTTTTAGTTTATCATATAAATTCTTGAAGTTGTAATATTAGCATAATGCACTATTTATTTGAATTTATGATAAACTAGTTTATATATCTTTTTTTTCTTTACATAGAGCGATTTACTTCTACTACTAAGCATCTTTGTTGTTAAGTGTTGACCCTTTCCATTTACCAAATATGTTTTTAGCTATTTTTGCAAACACAACTAGCAATTGAATTCTATGTTATTTTGGTTATGTGGTTTTACCCTCAAAATTCCATTTCTCAAGCTTAAATTTTCACTCCTATATATATACATATATAAGATTATGTTACATTTCTTAAGATTATTATATATCACACATCTTAAGATTACACAAACATATTAAATTTTTATTACCCTTTCAAATACATTCATATAAATATTTTTTTATAAATTACATTTTCTCTTGGGGTGTTATTTGAACCAATTCCTCTAAATTATACCAAAAATTCTTTCATACTCATCAGATATTTTAGGGATATAAACACTTGTAATACTAAAAATCATCACATCAACTATAGATTTTTTGTTATTATTTCTTTACTCACATTCAACTAGAATGTGAAATCCTTGCTTATTTTAACGACCCTACACTTGCTGTTGATTCAGCTTACCCTGGCAAACCTCTTTAATTTTTCATAGAAGGTTTAACAAAATTTTAGGATTGATGTCAACTACCTAGCACAGCTTAGGACTCTGCAGCCGAGCTATCAAAATAAATGCTAATAAAACTTAAAAAAACTGTAATATTTGTACATTTTATTATTTTTGGAAACATGATTTATAGGCAAGTTTTCAAATAGAATCATTTTGAACATTTAAAAGCATCTCTATGGACACTTTGTTATTTATTTATTGACGAAGCATCATGAAATATTGCCTTGAAAGCTGTTGTTAACTATTAATTTTTCTTGTTCAAAAACAGCTGATTGCTTTGGAAAATCAACCTGTGAGGTGGACAACGCCCCTTGGCCTTCCAGTAGTTCAGCCATATAATAAACTAAAAGCACATATGGTAAGTTTTTCCTGAAGGTCTATATTCACATTCTTACTTTATGAAGAAACATAACATAGTATGCTTAATAACTAATTTGACTAGATCAAAATATGCTACTAAAAGTATGCCAAAATTAAATGTATAAACAAATATTTTTCAACAATACAGGAGCTGGGCATAAAAGGGGCTTATCATACTTTTCATGTTTAAAATTAGTAAATTTATTGTATATAATAAAAACTAAAACAGAAATTTTATTAAATAATGATGATGCACTTGTATTATAATATGCAAATTTACTAACAGAGCTCATCACACACACCGAAAAAGCATTGTTTCTCTAAATATAGCTGCATTGGTTGATTTTCTTCCAGATCCGAACTTCTCTTCAAATCTTGACACTGCAGCGGGAGAGCGACCTGGTAGCTACTTGAATTTTTTTTATTTTTATTTTGATTAATCAGATTTTATTTCCAAAAATCTCATCAGGTTTTTCATTTAATCAATAAAGTTTGTTTCAAATTATCATATTCTGACAAATCAGCTGGCTTCCATGCAGGTGATGGTGAAACGGCAGAGAACAGCTTTTCCACCAAACTTTATTCATTCTCTTGATGGATCACACATGATGATGACTGCGGTGGCCTGCAGAAATGCTGGTTTGAATTTTGCAGGTTCATTATTGTTGCTTTTTGTGTCATTATATTTATGAACTCTTTTTGTTGAATCTTTAGATAAATAATTTTGTTTCAATTCCAGGCGTCCATGATTCTTACTGGACCCATGCATGTGATGTGGATGTGATGAATAAAATTCTTCGAGAAAAGTTTGTGGAGCTTTACGAGCAACCGATTTTGGAGACTGTAATGTTTCTTTGCCTTTAATTTATCATGAGAGCCTAAATAGCCATACTTGGTTCAGAGTTACCAGACTAAACTGCTGGCCGGGCCTTTGGCCTGCACAAATGCTTGCTTGGGGAAAGAAACCGACCATATCTTATGGCCCTTGGATGGCCATCGAGGGCGTTCCTCGAACCATACATCTCAATTTCTTTATTATAAAACTACCCATAATTCATAATTTCCAGGATTCCAATTGCTTTATAGCCTAGGCTTGAGAAGTGCCAAAGTCTTTTCTAATTTCTAAAATTTTCAAATTCTTCCCTATTCAATTTGATTTCAAGGTGACTCAAATGCAAATAGTTTTTGCCAAACCGTTCTACTCGAAATATTTTGGATATCGAATTGAGCTATTAAACTCTAAGATTTCAGGGAAGAAGGCATGCAGTTTTGAGTGCTTCCGTTGTTGAAGCTGATTTCTGCTATTATTGTTGCTTCCATAATAATCCAACACCCTTTTATATTATAATGTCTGGGATAATTACATGCATGAACGCACAAAACCTGTGTTCTTGCAGATTATCCACCAGAATTTTCTTATCAATGCTTTGTTAAAGTTTATTCTTTTCTTAAATTTATTGCTAATTTCTCAAGATTTTGCAGCTGCTGGAAAGCTTCAAAGCATCATTCCCCACCTTAACTTTCCCATCGACGCCGGTGCGAGGCGATTTCGACGTCAAAGAAGTTCTGAATTCACCCTATTTCTTCAATTAAGGGATGATCCGAGCCGAGCGGCTCTAATCTAGCCGCATTTTAGTGCCACTGCAGCAGCAGTCGCAGCAACTCTGTACAGCAGATAGATAAATCGTGGCCGTTAATTACATCACGACAGCACAGCTTATTTCAGTGCCCTTTTCTGCAAGTTCAGCCTGATGTGCTGCTTCTCCTTTGCGAATACTGATGAAGAAAGGTTAAAAAGATTCAGGAGGTTATCCTGATCCAGTTTGGTCGGGTGTTGATTTAAGCCCTTAGATTTGTTTTGAGATTTGTGCAGTATTCTTCTCATAGGATACATTCTGAAGCGAATTCAAGGGCTTCTGATCAAAATATTATATTAAGATCAGTCAATAATATATTGATATATCAAAATGGATGTTAAATATAGGTAAAATACTCAAGATTTTGGTGTTATTCAATAATTTTCCCTTATTATGTTTTCCCCATTTTTTTCTAAATTGATGGTTTTGCTAATGAATAGATATTATTAGTGCTATGAATTTAATTGTGCTTAACTAAAGAAATTAGCAGTTAGACTCAGACATAAACCTACATTCGACATAGAATTTAGTCGGCACTAAGGTTTCCACTTCGCCAATGGCAGAACTGATGAATACATTTTTTTATTGAGATATCTTAGTGTTTGATAAACAGCTTTAAAATCTTTTTCAGATAATTCTTAAAACTATTTGTTCCAAAAAGTACTCTAAAAAATAATGATTAAATTCATCTTTAATCTTAGAAAAACATTTAAGCAGCTCACATAAGAGAAAATGTCAATTGTGATGCCACATTTAACAGGACGAATTAATTTAAAAATAAATAATTTAAACTAATTAAATTGAAGAATCTAACTATTTGATACAAATATTGAATAAATACACTAAAGTAAATAAATTTTAAAGATTTTTATATACCATATAAATATGCAAAAGTATTTATAGTGTGCTAATACAAAATAAATATGACTAGTGAAATTTAAACTCAAAGCAGAGATAACATATTATAAATCTCAATCAATACAATATCATTCACGAAAATTAAAAATTATGATATACTTCTACAAAAATTTAGCCAAAAAAAAATATTGATCAAATATTTAAAAAAGAACAAAATAAAGAGATCCTAATCTTCTTTTTTATTTGAATGATTATATAAACAAGAAAGCATTGCTTAAAATTTCCCCAAAAATGCATCTATATTTGTATTATAATTATTTGGGGGCTATAGATATTTCCTCCTTGATGTGATTTCCGAAGCCCAAGCCTTGGCTACATCGGTCTGAAGCTTCCCTGCAGGGCAAGAAAAATAGAAAAAAAGTTGACTCCCAAATAGCTCCTCAAAAATTTGAATGACTAAATTTGTATTTAAAATATGCATTTTTAATATTTTTATTTATTCTATGTAGTTGTTCATGGGTGGGTACTGCCTTTTTCTCCTATTGTTTTTAGGTTAAAGAGATGATGCTCAAGGAATACTCCAAAACGTGTGAGCTCGGGCATTGCAGCAAAATCACATTAATGAAGACAGATGAAGACCGAATGAAGAGTAGACAGAGAGGAGATAATAATTAAGTAATAGGTGTATTTTCTGTATAGAAACGGTAGAATATCTTGTATATTGAGCTGTACAGCTTATAGGTATATATATATATATATATAGAGGTTAAGTTGCACAAAGTTTATTATGTGTTAGTGGTGTAGGTCAAGGTTGTTAGCTGGAGTAGCGGAGGAGGAGGAGAATATTTGTTGGTTACAGCTGGTCCATAACAACCACCGTAGGCTGGCGTCAAGTGTGCTGACGGTCAGCTTATCGCATAGTTTAATAAATCGGGATTTGTCGTCGCAGTAGAGGGGGTAGGTTTGGTGATGGGGATCTGAAATTCTTCTAGGAACTGTCAGATCCACATGATTTTGGTGGTTGTGGTAGCTATGGCCCTGTATTCCTGTATTTTGGCGGCGGTGTGTTGCTTATTAGCGCTCCATGAGATGGGTGTGTTGGCTAGGAACACAGTAACTGGTGGTGGATATTTTGTCGGTGGAGTCTCTAACCCAGTCAGAATTTAAGTAGGCTATAAGATAGAGGATGTCGGAGTTGATGTGAATCCCAGTGTGCTGCATTCCTTTTAAGTATATTACTATGCGTTAGAATTCCATTGTGTGTTTGATGAGGATCAAGCATATGTGGGCATGCTTTATTTACCATTATGCAGATGTCAAGGCGAGTAATTGTATAATATTGTAGGGATCCGACGTAGAGGAAAGGTTGGGTGAATGTTTTTAAGGTGGAGGTAGAGGTGCCAGTTGAGGCAAACGTAGCACTAGTTTGCAGTCGAACATGTATGCCTGATGCAGGAGTTGCGCAACGTAGGGTGCTTGCGTGAGATCTGTTTGGTGCCGCGATGTGTGGAAAAAGATGCCAAGAAAGTTGGTCAGTTTGCTAATATTCTTCATGTTAGATTTGGTGACCATGATGGAGATGAGCCACTTATAATGATGTCATTGATGTAAATGATTATGTAGATGTTGTGGTTGGAATTCAATTGAAGGAGGGACAGGTTGACCTTGCTTGCGTTGAAATATTGATTATGAAAAAATGTTGTGAAAGGGGGTTGAGTGACAATTCCGTGAGGATGCTTGAGGTGGTAGATGGCTGCTTGAGAAGGCATATACGGTTGAATATAATCAGGTCGACGAACCGGGCAACTGAATTAATCTACAACTTCTTATGGAGTGAGCCACGGAGGAATACGTTGGAGATGTCTAGTTGAAGCATCGGCCAGTTATGGATTGTCGCAATAATTAGGAGGATGCATGCGTATGGCTGTCATTTTTTGTTGCCGGACTGAATGTTTAAGTGTAGTCAATGTCATAGTTTTGAGTGAATCCTTGTGCCACTAGTCGAGCTTTGTAACGACTGACGGGATATCATTGGTCTTGGTGCAAAATGTGCATTTGCTATACTGACAAGTTTTTGAGTGGGTTTTGGGGGTACTAGATCCTAGGTTTGCTGATTTTGTAAAGCTCGATACTCTTAATGCATGGAAGGTATCCATTGTGGATGTTTGGATGGCTTCTTTATAAGAGGTTGGTTCATGACTTAGAAATTTTGTGTATTTTGATTTAAGGTTACCGGTCTTGGAGGTGGTTGCACATTGGTGATGTGGTTGGAGTGGATTGGAGTGGCTGACAGTGTTGGTGGGGTTAGGGCTGCAAGTAGTGGTGTACAGAGAATGACGTGGTGATTGATGTTGAAGGTTAGGATTGGGTGAGCAAGGTGCTCCTAGTACTGGGACAAGTATGAGAGGACTGAGTGGAGTGGTTGATGGGGTAGTAGTTTGTTGAATGTTGATTGATGGTGTTTGTGGTAGTGGGCTGCTGCAGAAGGTGATTTCGAGGAATTTGATGTGTTGGGTGATCATTTTTTGACTAGTTATTGGTGAATGTGTTGATAAGATGGTGGTAGGAGGGGAACCATAGGCATCCGGACACGTGGACATGATTGTAGTAAATGGAAGGGAGATCGATTGTCCGAGTGGCAATCAATTTATCAAGTATACGACTGTATGAGTGCCCCAAAAAGGCAGAAGGAAGAGTGTCATATTGGCAACGTTTATGTTCGGATAATGAATTGCTATACTAGATGCACGAGTGCCGACGTTTAAGATGTGATGACATTTTATTGTCGATGCTGAATGTCGAGTTTGCAAAGCAGGGATGTGAAAACGTTATAATAGTATTTGCTTCCTACATCTGAGTGACGTATTTTTATTTTTTGTTTAATTGTCATTCTATGAAGTTTTTGAAAATAAGGATTTGCTAAAGTTTTTCAAAATTGGTTTTAAGTGGGAATAGCCAACAAAAGCACGAGTAGTTATCAATGAATGAAATGCAGCATTTATGAATGAAATATAGCATTTATAATCATAATTTGAAATGGTTGATGATGGACCCTATACATCTATGTGAGTGAGATCAAAAGCATCGTCAGAGTGGTTTACACTCAGATAAAAAGGTAGTCAGTGAGTTTTTGCTAATATAGTAAGAGGTACCAAAGAGAGATGAAGTTCAAGCAATGTGCTGTTGGTTATTGAAGTTAGATGTTAGCTTTGGAAAAGTATATAATTCATTGAAGCTAGGCCCATGAATATGATCCGATTCATTCTGGGATTCTTGATAGATAAGCCATGAAAATCAAAAGAGAGAGAATAATGATTATCATTTGTTAGCTTGTGAGCAGATATTAGATTGTATTTCAGTTTTAGAACATGTAGATTGGGTAGAAGAAGCTTGCTATGAGTAGGTAGGAGATCTTTAACAACATTAGATATTTGTAGTGATTGTCCATTTCTAACTGTCATGTTATCTCATCCTGTGTATTGGTCGGCCATAGATAGATTATTGAAATCACGAGTGATGCATGTTGAAGCTCCGGAGTCTATCTACAAACAATTGTCAAGGTTACCGTCGGAGAGCAAGACGGTTTTCTAAGGCTTGTGGGCATTGTAATTGGGGTTCATTCTGTACCAGCAGTTGTGGGCGGTGTAGTTGTTCCTTACACTAATCGATTGGTTATGGTGTTCAACGTTCCAAAGTTTTTGTTCTGGGGCTGTGTGAAGGTGTTTCTTCTTCTGAATGGGCCTCAACCGCATCCTCTGCATGTGGATTGGCGAGTTGAGTGGCTTGCAGAATTTCCTTGTTGCAGTCATTGAATATGCTGATTTCTTCAACACAGAGAAGGGAGTACAAGTCATCAAGGTTGTGGAGCTTTGTTCTAGCATTTTTGAAGAATTGATAGTTGGCGGGCAGTCCATAGAGAGTGTATAGGATAATGTCTTCGGTATCGATTTTGGAGCCTGCTGCAGCTAGGTTTTCTAATAGGCCTTTGATTTTCATTGAGGTATAACGTAGTGGAGTTCATTTTTGAATATGAATGACTAGTGATCAATTTTGTAATGTTGTGAAGCTCAAATTTTGAGTTGAATGACTAGTAATCTGTTAGTGGCATTGATATGACACAAGAATGTGCCACACAACTTTGCAGAATTCAGCATGAAAATGTATGGTAGAATAGAGTGGGAATTGACAAGACTCTGATTGGTTGATAGCCATATGACACAAGAATGTGCCACGTGATTCATCCATGGTCATCTAGTACAGTTGGATGGGGTTGGGTTGCGGAGCCGTCAAGATGTCCTTGAAGATTATTTGCTTTGAAGAGTTGGAGACATTGAGCTCTCCATATGGGGGTAGTTGTCTATTGTGGGAGGAGTGTTGATTATGTTTTTGATGTTGGTCATAAGGAATTTCAAGCTTAGAAGAATGGTGGTAGGTGCTTGTGACTCCACCAGAGAGAGCTCCACATTGCTTGGAGATCTGTTGCTATTGTGTGATTCAACAATGCTAATCGTTGCAGGAGACGGTGGCTGAGTGAGGTTGGCAGAGAGTTGAAGACGGATGAGAGATAACACATCAGTGGTGATTGTTGTTGAGTAATTTTTGCATGGAGGTCTGCCTATGTTTGAGAACGACAACGGTTGAAGAGGGGTGGCATAGAATGAGGGAGATGAAGAAAACTTACTCGTTCAAAGCTTAAGCAGCTCTTACACAATGAAGACAGCTAAAGACTGACTGAACAGGAAACAAAGGAGAGAGTAACAGCATGTAATAGATTAATTTTCCGTATAGAAAACTACTGAATATCTTTTATATTAGGCTGTACAGCATATGGGTATAAATATAGGTTAGGTTGTACAAAGGTTGTTATGTGTCAGTGGTCTAGAACAACGCTGTTATGCTGGGGTAGTGAAGAAGAATATTTGTTAGTTACAGCTGATTCCTAACATTATGAATGCTATATAAATTAGGTATACAGTTTCAAGCATGAAGCATAATGATCTAGCATGCCTTAAACTTAGAAATTTCTTTAATACAAACAAAAGCCTGTATTCCTACATATTCAAACAGGTTAAGCAGTTACTCTTTGGGCTCTAAAATAACAAAATATCACTCCCTATATAATGGCATGCTACTGAAGTAAACCATATAAATTATATAATGGTATTGAATACATACCTGCAGTAGACTGGAAAAACTCATTCAAATTGATTCCTTGTTCTACACCAAGAAAGAAGAAAATGAACGTTAGAGAGATGCCAAGAAAGTAAGAACAGTAGTTAATTCTTTCAACGTTTGTATAATCAAAATCTTGATATAATAAAATTAGTGCTTCACATATATTGTGTTTATGGTTCGCGGAAACTTATATTGATTATAGTATGTCTTAGTTAAATTGCAAAAGTTTAATAATGCTTTACAATTATTAGCATCATATAAGTTGCGATTAAAAAATCATATATATGCATGTACATGCATATGTGTGATCACAATATAAAACTTAACTGTTAAGTTGGAACGATACAGCATACTCTTTAAGTACAAACCCAAACTAGAACTCTTGAGAATGCCTGAGTGCCTTAGAAGAGATGAACAAAATCGATAATTTTACTCGAAAATATTCTTTATCTAGAAGAATGTGAGCACAATTCTCAAGAACCAAACTTTCCTTAAATATATATATATATATATATATATATATGAAAAATATTACTTAGCTCCCAAATATCTCCCAAAAAGTATGGATGACTAGAATTTATGATTTAAAATATGTATTTTTATGGGCCCCACAAGCAAAAGTCGATTTAATAATAATTTTTTATTCCACTTAGCTCTTTAAATCCTAATCATCCATATTTTTTGGGAGATATATGAAAACTATGTAACAAAACTCTCTCTCTATATATATATATATTTATAACACAATAATTTATAAAATTTTTGCCTAATTAGCTAGCTAGTATACAAGGCTTTATAACAACCAAACTGCCAAATAAAAGAAAAGGATAAAAAAAACTAAAACATTCCATGAATATGAGATGAGGTGAACTACAAGTCTTTCGTTTAGAAATTCCAACTGATATATCTCAGTATAAAGCAACTGTAATAATGAAAAAAATGCCTAGGAGATATATGAGTAATGATGGAATCACATCTACTCACAAGTTCTATTTGATGCTAAAATGTATTAAGAAATAGATTTTCTTGTATTTTCTTTAATTTAATGATTTCATTTTTTAGATAGCTTGTAATTTGAAATGTTACACATGAATAAATCATTTTCATGTATTTCAATTTTTAGCCATCAAAATGTGAATTGAAACAACAATCAAATCATAACTCAGACTACCAACAGCAACCACGGATTACAGCATATGGATCACTAAATATATCATCAATTTACAACTCATGGATAAAAATCATTCATTATGGTTCTTGAGGATCAACATATTATTCTTTTGAATGTTCTATAAATCCCAAAATAAAACTTGGTTTTTCTATTGAAATATGCTCTAAAATAAAAGAAATATACTCTTTCAAACTTGCTAATGCTCATGACTTTGCATTAAAAAATTGTGCATGTGTGTGCATATACACATGTACAAAATGGTCATAGATAATTCATAAGAAACCTAACCCAATTTGAGCTAACCAACCTAAGCTAACTTGACCCAGCCAAATGCAAATCAAATCTAAGTATAAATACCTATATCTCAATGAGGCAAACCCAATTTTCCCCTCCCCAGCGCCCCATTCTTTTAACCAAGAGTTGTAGCCTCCATTCAATCAAGATCATAGGTCTCCTCATACTTGACTTCACTAAGTCTCAACTCTCCTCACTACATCCTTCTTTAGCCACTCATGCCCTTCAACCCTCAAGATCAGTAGATCCACCCAATCATGCCTACCAAGCGTCTCTCCCTTGCTCGACTCCAAAGCAACCACTTAAATTTATTTTTTCTGTTTGCAACCTTTGGAAGCATATTTCTCCCTCAATTCTTTTTTGCCATAGTTTCTCTAATAGTCCAAGACTCTTGAAGATCTCATTGGTGTGACCTCTCTTTTCTTTTATTTGTATCGTGATCTTCCCTTTCAAAATCAAACCCTACGTCAACACTATATTGTCTATTATGCTCAGATTTGTGAGATCAAAATCATTTGACTTTTACCAGTCATAGCAATCTTCAATTTAGGTAATGCTTGTCACTACTTTCATACATTTTATGTACAATTGAAACTAAATTCATATAACAACAATCATTATTCAGATCTAAACCCAAAATTTTGCTAAGCGTTTTTCCAAAACTTCTCTCCAATCAATATCAATTCCGTAGCTACTTTTCATCCCAAAAATAATGGGTTAGATCTTATATTAATTTATAACTGCTCTTAGAAGAAAATAAGTAATGCGCACAAATTTTACCCTATTCAATGAAAGGATGAGCCGTCTATTTGTTTTATGTAGACTGCATTAGGAGATGGCATAACTCAGACCTCTGGCACTCTAATTTTCTTATATCCATCCTTTAGGATTGAACTCCCATCTCTAAAATCAACTGCAAGAAATGCTTCCTTGCCCCTGCTCGATGTTGCTGAGAGTGCAAGAAGAACAGATGGAATCTAGAATAAAAATAATTGACGAACAGTAAAGAGACTGATGTCTCCTTGCATCGGTTCTATTCTTCCTTGTGCAACAACAAATAAAGGGATGTCAATCAATGCGAGAGAGAGGGAGCCAGTGCAACACCTACAGTATAGGTAGAGAGAAGGATTCCATCTATCTACAAATGAAGAAATCTATTGATGACCACTTTGAGACTACTATTTATTTTATGTTCCTTAATATGGAAAAATTATCCAGTGACAGGGGGAACCAAATCAATTAATTATAGTAGCCCAAAGAATTCTCATGCCTGTTGATTAACGCAAGCTTGTGAATGCCTGGTTTATTCTCCTTGTGAATATCTAAATAGTAATGTCTAGAGAAGAGAAACTGGGACGTTATGTGACTGTTGACTTAAGAAAAGCCAAATGTGAAGCCGCCCATGTCAGCACAGCCTAATGCTCTGCCCATTGAGCTATAAACCAAAAAACAGAAGTTCTATTCCAAAATGTTTTGAGTCGCAACTGGAGCAAGAAAGAATCCCTCTTCCATCAACATCAACTTTCCTTTTCGATCTTACTGTTCGTTAAAGCGACTCACTCAATGCTCTAATGTTGGTTGAGTTTGCCAGGATTATTAAATATGGGGTAAAACTTACAAATCACATTATTACATTTAAGAACAATCATTAACTTGTTAACGATATATCTAAATGACTGTTTTTAAGGTGAGAAGTAAAACAGTAAAGGGAAGACATCGATAGAGATGGCCTAGAACTAGAGACAAGTTTAAGTTTGGGGAAACGGTTTGGTAAATATTTGGGTTTAGTTATGAATTATGAGTTTCATTATATGAATTTGGTAAAAACTGAAGATTGTCATGAATGATGGAAGTTGGAAACAATCGCAGTCTCACATATTTGAGCATTGACAAGAGATAGTGATTATTTAGGGCTGATTTTAGATGAAAATAAAAAGGAGATTCAAATAAGAGAAGAGAAAGCTAATATCAATGAAACAAATAACCTCATGGGTTTCAAACTATTAGAGAACAATGATGAAAACGAATGAAGGCAGAAATTTGTTTTTCAAGAGTTGCAAGTAGAACATAGGAGTCTTGTGGTTGCTTTGAAGTCAAACGTGGGAAAGAAGCCTAGTAACACATGGCTACGTGGATTAATACCTCTGATGGGTTGAAGAGCATGACTGGTGGAGGAAGAATTTAATGAAGAAAGAGATGGAAGCAGCTTTGCAGTTTCTGGAAATGCGATCTGGTGGAGTCCAGTGTCTGAGGATTTACGGTCTTTTGATGAAATGGGGGTTGTTAATCTATGCTAATGGAATGAATTGGGGAGGGAAATTGGGTTTGCCACTCTAAAATTCAGGCATTTTTACAATGAATCCATTTAGATTGTGATAGATCAGATTATAGCTTAGGCTGAGTTTAAATAGTTAAGTTAGATTCTGTTAAATTGAGTCAATTGGATTTACACAGGCTAAAATGAGTTAGTTCATCTTTTAAATTGATTTGCCTCACTAAAATCGAGGTACTACACAGATTTCAATGGTACTAAGTTATTAGCTTAGGCTGAGTTTAAATAGTAGAGTTGGATTCAATTAAATTGAGTAATTTGGGTTTACTTAGTCTAAAGGCTTAGCATACGCGCACGCGCCCCCACACAGATATATATATGTGTGCGTATATGCATTTTAAATGAACGAAAAAAATACAACAGATGCGGTTCGGGGAACCTCGAACTGAAAATGAAAGAAAAATAAAATATAAAACATAGAATGAATAAAAAAAAAGGTCCCCAACCTCCAAAAAGAATTTTGCATGAAGATTTCAATAAGAGAAATAAAACTAAAATAAATAACAACTACCCTTCCAACCAAGATTTTGTGATTAGCGGTCGCTCCTCCGATATTTGAACTTATAGTGGGATTTGAATCCACTTTTTATCATTTTTTTCCGTCTTTTTGTTTCTCAAAATTGTCTTCAATAGCAACATATTCTTTTGCTAACAATGAAGAGTCCACCTCAGCATCGGGATCAAGAACCTCCACTTCAATTATCCCGTCCTTTAACTTAAACTTAAACTTGTCTCTAGTTCTAGGCCATCTCTATCGATGTCCATGATAAAGAAATCATTATACGAAAAAATTTTCTGCCTAAAATGTACTTAGACAATTTGTCTAATAAGATTTTATTTTATTGGTTGGGGCCCTGGTATTGTGAAACCGACAATGTCAGATCTCGATCAGTTTGAGGAGCCAATTACTGAGGAGGAGCCTTACAGTTAGAGGAGGCGCAACAACTTGGAGCAGAGGATATTTAACTGTCTTTATATTCTTGTGAGAATGAGAGTTATTTTTATTTTATTTTTAAACTTTAATTAAAATATTGTAATAATACAGATATATGTGACTATGTTTACTTTTCTGCACATTATTATTTACTGAGCTATATTATGGCTTCTTCTTGATATATGGTGAATGGAGGTAATCTTTATTTCATTTTGCTTTTGCACTCTGTATATATGTTAGATTTAATGACTGATCCTTATTTAAATTTTAAAATGGCCATTCTAAAAGTCAACTCAATTTAGATTTGTGAATAATCCTTCAAGATCAATTTGTTTTGGGAACATATTAAATAACTAGATCAACAAAATTTGAATACTCTGAGATCACATAATCACCCCAATTTTAGAGCAGCTATTTATAATTGTTAAAATCTGCATTTTGTATGCAGCAATAAAGCATAAGAGCAGCTATTTATAGTTGAATACTCTGAGATCACATAATCACCCCAATTTTAGAGCAGCTATTTATAGTTGTTAAAATCTGCATTTTGTATGCAGCAATAAAGCATAAGAGAAAAAGCAACACACAAAACATTGAAAAATGTGTTCATAAAATGATCCTATATGCACCTAGTCATACATCTAGTAACCTGTTAAATTAAAGAGTTAATGGGGATCATATCGAAAATGAACACCAGTTCTCCCACTTTTATGCTATTTGAAAAATAAACGCAATCCAACAATGTTTTATTGAAAAGCTTCCCCTATAAAACCATCTCACAAATAATAACTCCATGTTCACCCCACTAATAAGTGAATTATCGGGTTTGTTTACAAAGCAGCGCTCTTGACTAGGTCACAACATATCTTTGTTGACTCTCGACCAAATTTTCCCCTCAGCTTCCACGGGAAACTCTTGCTATTCCTTCCCATAAAACCGCACTCATAGCCATAATATTCAAAGATTTTAAGAGTCACAGCTTAATATATTCCATATAAACTCCATTCTAAATAATAAGAAATAAGCCAATTCATTAGTTGAGCCTTACCTTGCTCATATTCTAATGCTTGAAGTATCATCTCAACCTGTAAGACCATGAAAAAAAAATAGAAAAAATTAAAATGCAGGTGTGTATTAATATTATGCAAATGTTCAAATTAGCAATAACTATATAATAATGAATTTGTAAAATCAGGTAGAAACATTAATAACAAAAAAAGCTACATTAATAACAAAAGCCTAGATTGACTAAGGCCATATTTATTTTGCACTTAGCTTAGAATTGCATAGTCAATTGCCAAGCAATTTTTTTTATTTAATTAAACTTTGCTTACTCAGATTAAGCACTTAATAGTACGACTTATTAATTTTAACATATTTTAAATTAAAGTTAATCAATTAATAAAATAATCAACATTGTAAGAAAATTAATTAATCAAAAAATTATTGTATAAAATTAATTAAGTAATTAATAACATAATCAATTATATATTACATTATCAATAAATGCAATTAATAAATTAATGTAAGAAATTAATTAATACATTAATTAACCATATTAAAAACTAATTAACATTATTTAGAAATACAATTAACATAACAAGCTATATATAATTAACTAATAACATTTTAATATGTTAATAAATTAGTTTAACAATTAATTATTAAATATAATTAATAAAGCCTATTTTTAATTAGTTAGTATAACTAATTATTACATTTAACTATTCCAATGAATTGTTTAAAAATAGTTAACTGACCTTAATTTTGATTAATTATATTTATAAATTGAATTAATATAATAAAACTATGTACTAAACACAATTTAAACAATTAATTAGCATAATTTAAATAGTTCAATTAAATATTTGACATAATAACAATCAATAAACTAATGCCAAATTAAACTTAATTACATAACTTAATTAATATAATTAAAATAATAAATATTCATTGATATGATGGATTAAATAATATTTATTTTAAAATAATATAATGATAATTTATTTATTAAATTACAACTTTTTAGTTAAATAATGAATAATTAATCAAGATAACTATTTAAAATACTCATAATAATAACTATATAATCAACTTAAATTCATTAAGCTAATCTTAGACAAAACATTTTATTTCATTCAGCTTCAATAGTTTAATCCATCATAAATCAACATACCAACCAGGCAGCTTAGCTGAACTCTCATGTACTCCATTTGATCCCCTAACCAATCCTATGCCGAATAGCCCCAGGTAATCATAATTAAATTTGTTAAGCTTCTATGATAAATTTCTCATAATATCATTTCAATTATTGGTTGAAATAGTAAACTCAACTAGATTGCACTATCTTGAGCTATAAATTACTATAAATTTAAATTCTAGACACTATATCTTCTAAGATATCTTATACATCTTATTCATTTTTTACGATTTTTTGTAAGTATGAAATCTATTATACAAAAAATTAAAGTTATCATCTAAGTTTTTCTACTATCTTAGAACAAGTTTCTTATAATTAATAAAATCTCAACACTATTTATCTTTTTATTTAAGATGCATGACAATTTTCTCTACTAAATTGTGAATCTCACAGCACAATTAAATATCCTTAAAAATTTAATATCATTTTTAAGGCTCTTCTACAACTTCTATAGGGAGCTTACTAAAGGACTAGCCATATTTAACTATATGAAATAGTGCCTAGTATGGTGTAAGCCTAAAATTCAATTTGGACCAGCACACATGATGCATACAATTCCTATGGAGCAGCGCTCTCAAAACCTAAGCATATTTTGAGGGATTATCAATAATTTTATTTTGCTGTAAGCTAATATCTTTCCCCTTACATTTTTCTCTTTATTGCAATCATTTCTCCTCTTCCATGATTTTTCCCATAATGAATTTTTAATGTTAAATCATTTGATTATTTGCTGTGATTGCTTTTTTTGTGTGGACTATTTGCTCGTACTCTAACATGCATTAATAAAATAATGTTTACTTAATAAATTGAGGCAACAGATAACTAATTAAATCTACAATAATAACCATGAGTTAAAGAAATGAATACATAAAACTAATTAACATTGAATGGAAGAAAACACAGGGACCTCAAATTGAAGAACAACAAAGTTTAACATTTTAAGCAGAAAGAGATAAAATCAAAAGTTTCTATACATTTTAATGAAAATTAACAGCATTATTAATGAAGATTTGTGCATGAATCTATGACCATACCTTATCGAAATCCTTAACAACTTTAGACTCAAGAGAAGAATTTTCTTCATATTCCATCCATAATTCAAGCATTTCTTTGGCTGCAAAGTGATTTCATAGATTAGTATAAATTCTATATGTTGAGCTATTTCTTGTAAGCAATCATTCCAACAAAATGTACATATCACTAATGGCGTATTTGACATTAATTTTTTTACTTTATTGGTTAATATATTTTCAGGAGGGCATTTCAACTATTATGCTCTAGTAAAGTAAGATTGCGTAATTCATTTATGTTTAAAGATAAATTTGACACCATGCAAAGCATTTAAGTTCAATATGAAAAGCCCGCTCTTTCATGCTGGTGATAGATAGCAATCTTGTGCATTGTCTTTTAATATCTACCCCCATGTATATGGGCATCCTTGTCCCAATGGCAAGATTTTAAGACACTTTCTTAAGACTTCATTTAGCATTGAATAACATAATTTCATGAATTTAAAATGTGCATAGGTTAGTTAGTTTAGCATTCTCTTATAAAGCTAGGATTTTAGAAACTAATAAGAGTGCATATCTCTTAGCCTTAGGAAAGGTGTAAGCAAATCAAAATAAGATAGAGGTTGAGGATGTTTAACATTCCAAGTTTGATACTATTTTCATGGTTATAACACTGGATGTGATCAATTAGAAACTAGTCTCTAAAAAGAACTTGTAACCTCAAAATTAAAACAAATTACATGCATTGCCCTATATTGTGTAAGAAAACTTTCGTGGTTAAAGACCAATCAAAATTAGCTGCACTAACCTTTCAAAATATAGAGGAAAAAGACTCTTTCAGCGTTGTGTAAATGTTTAATTATAAAGTTAGATAGAAATTTTCAGGCATATTAAAATTCAAATCAATCATATCATCAATCATGATAGTAGATGATGTAGTACGAAAACCTACACAAGAGAGCGTGGTGACAAGAGCATACTCAAGGAGCTTGAAGGATGATATCGAATAATGACAAAATATGTTTTTGGATCCGTCATATTTATACTTTATTTGCTTATATTTATTTTTGTGTTTTTTTTTAAATATTTGTGTTTTTATGATGTTTTATTTTATTCGTTGGAAATGTAAAAGGTCACCTGAGAAAATGTAACGGAACCTTATTATCATTATTATCACTGTTTAGTAGAATTAGGGGATAGCTGCAATATATACATCATGTAAACTCTAATTTCGGATAGTTGAACGAAAATACATAATTTTAACTTGAGAGCTTGCTTGGTGCGGATAACCAAGGAAAACCCTCTTCGGTGTGCATAACCGATAGCCTTAAAGTGTGCATAGCCTTCAAGAATTCATGGTGTAGATAATCTTGGAATTATATTTCTTTTCTTTTCTTTTTATTTTCTATTTGGACTCATAGTATTCTATGTTAGCTATCATTTCCTTTTCATTTCGTTCAAATCCGCCTCATTTTCGGCCTTCAAACATCCCTCCTACGAAACCTACGCATAATCCGACATCATCTCACTTTGTTGGGCATAACTTTCTCAACCAACCATCAAATTATACAAAGCAAAATCCTACATATTTCCAACATCCACCACAACATTCTCCTAAAATTTCATGTTAATCTAAAATTATTTGGTCCATCAAAAGCCTTCCCAAAATCATCAAGATAACATCTACAATCCTACCACCATACCCCCCCATCAGTAGATATATGTATTGACCATTTTTGATAGTATATCTTACCATGTTTTAAAATTCTTGAGCTAATAGGTGTAGATGTATTAGTATTTCCAACATGACAGTCAGCATATTTAACCTCTATAATCATTAAACAAGACAAGATTTTCATCCCGTTTCTTTACAAAAATACCTAGCCCCAAATAATACACTAGGTCTAATAAAATTTCCAATCATAATAGTTCATGTACTTTCTTCATTAATTCCTTAAGTTTTGCCATTGCCTTGTCGTAAATAACATTTGAAATAAAGATATTTCGAATTATTAAATCAAATAAAGTTATTTCTTTTTCTAGAGATAATCTAGCAACAATTTGGTAAAGCATCTTAAAATTATTGCAAAGCCATTGTTTCTTATAGTAATAAAGGCCTTAGAATTGTATTGGTTATCACATTCCCTTGATAGAAGAAAGATGAAAGGATAAATCACTGATACTGGCGTATCATAAAAAAATTAATCAACAATAACAACATCAAGCCTTGGTGTCACTAGGTGGAGTCGGCTATATAAATCATTTGTTTCCAATGTGCAAAATCAAATAAAAGCCCCTCTCTAAATTCCAAATAAAGATTCTTACTAATAGTTTCTTCCTGTGTCATTTTTGATCTTCCTCTTTCTCTTTTAACATGGGAAAAATTCATAAGCTCATTTTTTCTAATAAGGGCATCAAACGGTCTCTAATTAATAGACTCAAATCATTTGAGATGACATTCTCTATAATTAATAGACTCAAATCATTTGAGATGACATTCTCTAACCTTATTCAATATTGGAGCCACTCCAACCATGCCATGAATTCTCATTTTAGTCTTTTGACTATACCCAATCATCCACCTTAGCATTCTCATCTCTATAACACTTAATTTATCAATAAGTTTCTTTTATGTTGGCCATATAGCTACTCTATAAAATTTTCCTTTAATTTTGAGTATAATTTTTCAATTGCACAACGCTCCAGTAGCACTTCTCCATTTCATCCAACCAGCTTAAGTTCTATTAATCACATCGTCCTTTATTTCACCACAATTTGAATGCTTGATCTAAGGTAATTGAACCTCTCGCTCTTCTTGATCACATAATTCTTAATAGTTATGTTTTCGATATTATGACTTCTATTAAGATTAATCGTATACTTCATATATTCAATCTTAGATCTATTAAGATGATACTCTTTAAATTCTAAAGTAGTTCTCAATTAAATCTGTTCAGAAAGATCTCTTTAATTAAAGCAAAAAAATATAGACCGAGAGCATATCCTTTTTGCAATCCAATAATAAAAAGAAAATTAATAAATTAGTCGCCTTGCGATCTAGCACAAGTTACAGCTCCATTATATATATCATTAATAACATCAATATGTGTCATATAAATCATTTCTCTTCAAAACCGTCCAAAGAATGTCTCTTGATGCTCTATCACAAGCTTTTTCAAGATTAATAAAAAGAATGAATGAAAACCTTTTCTTTCTCTAAATTACTCCATCAAACCTCTTAGTAAACATATGGATTCTATGATAGATCTGCCTTACCTAAAACCAAATGAATTTTGTGAAATATGCTATTTTTTTAAATTATTTAAACAATCTTCCAATTTTCAATGAACAACTCATTAACTTAAATATCCTATAATTTGAAGTCTTCAGTATCACAATTATTCTTGTTAATAAGAATAATAACACTCTTAGGATCATATGTATCTTTCTAGTTTTTAAAATAACATTAAATAACTTGGTAGGCCACATCACCCAAATATTCCACACATCGAACTAGATGTCAATAATCTTACCGCTTTTCCATTTTTCATCATATTAAAACTTTCCAATCTCAGCTTAGCTAGCTCACCTAATGAAAATTGATATTATTTTAAAGTCATTAAACTTATATTAGATGTTTGGTACAACCTTCATTAAAAAACTTAGTTAAATGATTCATCTAACTATATTGAACATTTGCATTATTAATAAATCTTAAATATAATCTTTAATATATATTATTTGAGACAAATATTTGGTTCTTACATCTCTTAATTTAGCTAGTTTATATATAGGTCTCACTTAGCAATTACTATTTTATCATATAGATCATCAAATCTTATAATATTAGCATCATGAAGTACTATTTTAGATTCACAAAAAAACTATTTTATATTTCTTCTAATTGTCAATCTTACATTTAAATCATTTTTATAATATATTTGATCTTTACTTGAACATGTTTTCACAACAAAACATCTTTATTATAAGGTGCGCTCTCTATTGATTCACCAAATATACTTTAGTAATATTATGCATACAACTAGCAACTAAATTCTACTTTAAATTGGTTTCACCCTCAAAAGCTCAATCTATATTTTAAAACTTCACTCCTATAACTATTTTTACATGTGAAATTTTAAAAATTAGATGATGGGATTTGAAAAATGAAGCTTTTTTTATGTAAAACTTGATTACGTTGTATTTGCAAACCATCCAAAAATTGAAATAGTCCGAATTTCCAATTGGGGAACAAAAAATTGGGCGAAAAATTCTGAGTTTTACTTTTGAAGTAATATAGAGCTTGATTGTGAGGGCCCGATGTCGGTTCAGCGAGAACTATCCCGACATCGGGTATTCACATACCGCAGGATCCTATTGAGCAATTTAAAAGAGAAGGGATACATATATAAAGATCAAAGAATATTTCTCATTCATTAGAATTTCACATTACAAAATCTCCAACGTACATATCTTACAAAGTTCATCTTCTTAGAACAAAAGATGAACCGAAACAAGAGTAAAATAAAAATAAAAGTAAAGTAACGTCGTAGATCCATTAACATATTTGAAAATTTAAAAATTAGGGTTTTTACTCAAATTCTCCCAAAAGCATCTGACATGGTATTGTAAAAAAAATAATACCGGGATTACAATTCCTAGTAATTAGAGAATACTCTAAGTACCGCAGTAAACAATAAAATATTACATTTTATAAAAGCAAGATGCGATCATCAGAAAAATAAGGATGTGGAAAAATAAGGTAATAGCACAAACGGGGTAAATAATTTCATGCAACAAGTATTATCACAAGATGTTGGTTACTGATATCATTTTTCCAGTAACCAATCATGAATGTTACTAATATCATTTTTCCAGTAACTAACCACGAATGATACTGATGTTATTTTCCAGTAACTAACCACGAATGTTACTGATATCATTTTCCAGTAACTAATCACTAATATTATTGATGTCATTTTCTAGCAACTAACCACGAATATTACTAATATTATTTTTCTAGTAATTAACCACGAATAAAAAAGATGTTGGTTTCAAGCAACCAACCAAGCATCAATATGATTTTAGCTCAAAGCAAAGCTAAGCAACAGTAAAATGCAAAAGTAATACATGTTCATATATTAGGTACCTTTTTCTTTAAATTCAAAAGTGCAACCATTTGATCGAATCTGCATTTAGATTTTGATATTTTAAATTAGCTTTTAGCCAATATTTTAAGGAGTAATTATTATATTCCTTTCCATTTAGTTTCCTTTCGCTCTTTCTTTAAGTTACCGAGGGTAGCAATAATACTTATAATATCGTTAGTATTATCATTATTAAATGATAATAATAATGTATGAAATAAAAGAGATAGAATGGAAATTACTGAAATTAAATTGACAAAAAAAATGAAAATAGTAGTCATCTTATAACATTTTCACTTTTATTCATTATTAATTAATGACAACAATAATAATGTAAATGGCGTAATTTTTATCATTATTATTTTCATAATAATGATTTGTTAAATATGTGTAAATAATAATAAAAAAGAAAGAAGAAATAATAGCAAAATTTCCCCTCATTTTCCTTCTCTGTTCCTTCTTCTCACCTTGGTTATAATTGCCGAAAAATGAAAGGAGGTCGGACGTGGCTGAAGGAAGCCGGAGGGGTTGCCGGAATGGGGAGGCCGGCGGCTGACAGGTGGCTGGCTGGTTGGAGGGCTGAGGAGGCTGGCTGCTATTGTGGGAGATATGAGGGTGGGCTGAGGGGTTATAAATGTGGAAAAGAGGGAGAGGGAAAGCCTTGGGGTCGGCTAGGTGCCGACCAAATATTTTCGCCCAAACTAGGGCTTTTGATCTATAAGTATTTTTATTTACCCTAATTTGAAGTTCCCCAAAATCCTAATGTTCGAGCCGGGATTTTGACCAAATTTGCAAAGTAACGAATTGGGTCGTTACATTGATACAACTAAAATCAAGTCTAAGTTGTACAATTCACCAAGATATATAGAAAAGAACCAACATTTCATCGATTCAAGCATAAATTGGCATATCAAACTCCCATAAGACATTTAAAATCTTTCTAAAGACTTTAAAAGGGTTGAATGCCCTCCAAACCTAGCAACTTAAAGAAATTCAGGCAAAAATCTTGTGCAACTTCGTCTTTCACAAGCACTTAAAAAATATAAGATGGCAATAACTCTTAACTTTCATCCCATATTTCTTTGACAAAAAAATCATGGTTTTTGGATTATTGAAAGAAATATAGTAAAACACTCTAGTAAAATGCCTAGTTCATTGTAGAATTTAAAAGTACAATTCAAAGAGTTAATAAAGGCTCACTTTTACTTTTAGCTTGGCAAAACAACTATTTAGCCAAATATGAAACTCATGGCAAATTTTGGAATGCAAGGATGCAATACATATGTTGTATATGAGTATTAAGTATTACTAAACACTAGATATCCAATGCAAAACTAAAACTCCAGAATTAAGAAAATCAATTTGTTTTAAGAACTAATTAAGGAAACATTCAAGTAGCATGTGGCAACCAACGACTCTTCACCAAGACCTAATTAAAGAAGCACCTAATTAGCACAATTCTCACAAACAAAAGCAATGAAACAGTGAAGATTAATGACAAACTTTTATTGTAATTTACCTCTAGACCCCCCACCAAGTAAATTGCACATATGATTGATTGCTTCTTTCTCCCGACAATATTTTTCCTCTTTCGGAACACCATCTGATGGAGTGATATCACCAACAATAGCTGAATATAAAACAACATTGCAAATGGAATTCAGCCAAATTACAGCTTAAAAAGTGAAGATGCAAGAGAAAGAAAACATAATATGCTATATGATTCCTTTCTTGCATCACCAACAGCCTACTTGCAAGGAAAGAAGTTCCATAGTAAAATGACGAAACAAAAATGCCTACTAATGTTTTTTACATTCCTGCATGTTTCAATGTACAATTAGCTATTCCTTGCATGAGCACAACATACAATTAAACATAGATCCAAAGCACAAAACTTATTTCTCTATGCAGTAACTAACATACATTTCATCAATAGTCAACTTACAGGAGAAGAATTTTCAAAGATTGATATTGATATTATGTACATGAGTACATGACTATAGCAATGCAACACTACCAATTCACTATTGTACAAATACCTAACATTTGTAGTTTTTATAAAAATTTTCAACTTAAATATTAAAAATGTACAACTATTAGAGTAAAAATTGTAAGACAATTTGGCAGTTTGAACAAGAAAAAATAGTTAGTAACGTTAAAATAGAAACCAATTCCGCTAAAACTGGTTTGAGACACTATGACTTGGTCTGATTTCAAGAAATGAATTTCATTGAAAATCATCATCATCATTATTATTATTGCAATTATTAATTATAATTATAAAAAAAACTAACAACTTGGTCAAAATTTATACGTTAAAGCTAAAGAAAAAAAAATAGTAATATAAAGTATACCTTAACCAAATAAAAAAAATGATGAGTTTAAAAAATACTCAAATTAATTGAATGACTTGCCATCATTTTAATAGAATTTATGCAGGACAGGCCAGGAGAGTATTAAGGTTCACTATGTATTTGGATAGGCCTCCTAAATGCCTAGGTTATTTGTAAAATTTAAAAAGAAAATTATGTATGATGCTAAAAAGGAGAATGGGAATTCAAAAAAACCAGAATTCAAATGTAATTCCCAAATAAATCTCCTTCTGACTTAAATATAAGTAGCAAAATTTATTTATAAAGATTAGAAAACAAGAATGTCTAGCCGTTGAAATCGCTTACAAGAAATACCAAAATGCTTACAAATTTCCCAACATAAGCTAAAATTCTCAACCAATTTTTCAAGTTGTTGTATTTATTAACAATACCCCAAACTAAGTAAGCAACGATAATAAGATGTTATAAAAGAAACGCAAATCTAAGACTCATGCTAGAACAAGAAAAATAATCGTCCAAAATATAGTAAATCTTGCTCCTCACAAAGATTCCACATCCAGTGTTGCACACAATAAAATAAAATTATTTTATTATTCTCAGTTATAAGTTGTTTTCGTAAAGTACAAAATCAGCCTTTATTTATAGGTTTTAAGGCTCACAATAAAATCATAAAAGTACACATTTTTTAACTAGACATCTCATGGATTGATCTTCTTAATCATCATTCATGCTTAAAGGAACATTTGAGATAACATGTTTGAGAAGCCACGAATCAATGGGACTACATGCATAATATATCGGATTTACTATAACAGTGATAATGTAATGATAGTGTTGTATTAATTCACTATAATAGCAATTATACTGCAGCAAAACATTCCATTTTTTTGCAATTTGTGCCAGTGCGTACACCAAGCATAGACCTGATTTCCCTCAAATCTTATTGTCTTAGAAAAAATCAACTCTCATGAATTTAATACTTGCAGCAAATTCTATGAGCCTCTTGCCTGCCAATTTACAGATCTTCCTTTCCAATAGACAAATGCCTCTTAAATCTTCCATCAATAATAGATGTTATTTCATCATCAAGCACTGCTTTTGGAGCAAACTGGATGATGTAACTAGCAGGGGGAAGATATGAACTCACAAGTTGAGGAAAAAGAGAAGAATCCACAATGTTGACATTTGGTTCTTGGTATAAAGTTAGATAAGCTACATTGAATACTGAACATAATCCAACATTACCTGAAAACATAGGAATATTATAAAAATATTCACCCTCCTTGCATTTAAATTCATCAAAGTTTTGGATAAAAGCCTTTGTGTCACCATATCCCTAAAATTAAATTCATAATGCCTTCCATTTAGATTCATAGAAAGTTTATAGTGGACATAAATTGAACATAACATTCTTTGAATGTACTTCTGTATTTCGTGCATGTATTGGACAAATGATTGACCTAGCACTTGGTCTAGACTCTAGATAACTTTACAAAGTTAATGGGTTTCCTAAATTGACAACCAGTGACTATTTCAAATGGACTCATTCCTACAATCTTATTTATAGATAAATTGTCTGCAAACTCAACTATAGGTAAAATCAAATCCCATCAAGAAGCATGATCCTTGATGGAATAATGCAATAGATTACTTAGACTCATATTTGCTACTTCTATTTCCATATAGCTAGCACACTATAAAAGGCAGCTATACAACTAACTATGTTAAAGGGGGCTATAATACTGTCCAACAAAGAAATGAATAAGTGATAAAGAGACGAGAATGCCAAGGTGAATGAGAGGGTATATTTAAAATCATAGGATGAGAATAGCGTTCATTTGTAGTTCGGTTGGAGTGGTTCCATAGTGGAAAAGATTAAAGAGTGTTATCTTAGATGACTTGGGCATACTAAGCGTAGACCATGCAATCCCCCTGGCAAAAAAATTTAAGTGAATGAACTTTGCCCATGTTGAAGAAGAAGAGGAAGGCCTAAAAACATGAGAAGAAATCATTAGAATGAATTTTCTTATATGGAACTTAGGGAAGAGCTTAATTTGATCATGCACAGTGAAAATAAATGATTCATGTGGCCGACTCAACCTAGTGAGACTAAGCCTTAGTGTTGTTGTTGTAGAAATATTTTAATATTTCCTTTTTTAAATATCAAGAAAAATTAAGAGATAAAAAGAAAAGGTGAAATGCTAGAATCAAAACCCATTTATCAATTATATTAAATCTAATAATCATTAAAAATATATAGATGTCAAACAAACAAAATATTTCTATAAGCATATATTAGTTTGCAAGTGCTATTCATATAAGCTTAGTATGATTATCTAAAAAAATTATTTGTGGCTAAGCTTTTATATGGATTGACATGAATCTAACATGAATATCTCAACCCTAAACGAGTCGTAAATATATTTTAGTGTCTAAACTTCAAACAATCTTCTTGACTCAAAACTCCTGTCTAAGCATGATGCATGATGCATCACATGCAATCTCAAATACTCTATTAAATCACATGCATAATGCATCACATACTTTTCTTAGATGTGTTAAATATTCATTTAATAGATTTACAATAAATTAGAATATCATCAAAAGTGTTAGGTGCATTAGACAACCTAGAAACATGACTACTTATTTAGGTAATCATTGTTTGTTTTAAATGATGTTTTCCACTCATTTCTCTCATCCTACTAACTTGATAATATCTGCTCTGCAAATTTATCATAACAAATATCAAGTCTTCTATCATCACATCTAGCATATCATCTAATCCTGGAATCAAAATATCAATATATCATGATAATTTTATTGATAGCTCAGCTGTTCGCACACATGCTACTATCTTTCTAAAGAGTTAAGAGGGAAAGGACAGCACAAGGGCTAAGGTTATCACTAACAAATCCTTTCTAAATGAATTCCTTCACTTATCCTTTTAATTCAACATGTTTCCGATACACAAAAAGGTTAGGCAAAGAGGTCCCTAGAACTATATCCATAGTAATAAAATATCCTAAGCAGTGATATTTCATCAGATAATTCTTTTAAATAAATCTTCCTAAAATTCTCTATAACGATTTGCACATCTTCTGTCAATTTTATTTCATCACTAGTTTTGTTGTGATTTATTTCTATGGCTATTAATGCATAAATTATCTCTTTGTTTGGATTCTTTCTCAAAAGTGTCTACTAAAATTGTGCATAAACCTATTAATTTCACTATGTGCATTGGTTTGTTGCGTGATCGCTTTAGGATCCTAAGGTTTAGATGGGTTTAGAATTATCTTTTTATTATTAAAGTTGAAGCCATATGTATTTTCTCTCCTTTGGTGATCTAACTAGCTTTTATAGCTAGGTCTTACCATAAAATTGAAAACATTTATTGGTGGAGAATCACGCCAAGATTCAATATCGAGCAAGTACTTTTGAGGTATTTCACCTAAAAATGCAATAGTAAACCAAACGGATGATATATGCTTATTATTATAAGAAAATATATATTAAAAATATTTATAGTAAAGAAAACAATCCCTGTGTGACATTAAGTTATTGATAAATCGAATTAACTCTATGAACTAAATTTCACACTTATGATGAAACAAACTGAAAAATATTTTTTATGCTGAATAAAACAAGTTATCACACCTAAAACATAAGTTTGGAGAATGAAACTTCAAAGTAGTGTGATTCATCGCTGCTTTAATGTTATTTAGTGTTAATAGAAAATTTCATTTATTTAGGCATAATTTGACAGTCATCTAAAACTTCAAAAATTATAAGTTTACCAAAATATAGCGGCATATCAATGTTGCATAAAAACAAACAATATTTAGATGTCAAAATCTTTTTTTTTCTGCAATGGAGGGATTCCAAAAGCTTCCACGAGAATGACAAGGTTCATGATGCCAAACATCAGCATATAAAGCTAGCATGACCTACAACTAGATTGTGATGAAGAGTAGAGGTATTGGCAAAGTTATGCTACATGGGGAAGGAGTTGTATTGTTTCCCTATAAATGAGGATAGTATAAAATTAAGTAAAAAAAAAAAGAGAGAGAAACAAATGATGAAATTATAATGATAAATAGTTTGCACAAATAATCACACCAAACGTAAACTCACGACAACAACAACACCGAGCCTTAATCACACTAGGTGGGGTCCGCTGCATGAATCATTTGCTTCCATTGTGCACGATCAAATATAAGCCATCCCTAAGTTCCAAATAGAGAAGATCCTTGCTAATAGTTTTTGGGCCTTCCTCCAGCTCCTTTAATATGTGAGAAATTATAAACTTAATTTTTCTAACAAAAGCATTGCATAGTCTCCGCTTAATATGCTTGAAACATCTACGGTGGCATTCTCAAATCTTGTCCACTACTGGAGCCACTTCAGCGATGCTACAGATAAACTCATTTTTCATTCTATCCTTACAAGTATACTCACTCATCTACCTAAGCATCCTCATCTCTATAACACTAATTTTATTGGTGAGTTTCTTCTTTATTGGCCAGCATTCAGCTCCATATAATTTAGTTGGGTCGTATAGCCGCTCTATTTAATTTTCCTTTAATTTTGTGTGGAAATTTTGGTTCACACAGTACTCCAGAAGAGCTCCTCCATTTCATCCAACCAGCTGGGATCCTATTAATCACGTCACTCTCAACTTCACCAGTATTTAAAATAACTGAACTCAGGTACTTAAACCTCTCACTCTTCTTGATCACATGGTCCTCAATAGTTATGTCCTCAATATAAGAGCCTCTAATATAACTAAATTTACCTATTTTAAATCTACAAGGACAAAAGTATTTGGATTCTAAAGTCGAACTCTGTAACTTAAGCTTTGCTTTAACTCCATCCCTAATCGTATCAATAATTAACATGCACCAAGGAACCTCCTCTTGAATGTGCTCAGTAAGATTACCCATAATTAAAGCAAAAGTATATGGGCTAGGAGTTGAGCTTTGATGTAATTCAATCGAAATAGAGAAATCATTAGATAAGCCACCTTGAGATTGAACACATGTAACAGCACCATTATATATGTATATATATAATAACATCAATAAACACAACACTAATCCATTTTCTCTCCAAACCTCTCCGTAGAACTTTTCATGGTACTCTTTCATAAGCCTTTCAAGATCAATAAAAATTAAATGCAAACTTATTAAACCAAATGAATGATGATTTTCTAATAACTTCAACACTTGACAATATACAATATTATGGTAAAAATTCATATTGACATCTAAATAACATCAAAATGTCAACGAACAATATTGTTTAGCATAATAGGATTTAGAAAGTTATGTAAGAATAGACACATTAAATTTCCAAAATCAACCAAACTAGATTCCACTGAACATGAGAATTGTCGGAGAATTAAATCCCTCGTTATGGCCTAAATTCCGAAAATCATAGATTTGATAATGTATCACTAAATTTAGTGATTTCACAATTTAAATCTTGGATATCCTATGTTGCTCATCTACGAAGAAAGCGGCTTCGAACTAGCTTCAAGTGCAAATATCCTCCATTTAGTGACTACGCATAAATTGCCACGAAGAAGAAAGCTTCAAGCTGAAAATAGAATCCCCGTTTAGCAATTAACTAATATTTAGAGGCAGAATGGCAAGTTTTTTTCTTAAGGAAGTTCACGAGCAGTAAGCAAATTTTACCCTTTTTTCACGATTTTGTTCAGCATCAAACAAATTTACCCATTTTGTCTAAGTGAAGACAATTTTTGCTGTTTTTTTTGCCAATTTTAAAAGACATTTAGCATGAAAAACCTACTTTCAGTTTAAATCCCAAATTCTAAACAATCTTTAGCCAAACTGAATAGCAACATTAAACATAATTTTAAAAATCATGAGCCAAGACAATTTTTAGGATTTACCATGACCAGAATTGAATAAATCTTAACTGAATTTAGGTATTTACTAAATCCTATTAGAGATACGCACTGTTGCTTTTCAGACAACCACTAAACTGGCCCTTCATCAATAAAACGAACTCCCTTCTTAACAATTAATAAAAAAGCAGTCACTCACCTTCTGCAATATCGTGCACCAGGGCCATCTTAATACACCTAAAAAAAAGTTTAATACTCATCATAAGAGCTTCGACCCCCTCAAGCAATTCCGCAATCATGAACTTTCATAGAAACAGGAAACATGATACCTAATCCACACTCTCACCTCTCTCGATTAATCTCGGATGTGTAATCTGCAATAAACGCCATCAGGCCCATTCTGTACATGTGGTCCGCCACCGACTCAGGCCCGCGAACTCCCCTCCTCACCCACCCAGTCCTCTTCGTCGTCTGAATTGAACGAGCGAAAGATAACGGTGTCAAATAGAGTAATCAGCTTAATCTAATAGAAAGCGCACGTTCAAGGGCCAAACTTTCAGGCTGTGGCAGAGTGAGAGGAAGTCGACAGCAGAGGAAGCGGAAGCGCCGGCGTCGGAGGCAGCTGATGAAGAATCAGGGGAGGCCATCCGATCCGTCCGTTAGGTGATCCACGGCATACGAGCTTGCAAGAAGGCATTTTTATAGAGGGATTGTTAGTTTGTTATGCTAGATTTTATGTGTAAATTTAGGGGCTGTTTGGTTTGCAGTTATTTGAGGTAATGTTATGTTATTTAAAATTATTCATAAGAAAGTAGATGTTTGGCTTGATATTATTTGAGTAATGACATCTCAAAAATTACGAAAATGCCATTGTATAATGTTATCTGAATGTCAATCGAAAATCAACCGACATTCATATAACATTACGCGAATCTATCGCGAGAGAGACGGGAGAGATCAGGTTCTTCGCGTGCGACTTGGAGAATGGACGCCGAGCTTGCCTGCCGTCGACGCCGAGCCTTGCCTGCCGTCGCCGTGGATGCCGAGCCTTGCCTGTCGTCGCCGTGGACGCTGAGCCTTGCCTGTCGTCACCGCCGTCGCTGCCTTCGCCGAGACGCACGGAAGGGTTGCTTCGTTGCCTTCGCAGAGGTTGGAAGAGTCGCCGAGACGCACGAAAGGGGTCGCCGAGACGCACCGAAGGAGTCGCCGAGGCGCACGGAAGGGGTCGCTGAGACGCACCGAAGGGGTCGCCGAGACGCCCGACTCCCTCCCGTAATGTCGACTTCTGAAGGGTAAATCTCTTAATTCTCTCATCAGTTTTTTTTATCTCAAATGCTAGTTTTCTTCTAGAAGGATATCAATAAATCTCATTACTCCTGTTTTTTATTAGATCTTGGGAGCAATTGAGTGCATTTCTTTTGCTTCTTTGGAGCAAGGCAAATAAATGATTTTGATATTAATGGTGGTGATGGTAATCTATCATTTATATTATTAGAATTTTTTATAAATAAAAGAGTCTTATTTAAGGGTATTCTTGCCTCACGTGTAATATAACATAAATGACATTGAACAAAACAGCATATATCTGAATAATATTGACATATATTATTTAAATAATACTGAACTAAATAATCACTGTTATCTGAATAACACTGTCATTTAAATAATATACTATCTTAATAACTTTTCAAATAACACTGAATTAAATAGCCCCTTATTTAAATGTTGATAGTCATAAAGTAAAGTTGTTTGGCATCCAAATAATGAGTAATTTTTTAACCTGCAAATGGGACGAATCTGAATTATGTGGAGCACTCGACTTCTCCAATTACATCAAAATCGTTACTTTATAAATTATGTCAAATTTTGAAGCTGATATTAGAACCTAAAATAGATAAAAATTATTTAAAATTACTTTAAAACACGTGCAATCTCCCATTCCCAACTCGCCGAAGCGTATGCATGCTGGTATACAGATATTTCGTCGCTCATCCGCCGGAGTATATCGTAGGGTCCTCTACATAGGACGGCTGAGTTCATCAGATCTGCCAATGGCGAAGGAGGAGGCAACGACGGCTGCTAAGCGTGGGATTACCCACGTCATCTTTGACATGGATGGTCTCTTGCTCGGTGAGCCTTCAGCCTTCCTCCGATTGCACCGAGTTCAAGCAAATTTTGGAATTTCCATTGTCAGCATTATCATTGTCGTTTTTTCTATCCGCCGCAGATACGGAGCCGTTCTACACGGATGTTCAGGAGAAGATTCTTGAGCGGTTCCGCAAGACCTTCGATTGGTCCCTTAAGGCCAAATTGATGGGCAGGAAGGCCATTGAGTCCGCAAGAATCTTCGTCGAGGAGTGCGGACTCACTGGTATTCTCACCCCCGAAGCCTTCCTCGAGGAAAGAGAGGGCCTGCTACGGGAGCTCTTCCCATCTTGCCAGCTCTTGCCGGGTCAGCTTTTGAAGCCTAGATATTATTATAGCTGTGGTTATGCCATTAACTGTTTGATTCCTTTGGAAATCCATTTGTGGTTTCACTGGCGATTGTTGAAATGTTCGATATCGTAACCGAGCAGTCCTTAAGCTATTCCCTTCTTTTTCGACTTGCAGAGGCTCATTAATTTATCATAATTTGCATTGGCAAAGTAATACTTTGCATTGGCTAATCTGATTTACAGTCAAATCAAAGTGCAATACGGCAGCTAGAAACTGATCAACTTCCATGGTAGCATCGCATGGAAAATTTTATTTTCTTGAAATAATCGTTGGGAGATATTGCTTATCTTAGTTGTTGGAACATTAACATCTAAGAATTAAGTTAAGAACAACTTGGTAATATGGCCAAGTCATAATGGGATGATTCATTTTGTATGGAGTTACGGAGCCTTAGTTGAAGAGGTTATCAATTCTTGGGTTGGTTTGTTCGCTAACATATCAATGCTATGTAATGTTATAAGATATTTCATGTGTTTGTTTCACTTTCATACGACCTCAACATATTTTTTAAAAATGACAACTATTTTACTGACATCTTATGTCCCCAAAATTGAATTGTATTAGATGTTATAACATCAACTTTTTCATTATTGAAAGCGAGCCATATTGACATTTCAAAAATTTATATTGGTAGATCATGGATGACATCTTTGAGTGAATGATAACTTTTCACTGCTATCAATGAATGACAGTAAGTTTGACCACTACTTTTTGTTTCTTTTGATTTTGTCTCAGCTTCTTCCTCCACTCATTCAGCAAACAACACAAATTTTAGAAATCATTGTATTAATAATAATTTATAGGGATATTTTACTTAAATTTATTGAATCCATGTTCTATGATGCATTGACTCTAAATCAAATGTGTGCTAACATTTGGAATTGTAGTGCTATTATCTTGATATTTTCCAAGTGATTAGGATTGAATTAGGGTGTGTTTAATTTATGAGCACATATCTATTTTAAAGTTTTTTTTTGAATGTGCGGTGAGAGTTTACGAGAAGAATACTAACAAGTAAAAATAAAGATAAGCACCCAATGAGCATATGGTTATTGTGGCTCAATTATGGGGCTTACATCAACTTTTGTTTGATAGATATTATATTATGTAAGATAGCAAAGGAGCACTAATAGGAGAGTATTTGTTTTCTTATAGATTATTAATAATAATTGTATGAAGAGTCTTATCAAAACTTTTTTGAGCACTCTTAAAAGTAAAATGTTAAGAATTTTTTGTTCATCGTGTAATGGAGGTATTTATGGTATGCAAATTGATGATAATGAGCATTGACTTGGCTCTTTGTGACTTACTGATGAAGGGATGCTTCTGTTTTATAGAGGAGTCACTTTCATCACATGAAAGGATGCGATTGGTTGGAAATTGTCTACGTTGCACTGTTAATGCATTTGAATACCCCTATTATTAAGGTAATTAAGTGTTGAGTCTAGCACTACCGAGTTGTATTGCTGGTAGTTCAGCACTGTTAGTTTGTTAAGAATTTGACCTCACAGTTAGTTTTCGAAGTTGAAGTTGTTCATCTTTTAAACCGCTTCTTTAGTGGGACATATGGATGGCCTAGATCATCTTGCAAGTAATACATGTATTACTCCCCCAGAAAAAAAAATACAAGTGCACTATTTGTTCACACTAAAGAATGCATTTTCTTAATTTCTCACATTCTTCTCATCCTCGGTGAAGATTCTGCATTGGTAATGTAAGCCTTTTGGCGCATATTTGTGGATGCTTTTGTCTTTGAGGGATCACTTGATGATCTTGTGGTCAAAGAAGCAACACCATGCCTTAGCCCGACTAAGCGTGGTTGGTGGCTGCACGTCATTTGTTTTCCATTGTGCACGATCAAATAGAAGACCCTTCTTAGGTTTCAAATAGAAATTATTTTAAATAGTTTATTTTCTTGTCTTATTTGACCTTCCCCTCATCTTTTAACATGGGAAAATTTTATGCACTCAATTTTTCTTACAAGGGCATCAAATGGTCTACTCTTAATATGTTCAAACCATCTAAAATGGCATTCGCCATTTTTATCCGCATGGTAGTTAGAATTCCAATCAATGTTTTGTCATCATCCTTAACTCTGTGTGGTGTTTCCTGATTGTGAGAGAATTATAATATTCTAAAGAGTTGTTCCTCTTACAATGAGTACTCTTTGGCAAAGAAATCATTGCCCTTCACTGTAAAGCAAAGAGGTGATGAAATGAAACCTATGGCAAATTATTTTGAATTGTGGCCTTTAATGAGTAGCATGAAATTAGCTATTAATGAGTTTTTTTTTTATTTGACTAGTCTCTCTAGGATTGAGAATGAAGAAAGGCTTGAGTTTGAAGTTGTAGTAGCTGAAGTAATCTCTTTGGGCAACATTGAGGAAATTAGGGCAAATATTAGAGATAATACTTTCATTATGAATGCCAATTCTCATGACTTATTGAAATTGCTTTCAAATTTTGATAAGAAGTTCGGTGAGTGTGTTTCGTTCTAATTCTTTGATATAATTTCTCTTTAATTTTTTGAGTATAGAGGATTGGCTAAAAGGCAGCTAAGGTAGAGAATTTTTTCCAATGCAATAGAAAAGAAAACTCAGTCAGTTTTAGAAATTGAAGGTTATGATTTATTTTATTTGAGTGATAAAATATTACTTGGTGCAATGTGAGATCAAGATGAGTAGTCATAACTTTTGCTTGATGCATCTTAAGTTGACATTATTTAACATGTCACCCCTAAAGCTACTAACGTATTTGTATGCAAGGGAAGGGGCAGAAGGTGTTAAAGTTTTGATCCAAATAAATGTGAGCTACAATGTCATTGCACCTCTTTCCATGTTTTGAGTGCTAGAGATGCCCGCCATTTTCTTCAAATAGTTGTTTTTGCTTCAATATTTTATGTTCTAGAGTCTTTGTCCAACATTTTTTAGCTACATTTACCTCATATGATTAAAGAGAATTTGGTGCTTAGGTTAGAAATGAATGATTCAATGAAGCATGTACAATTGATAAATAAGCACTTAAAGCTGCGTAATTAAAGAAATCTTTGGTGCCCTCAAATAGATTGATAATGATCTTGTTGCTTTATTTTATAACATGAAACATCTAATTGAGGACATAAAGCATGTAAACCAGAGGATCTCCGTCGTTATGAAGTATGTAGACCCAAGGAATTATTAAGTCCTAATAAAGTCACTATTCTTTTTTTGCAACAAAGGTGAAATTCTCATTTGTATTAAAAATGAACCTACTTATGCTAGAAAGTTATCTAATAAGTTCTCTCATTTCTCATTTTTTAGGAGGTTGCATACATCAAAAATAATTTCCATCTTGTTTGATTGTCTTTAATTTTTTCAAGGCCTCTTAGATAACCATGATATTTTTTCTGTTAGTGCTTTGAATATGCACATTTTTTGATTTATTACATATTATAAAATTAAGGCTATGAATATTTACTTATGTGATTTGGTGTTCTTCTTTGGAATGAGTTTTGACCAAGACATCATACTTTATTTTCACATTTGATCTTTTTGAACTCGTAATATTTTTTTGTATGAGCTTTTATATTTAGCTTCCACATTTTATGCTAAAGTAACATCATTTTACTGCAACAAGTGTCCGATGAAATTATAAATGTAATTTTGTTTATATCTTTGGGATTTGTTTTAATTTAATAATATTATGAGTAGGCATAAAAATAGTTGAATACTTATTGAAAAATTAAGCATTTCATCTATGTTTAACAAAAGATACAATTCTTTTGAATATATGTCATTTACCTTTTTATAGTCTATCCACATTTTTCATTAGCTTTTTGACAATATCTTATTAAAGAGATTGGTCAAGTATTTTTTTTTTTCTTATGAACTTATCTTTTGGAAGCTTTTTAACCTCTACACCTATCTTCTGAGCTTGTTTATATGCAAATAGGTAAACCTCGTGTGTCGGCAAGTTCTGAGTCTCAATATTTAAGCGGAGAAATGCAATGGTTAAACTGACTCTTGATATATCTATGCATTCCAAATAAAAAAAAGGATATGTTTTCTAAATGATACATGAAATTTATTAGGAAGATACTTTCCACACTAGTGTCTAAAACAAAATTTTTTACTTTGGGATTGTTACATAATGTTGGTTATAATCTTTATCAATGTTTCCTAACTTTTAAATAGCTTTCTTGGCAGTGTTTTCTTTTTGCCCCTCTTGCCATTATTGAGCGCTAGTGCTTATATTTATTTTCGTCATGCTTATGTAGCTTCTTGAGAGGTGAGCAAATTACTTTTAATATTATTTAATTCTTCATTGATGTTGAATTTATTGGCTAAATGTTGTGTAGACACAATGGCATTGAAATTATTCAGCATGGTTGCCTGAGGATTCCATTATATTTTGCTTCTGTAGTTCTTATAACGATGAACTATTGTTTTTTCACTTTATAATCTTCATAAGTTCCTTTGATCACTTTCAAGAAAACTTCTCTATGTGGTGCACAAGTTACTCTGTTGAATGCTAGTTGGTGTCTGGTGATTTGGAAGAGACTTTGCATTGACAATCTCAATTAGTGATTGGAAGAAGTCATGGTACCTTCAAAGGCCATTAGTATATGCCTCTTCAGCATATTTGAAAACTATTTCCTGTGTCCTTTGGCTCATATTAACTCTTGGGAATATTGCACATCATATTAATGCTGTTTTTCTTAGGAGGTGGAGACTAATCTTTCGTCCTTATTCTTTGACTACCTTATTGTTGAATTGGTTCAACAATCCTGGGGTTTTCATCCTTAGATTTGTTTGTTGGATCCTTTTTCTTACAACTAATTTCTTCAACTGTCCTTTTTAATGTATCCAAAATTCCATTAATACAAAATAGTTGCTAAGCTATGAACCTTGGCATTATGATAAAGACAATTTTTGTCTTTTTTGGAGTTTGTTGTCAGCATTCGGTAAAGGTTGAGAATAAGACTTGATTCATTTCTCTCTTTCAACATTAGAAAAATTGATATGGAACATTGATAGTTCATTCACAAGGTTCTCTTTCTCATAAGAATTAACATTAAATCTTTTTTCGCCAATATCAACTATAAGCCAGCACCGTTGCCTTAGCCGTCCAACCTCTTATCTTCCCTCTCTTGTGACTGATTTGCAACCTTAGTTCAGCTATTGCTCTTTGACTTCTTGATTGTGCTACTTTTCTATAACCAGTCTAACAAATTTGTCAATATTCATATACTTTGTTGCCCAAACCAGTAGATCTCCAATAGATCTGGGTGACATTTTTGTCATGTTAAACATGAACATGGAATTTTTTAGTTAATATATGAAGGTGAATCCAGTTAAAGGCTTTCCTTCATTCAACACAACTTGAGACACTAGAGTGAACCTAGCAGCACATTCGCAAGGACTTACCCTATTTTTTATTAAGTAACAAAAATGATTATGACACCTTGACATTCATTTAGCTACAGGAAAATTAATTAGTCATTTGGTTAAAATTCACCAAAAGTTTAATCAAGGCTGTGTTGTTTACATATTGTAGTTGCAAAGATCTTATTGCTTGGTTGCCGACATTACACAGGAAGATGGTCATATCAAAATGGTCTACATGACTCATAAGATTGTGGGCCCTTCGCATGCCTCAAAACCAGGCGGCTTAAGTTTACTAGTATGATAGCACTTTTTATCTTATTGTACCATGGTACGTGTATGTGTCTTCTTTGACTTTCTAGTGGTATTTGATTGGCTTTGCATTGCTCATCATTATAGTTGTATCACTTTTCATGTCTTCAGAATCCTCACATAGAATTGCCTTGCCAACTCGTTTGAGTGTCATATTTATGCATAATTCAGTTCTCTTGACTGCATTGTCTCCCCAACCTTTGGAAGCAGTAATGTTCTTTTTGCTTATATTGCATCATTTTTACTGAGCTGTTTATTCTAGGGGTGTAAATGAGTTGTTAAGCTTAACTTAGCCCCAACTTGAGCTTGAATTTGATTACTTAATTGAATTGGAGCCTGAGCTAATTTTATGAGCTCGAGTTGGCTCACATGAGGCTCATAAGTAGATTAAATCTTAATTAAAGGGATATAAGGATTTCATTTCAAAGAGATGCTATATCAGAGCAATGCAAATAACTAAAAATTCAATTATTCTCTAAACTAGCCTACTCACTATTGAAAAATGCTCAATCAGTCCCAAACTTATTAAATTGCTCAAACTGGTCACAAATTTTTTTTGCAAAAGTTCAAACTAGTCTCGATTTAATTTTTTCATCTATTTTGGATGAAAAAGTTAAATTTACAAAAGGTATTTTAGTAATATGTAAAAGTATTTATAAAATATTATTATGCTAAAATTAAAAAAAATGTTAAAAATAATTTTTGTAGGTGTTTTAAATAATCATAATAGAAATATAAATAACACATAAAAATAAATATAATAATATTTAAATATGCATCAAACTATTTTTAGTAGTTATTTTTAAAAAATTTCATATCAATATGTTTTTGAAATTTTTATTTACAAATTATTAAAATATCTTTTATGAATTTAATTTTTTCATCCAAAATATATGTAAAAGTTAAATTTGGACTAATTTGGATTTTTAAAAAGGGTTGGGACTATTTTAAGCATTTTATTATGTTTGGGATTTAAATAGTTATTTTTTGATAGTTGGTAGAGTAAATCATTAAATGATAATCAAAATATAAAATAGAGATAATATATATATATATATGTATAATCCAATGAATTTGATAATTTTGTGTTTTTACTCAAGAGCATAAGAGCTGAGTCGAGGTTGGCTCAAGGTTTACTTTTTAGCTTCTCGAGCTCAGTTCATGAGCCATTTTATTGAGTTGAGCTTGAGTAGCTCAAGAGTTGGCTTGACTCAGTTATGCCTATAAATTCTGTTAGTCACCTCACAATGCTGCGAGATCGATGGTGTTCTACCTTGGGGGCTGGCTAGGGCGTGATGCAGGTAGTTCAAGCAACCCTTTTTATCACAACAATTTCTTATTTATGCAATTTGGGCATAATCTAAATCTTGGAAAAATGAAATTTTGGGGAACCTAATTGCCTCATAATTTGAACTATATGTTTACATCAAACCAAATACTAAGAATTTTCTTTTACATGTAATTGTTTTTTTTTTTTTAATTCCAAATTACCACATATGAAACAGCCCTGTGTAATTTTTGCACCGTCTATTTGTCTTTTGACGTTTAACTCTTGCCCTTGTAGGGGTCAAACGTTTGGTCAGCCATTTGCATGAGAACCAGATACCTATGTGTGTTGCAACCGGGTAAATTTCATCTCTTCTGAATTTTAATCAAACAATATATCATCTCCAACTTGGGATGACTCATTCTTTGTTGTACCACTAAGTTTGATTCTAGCTGCTAGTGCGCACTATTGTATGAAACTAGTCTTTAAATTCCATCTTTTATAATGCATTATTTAAAAGGGTTCTACTACACAAGCCAATTAATAGCTCATTTCAATTTGCTATTATTGTTAATTGAATCAATTTTAAATAATAATTGATGCCATATAATCAATCGGAAGGTTGTATGATAAATAATAGCCACGTCATCAATTTTTTTTTCTAGGCCGGTATATTTTGTTACTATTAATACTTTTTTGTTTGCAATAACGCCTCTTATTTCTTATATTCATGGGCACGATAGTATGTTGTAGTATGATTACTAAAATTATAGTTTTTGCTAGCAAGGGATACTCGAGCTCTCTAACTTGGGGATTGTGCGACTCTTCTTGTCATTCGTGGAGAGATTTATAACAAATATTAATCCACCAATAAACTTAGAGGTATGTGAGAAAAAATGTATTATTCATTCCACGGTATTTTCCATGTCCACTATCTACTGCCATTCATTACTCTGTTGCCTGCAACATCTATCATCATTTCTCTATTTCACCATCCATTTGCATCTTTGCTCCAGTTTTTGTTTTGTTTTGTTTGCAAAATATGAACGTGGTGGGTTTCATAAAGACAAATGCTCAACATTGTGAAATATAATTTGAGTCCATCTGAGAGTTTGATGCAATGCCAATCTCACCCTCTGCTTTCTTCTTACTTGGCATCCATTCATCTCCCCCTCTCTCAATTTCCACCTTCTCCTTTTCCATCTCTCCACTTTCCTCCCCTTCATCACTGTCCTTGCTTATTGCTTTTCTTTCTTTCCTATGCTCCTTCCTCTTTTCCCACCTATCCTTTGTTTTTGCTATGGTTGTTTATCTTTCTCAGAACTAGTTTTGAACAACCAGTTGGGAGTGCAATTAAGGTGGCATTAATACTTAAATTTTACATAACAGGTAGTTACTAAACCTACTTGATAAAATTAAAGTGAAGTAGCATCACTTTAAAATCAAACTTAGATGCCAACACCCAATGTTTTGTTTCTTAATTGCTGTAGAAGTAATCTTGAAGTAAGCTCAATGTTGATGTTGATTGAACTGGAATCGTGATGAGATTGGCCCTCATTAATCACAATTGCCCATTATTTCATTACATAAGTGCTTATCATAAAAACTTTAGATTGCAGTGAAAATTGTTGTAACGTTTTCTGTCTCTTAACAGGTCGTACAAACAACATTTTGACCTGAAAACACAAAGACATGGTGAAATTTTCTCCTTGATGCATCATGTTGTTATGGGTGATGATCTAAATGTGAAGCATGGCAAACCATCTCCTGATATCTTTCTTGCGGCTGCAAACAGATTTGAGGCATGTCTTTTCTCCTTTGCTCTCCAAGTCTGATGATTTTTTTTGCGCTGCACGTATCTAAACAACCTTTTTTTCATAGCCTAATTTATTAGAGATCTTTATCCTTGAATTGGGTAAGACTCTACCCTTCTTTACCTTGCGGAGTTACATCTGTTGTAGATCATGTGTTCAGATGTTGACAGCTAGGATTATTTTGTTTTATACTGGTTTTTGATTTTTTTCTGTATTTATTAATCAACATGTGATTCACTATCTAATAATTGTTTTTAAATAAGTTTTTTAGAGGAGTGTAGATCCAGGTGAGGTTTTGGTTTTTGAAGATGCACCAACTGGAGTTGCCGCTGCCAAGAATGCATTAATGTAAGTAAACATATGAAAACCACTTCTGAATCAATATTTAACTTCATTGATTTATCTTTTACATCAACATGCCATGTTCACTATTTAAATGTTCTCATTTTTTCATTTTCTTTATTTTGTCAACATGACATGCCATTTTACTAGTTAAATCTAAGTTATTAATATTTTTGATTGTGATAGTTGAAAAATCATTAGACAAGCCACCTTGCAACCGAACACATGTTACAGCCCCATTATACGTATCTCTAATAATATCAATACATGTATCATGAATTTTTTCTCTCCAACATTCCAAAAAATTTCTCGTAGTACTATATCATAAACCTTTTCATGATCAATAAAATTTAAATGAAGATTTCTTTTTGCTTTACATTCTTCCATCAAACCTCTTAATATATGTATGGCTTCCATGGTAGATCTACTTGGCATAAACCTAAATTAATTTGAGAAATATAAACATCCATTCCTAATTTTAATTTAATTACTCTCTCCCAAAATTTTAACGTATGGCATATTAACTTGATTTTCCTATATTTAAAGTCTTGAGACTTGTAAATAGGTATAACGATACTCTTTCTCCACTCATTTGATATTTTTTTGTCTTTAAAATAATTTTAAATAACTTGGTAGGGCTAAAATTTCATAATCACCTAAATATTTTTATACATTGATAAGGATGTCATCTGACCATACTGCTTTTAGATATTTATCTTTTTTAAAGAATTTCAAATTTAGCTTTGTTAACATGGTGTATGAAAGTGTAATTAATATTATCTTTATAATTATTAAATTCACGTATATTAATTGTATTGGTACAACCTTCATCACAGAACTTGGTAAAATAATTCATCCATTCATGTTGAATATCTTCATTCCTAAATATTTTTGACACAAGTCAAATCTTGAATTCTTTAATCTCTTAATTTAGTTAGTTTTTACATATGTTCAGTTTCAATCAACAATTTCTAATTTATTTTATAAATCCTTAAATGTTGCATTTTTAAAATCACAAACCGTTGTGTTGGATTTACGACAAGCTAATTATATTTCTTCTAAATCTTCTCAATTTTACATTTAAACCTTTCTTTATATCATATCTTTATATATTTTTTAACTATATGATAATATACTATACAATTAGTAACCTTTAGTATATTTGATTGTATGGTTATAAGAGATATACTTTATGAAACATTTATACCATGTTATGCAAGATATTGCTTTCCTTAGCTTAACCCATCCATACCAGGTCAGATCTCATTACTTTATTCTTAAATGATAACTACAAAAGAGATTCCTATTATAAGCATGCTTAACACTAGAGTTTTCATTTGAACTGATTTATTTTAAATATTACTTTGTTTATTACAACTAAGTTTTACTTTTATTCTTCAGTTTTATTTTTACTTAATGCAATGCTAATTCAATTTATTTTTTGGGATGTGTTTATCAAACATTTTGTCAAGAGCACACATTCTATGAATTATATATTATCTAAGCCTTCAATTCTGATAGTTAGTATGGGCGATCACCTCTTCACTTTTTGGTATCGAGTCATAATGATGCAGGGCAACACTAGGGTTTGGTGTTATCGGGCTCTAATGCAATCATAGGGTTCGTGAATGCTTGTGAATGCAGATTTTTAAAATGTATTCTAAAATTTAAGCAATCGCACAGCCGCTTCAGATCAGTTAAGCTTCAGCATTTGCCTGCAGAAGATTCCACAATAATTTGAAAATAACTTTTGTTGGCAATGGGGTGTCGTGAGTCACGAACAGGAAGAGCGGTCGGCACCGGTTTTGAATCAAAGGAAAGGCTCCGGTCCGGAAAGGTAACTCGCACTTTGAGTTGTACTTGCCATGCAGGGGTGTTCGGAGGCGTTTCCGTTCTGAAATCACTCGCAGCGACCATATTTAGATTTGCGCTCCTACAAATAATTTCTACCCGAAAATCGCACCAGAAAATAATTAAATAAATTTAGTTTAGGGTTTGGGAAGAATAAACACGCGTCGGTTTAAACTGGGAGCGAAAATGGTGATTCGAGTAGATTTCTTGCGGCGGCTAGGGCAGCGGCGACCGGGCAACGGAGGCGGCTGGACAGTGGTGGCTGGGGCAAGCGGCGGTGGTGAGTGGGATCCGGCGACGGCTGGGCAGCGGCGGCTGCAGCTGGGCAGCGACTGGGCAGCGGCAGCAAGGGCAGCAGCGGCGGCGGCTGGATAGCGGCGACCGGACAGCGGCGGCGACTGGGGTAGTGGCAGCGGCTGTCCTGCAAGGGAGAAGTCCGAAGGCAGCAAGGGGAGGGGTTCGGAAGGTGGGGGCTAGGGTTTGCGGAGGGAGGATTTGGAAACTAGGATTTTCCCGGGGGGAACAAGAGCCGTTCTCGCTGTTTGGAGAAAATTCAGAATTTCTATATATCGAAACTGAAATTAACATACATATTTTGGGTATTTATAATACCCTCAAAGCAATCTAGACCTTAGAGTATTTTTAATAATCGATCGGAGGGCTAATATTCGTCCCTCCGATTAATACATGAAACGGACGAAAATAAATGCGAAAATAAAATTGAAACAGACGAAAATAACTGCATAAAATGAAACTGAAACTTCAAGGCCGATACGGGTCCAGGCGGGCTCGGCGGCAGGACCCGAGTCGAAGATGGTCCCCATCAACTCTCTCCCGCCCAAAAGCACTCATCACCGGTGCGTGGTCTGCGCGGTAGCGGCTAAGAGGTCAGCATCCAATCTCTCAATCTCCTTTGCAGGTACCCTCAGTAGTGGCAACTGTCTCCTCATCTAGAATCAGCTCTGGCAGTGAATCTCCTCAGGGTAATCTGTCTGTGGACCTCGGTATCGATAATAGGTCCTCAACTGAAGCTCTGTCATCTGGTGCTGGGGTGCTACCATCAGGGGAGGTAGTAGTAGGGGGAAAAGTAGGCATGGCTGTCTGTGGAGCTATATCCTCACCAACACTCTGCTCTATCATACGTTCCAGTTTGGAACTATCTGCAAAAGGCTCCTCAGGTCCTAGTGGGTGCCCGTAGAATCGGGTCAGATCAGTCACATTGAACATTGGATGTACTCCCCAATCACATGGCAAGGCTAACTGGTATGCATTCGTACCAATCCTTTTCGTCACCCTGTATGGTTCGGTTCTTCTGTCGGCCAGCTTCTTCAGGCTTCCAGAGGGAAGCCTATCCGGACTCAGTCGCATCATCACCAAGTCACCTACCTCAAAATATGTGTCCCTTCGTCTGGCATCAGCTTGCAGCTTATAATGATCGTAGTTGTTGTGCAATCTGCGCTCAATCTCCTTATGTAATTCATGCAATTGTAATGCAAGTTCTGATGCAAACTAACTCGTCCTATGAGTGTACGGTAGGGGAACTAAATCTAGAGGAACCCTAGCCCTATGGCCGTGAACTATCTCGTTCGGAGACATCCCAGTTGACCGGTTTAATGAGTTATTGTAGGCTAATGGGGCGTGTGGTAAGATCAAATCCCAATTAGCCTTGTGGTTCCCAACCAGACATCTCAGCAAATTCCCTAGGCTACGGTTGACAACATCAGTCTGGCCATCGGTCTATGGGTGGTAGGCTGTCAAAAACATGAGCTTGGTTCCTATAAGACGCCACAAGGTTTTCCATAAATAGCTTGTGAACTTGACATCCCTGTCAATCACTATCGTTTTGGGTACACCCCTATGAGCTATCACCTCTCTAAAATAAAGTTTCGTCATGGCAGAGGCATCATCAATTTTGTAGCACGGGATAAAATATGCCATCTTGGAGAAGCGATCTACTACCACCAGGATGGAGTAGTGTTGACGCTGTGTGCGTGGTAGTCATAGCACAAAGTCCATACTGACATCCTCCCAAGGGGTGGAAGGAATGGGTAGAGGGGTGTACAGTCCATTTGGTTGCTTATTTCCCTTTGCAACTTGACACACCCTGCAGCTTCTCACAATCTAGGCGATGAATATCACCATCCTCGGCCAGTAAAATCTCTCCTGAACAAGATCTACTGTTTTGTCCCTCCCAAAATGTCCTCCTAGTACTCCACCATGCAACTCCCATATTATAAAATTGCGTATAGACGTATTGGGAATGCATAGCCGGGTTCCCCTAAATAGGTACCGATCCCGAATGACATAGTCCGTAGTGTTGTGGTATGGGTCGGCGGCTAGAGTACTATAGATGCCACTAAAATTAGGGCATGTGGCATAATCCTCGATCATGCGCTCAAAGCCTATCACCTGGGCTCTCATCTCTGTGAGGACAAGAGTAACTCTACTCAAAGCATCGATGGGTGTGTTATCCTTCCCTTTGCAATCTTTGAGTACGAAGTCGTACTCCTGTAGGAAAGACACCCACTTTGCTTGGCGTGGGCTAAGTTTGTGCTGTGAGTTTTTATATCTAAGAGCTTGGTGATCTGAGTGTAGGATAAACTCCTTCGGCAATAGGTAGTGCCTCCAGTGTCTCAAGCTCTGCACTAAAGCGTAAAACTCACGCTCATAATTAGAATAATTCAGCTTTGGGCCTGAGAGCTTCTCGCTGAAATATCCCACGGGGTGGCCCTCCTGGGTGAGGACTCCATCAATCCCAATGCCGGAGGCATCACAGGACACCTCAAAGGTCTTGCCAAAATCTGGCAGTCTCAACAGTGGGGCAGATGACATCTTCTCCTTGATAAGCTGGAATGTGTTATCAGCAGAAGATAGCCACCTGAAGATGAGCTTATGTGACGGCTGGGCAGCGCCGAGCCCGCCTGGACCCGTACCGCCTTGACGTTTCAGTTTCATTTTATGCATTTATTTTCTTTCGTTTCAGTTTTATTTTCGCATTTATTTTCGTCTGTTTCATGTATTAATCGGAGGGACGAATATTAGCCCTCCGATCGTTTATTAAAAACACTCTAAGGTTAAGATTGCTTTGAGGGTATTATAAATACCCAAAATATGTGTGTTAATTTCAATTTTGATATATAGAAATTCTGAATTTCTCCAAACAGCGAGAACGGCTCTTGTTCCCCCGGGAAAACCCTAGTTTCCAAATCCTCCCTCCGCAAACCCTAGCCGCCACCTTCCGAACCCCTCCCCTTGCTGCCTTCGAACTTCTCCCCTGCAGGACAGCCGCTGCCACTACCCCAGCCGCCGCCGCTGTCCAGCCGCCGCCGCCGCCGCTGCCCTTGCTGCCGCTGTCCAGCCGCCGCTGCTGCTGCTGTCAGCCGCTGCTGCCGCTGCCGAGCCACCACCGCTGCCAGCTGCCCCTGCTGCCGCTTGCCCCTGCCGCCACCGGATCCCAGTCACCGCTGCCCAGCCGTCCCACTGCCCCATTCGCCTCCACTGTCCAGCCACCGCTGCCCTAGCCGCCGCAAGAAATCTATTTGAATCACCCTTCTCGCTCCCGGTTTAAACCGACGTGTGTTTGTTCTTCCCAAATCATAAACTGAATTTATTTAATTATTTTCTCGTCCTATTTTCGGGTAGAAATTATTTGTAGGAGCGCAAATCTAAATCCGGTCGCTGCGAGTGGTTTCAGAACGGAAACACCTCTGAACACACCCGCATGGCAAGTACAACTCGAAATGCGAGTTACCTTTGGACCGGAGCCTTTCCTTTGATTCGGAACCAGTGCCGACCGCTCTTCCTGTTCGTGACTCACGACACCCCATTGCCAACAAAAGTTATTTTCAAATTATTGTGAAATCTTCTGCAGGCAAATGCTTAAGCTTAACTGATCTGAAGCGGCTACGCGAAAAGTGCTTTAATTTTCGAATACATTTTAAAAATCTGCATTCACAAACCCTAGGATTGCATTAGAGCCCAACAACATCAAACCCTAGTGTTGCCCTGCATCACTTAAATTTAAAGGTTCTACCAGCAAATTCACCTTTTTGTCTTGTAGCATCTTTAAATTTGAGACATCGAAAACTAATAACCAAAGGTGGAGGGTGTGGAAGGAAAAAAGGACTCTTACCTTCTAAAAGTATAGTAATAGAACCCTTTTATATGAAATAATTTTATATCTATAGCTATTATGTCATAAATGCTTGGTAAGTAGTTTTATGATCTGAGAATGGCTTTATATTATAAAAAGTATCAATTGCATGAAAATTTCATAAATGTTCCTTAAATCACACTTTTCAAGACTCTTATGCAGTTTTATTTTGATTTATCTTATTTGTGTTTGGCTTTATATTTAGCATGACAATTACACTCTTTTTTTAATCGCTTGAGTTTTAGCTGAGATGATCAAAGTAGGCAAAGGAGAAAAATATGGGATTCTCGTCAATACCTCTTTCAAGCAACAATGGATGGAGTGTATTATCCCAAATGCATGAAACAATGCTCAATTATTGAGCTTGATGAGAGATTAAATTCAAATTTTAGTGTGCTTCTTTAATCTGGTTAAAGCTTTATAAAGGTATGACTATACAATTCTGAAAGATAAAGTTGACCTTCCATGTCTGTTTTGAAAGCAATAGAGATGACCCAAACTAGTCTATATCTACAAGGCTTTTCCTGTGCAAAATTTGCATCAAACATTTTTTATTTAACTATGAGGTAACAGGTTCCTTATAAAAATTAGATCTTCGTAGTTAATTACATCATGAGATTACACAGAAAATCTCTTTATTAAGAATATAAGTTGAGATTGAATATGGGATATCAAGGGATTGGAGCACACTCAGTGAAGATACAAACTTGCTCACGACTACTTAATCGTATGGATCAAATGTGTTCATCCTCAAAATGATATCCACTGTAGGCAAACATGGACCAGCGGTCAATTCAGAAATTGGTCTAACTCCAAAGGTTCACGTAAAATACTGTATAAAATATTAATTATAAGCTAATTATTTGCTAGGTTGGTCAGTTAATTGGAAGCATTACTCTTTTTTATGGATTATGGATCCATTGCATTTTTGATCTGGTCCACTGGCAGTATCATCTGAAAGTTGTCCAAGGCAACATTAACAAGCTCTCTCCTCCTGAGAACGGTGCTTCTCTAACCAAAGTTCTATGCAAGTGTTCAATTCAAAAGGTTCAAAAAATTCAAATCATGGAAGAGAATATTCCACTGCGTTTCTACTCGGGTTGCCTCTCTGCTCCTAGCCAGTAACTATGAATTATAAGAGGAAAATGCATATGGTATATATGAATTAATTATTTATGTGAAATACTCTCTTTAATTAAGATAGAGCAAACTGTATTATTCTAAATTTACCCAACTTCGCCTAAAAATAAGGCCTTTATCCCGGTTATATGTTCCAGTCATCTCTCTAGACCCCTTCGCACTATTTCTTATTATTTTGAATATTTCTTATCAAAGCAAATGTATTATTTTGTAATGCTTAAAGAAAAAATTTTCATTTCATGTCTCCTATTAACTGTTTTACCAAATTAAAAAAAAAAAAAATTCTTGTTCTTATTGCTTTTATTTGACTAAACGTCAGACGGTTTTTGTAATGAATTCTTGAGACTTTCTGTGAGATTTCTTATGGAATAAAATGGATGTCTGATTGCTTTCAAAAAACAGGTCTGTAGTCATGGTTCCAGATCCTCAGTTAGATGCATCACATCATAAAGGAGCGGACCAGGTTCTTACATCACTGTTGGATTTCAATCCAAGCTTATGGGGCCTACCTCCATTTACTAGTGAGTAAACTGAGAGGTTCCTGCAATTCTCATTATTCCTGAGCCAGCAATATATGATTCACTCTTTGTGAGTTTAAGATTTCCTGCATTATTTGTTTTTTTCTTTTATTCTTCGCAGCTCTTTAGAAATTCATAATTGTTCTTTCCAGCCCATTGAGATAATTGTTAGTTAACTAGAATCCGGAGGTACTTACTGCCACATTTAATATTAAAACATTTAATTATGATTGTTAATCTTATTTAGATAATCTAGTATCTTTGGCCTCACAGTTCATTTGAAATATCTTCTTGCTTGCTAGTACTTTTTGCTCAATGCATTGTTGCTGATATATTTGGAGCAAACTGATCAAGTAATACCGTTGAATGAATGCCAGAAGCTCCACATTTTGTTGTGAATCATCATCTCTTTCAAGTTTTGTTAGAGAGAGGAGCTATCTTTTTCAGATAATGCATTATTCATCATGCTACAAAAACATGGAAATTTAAAAGAATACCAAGTGAAAATTTTATCATCACAGAAAGGGGTGTCCATAGATGATGACAATATTAAAGCTAAAAAAATTATAATTCTATCCTTCTTTAGTAGCAGTGCGCCGGCGCACATGCACATATAGATATATACATAGAGAGAGAGAATGACTACTATGTTCATAGGTTATCACAAGTCGCCACTTAGTCGAGTCACCTCTGCTATTGTCGAGTGTCCTGGGACAGGCATTCGGTCCAAAACACTTCCAGTTGGAGGCCACTGTATTCGCACCACATGATCACTTACAATAGGTGTTAAAACCATTATGTACGTCTCAGCTCTTGGCACAGTCGTCGACACATTCTCGGCATGTCCACGGCCTACTATTCATAATGCCCTTCTACTTGGGCAAGAAGTTGAACTCCAAGTACTCATTCTCGAGTTAATATTGAACCCACAATAATCACAATGCTTTTCCTCGAGCAGTTCCTGCTCTCATTCTCTTTCTTATTCTCTTACTGCTACTTATTTGTGTACAAGAAGGGCAAACAGACTCCATCATACTCATTTAATATTATAATTTCTAATCATCCCTTTACATATAGCAAGACTTCAGAAGCTCTGATCTCTAAAGTGGACATAGGTTCTTCATATATGTAACATCGCCTTCTAAATTTTTGTTAATATTTCTTAAGTTTCTTAATATTATATATATATATATATATATATATATATATATATATTAAATCAATGATGTAAGCGAGATTGAAACTGTTTTTGTATTCTTTACTTTTTCATTTACTATTGAATTTTTAACAATTTTAACACCCAATAATTCGTAATCCACAATAATTAATATAACATTTCCTCATCTTTGATTATTGAGTTATAATATCTTTCACAATTAGAATATATATATATTAAAAAGTTTTATTATTTATTTAAATAAAAAAAATTCTTTAATTATAAATGAATTCAAATATCTTTTGGTCTTCGATTGATTTAAAATAATTTGAAATAAAATAGAATAAAGTGATTATTTAGAAATTATTTTTGTAATTATTTAGCAATTATTTTGGTCTTAAACCAAAATACTTGGATTGGTATTAAGTTTCTAATAATATCATTGCAACATTAAAATCACTGCATTGGAACATCATTCATTTCTTATATTTATATTCAAAAAAATTTATCTAATGAGATTTGAATATTATTTCACTAATATTTATTTATTTATATTAAAATAATACAAATATTATCTTTAAATTTTATATTGAAATGATAAATTTAATTTAATATATTTTTTTGAGTGCTATGTTAATTTACTAAGGATCTGTTGTTAAGAATCATTTAAAAGATCTAAGGCCATCATTAGTAATAATTGGTTAGATCTCTATGGACTAATCTTAAGATTTCTAAATCATGATATGACTAAAAAGGGTAGATGAGTGAGCAACTAGGATTTATCATTATTAGTTGATTTGTTTTTAATTATTTTCTATTATAATTATATAACAATTTACATATAGCTAATTATTATATAAATAAAAAGAAAAATTATTGTTGTTGTGTTTGTTATAATTTACAAATCTCACATATTTCTTAAATAACTTCAAAAAATATAAAATAAATTTCTCATAAAAAAACAGCATTAAATTGAATAAATGTGGATTTTTTATTATTTGATTGGATCTACTATTTAAAAGTGATTTAGTTGGATTTTTTATTTATTTATTAATAAGAAAAGTATTCTTATATATACATATTAATATATATTAAAATATATAAATAATATATTAATTTAATATGTAAATAGATTATTGATTTAATACAATTGAAATTTATATATAAAAATTAAAAAAAAAATTATTAATTTTAAATATTTTTAATATATATTTTTGAGTAAGGATAGTATTTTTCTAATAAAAATATGATATGTAGACAGCCCTAAGAATAATTTAAAAGTAGGTGTTTAATTAATGTCCTCAATTTAATTTAATTTCTGTAAAATGTTATGATTAAATAAGAATATATATCAAAAAAAAAAGTATTCAGGATCAAGTAGAAATTTTTTTTTTGTAATTTTTATATATAAATCTTATCAAAAAGTACATTCAATCAATAATCTACTTATACATTAAATTGACACATTATCTATATATATTGGTGTACTAATGTGTAAGTGTAATAATACTCTTAATTTCTTTCCGGGTGTTTTAACCTTATATATAAAAATAGTGTCACCCTGTAGGTGCTCTAGCTGTATAAGGTAGGTCGGCAGCCATCTGCATTTTTTTAGAGTCACGAAAATGGACGGCGACGGCGGGGGAAGCGGGGACAACCGCCCTCACTTCATCCTGGTTCCCTTCATGTCCCCCGGGCACATGATACCGATGATCAGCATGGCCCGCGCCCTCGCCGAAAACGGCGCCGCCGTCACCCTCGTGACCACTCCAGCGAACCTCGAGCGCATATCTCCGGAAACCAGTGGAGACCGAGAAAACCGGAGCATCACCTACCTCTCACTCCCCTTTCCCTCGGCCGCTTTCGGCCTGCCGGAGTCCTGCGAAAGCTTGGACCTCCTCCCTTCCCGCGACCTTGCCCCCCGCTTCCTGGACGCCGCCGGGTCCCTCCGCCAGCCGCTCACGGAGCACCTCCTCTCTTTCCGCCGCCCATCCTGCATCATCTCCGATTCAATCCACAGCTGGACGCTAGAGGTCGCCCGCCAGCTGGGCGTTCCGCGGCTCATCTTCCACGGATTTGGCTGCTTCGGCCTCCTCTGCCTGCACAGCGTTCACCGGAACAACCTGATGGACGGCGACGACGAGGCGGAGGCCGTTGTCATCCCGGGAATGCCGGACCGGATCCAGATGACGAGAGGGCAGTTGCCGGGATTTCGAGCTCTGATGGCCGGAAATCGGAGGGAGGAGAGAAGGTTGGCGGACGCGGCTTCGGACGGCGTGGTGGTGAACAGCTTCGATGAGCTGGAGCCGGGTTACAGGGATTGGTACGAAAAAGCCGTCGGCTTGAAGGTCTGGACGATAGGGCCGCTGATATATGGCAGGAATGGGGGGGAGTGCCTGAGTTGGCTGAGTTCAAAAGAACCCGGTTCTGTTATCTACGTCGCATTCGGGAGCTTGGTGAGGATGACAAAAGCTCAGATTGAGGAGATTGGGCTGGGATTGCAGGCGGCGGGGTGTAGGTTTGTATGGGCAGTGAGGGCGGAGGTGGGGGAGTGGATTGGTGGCAGCGGGTTCGGGGAGGAGAAGGGGATGTTAATAAGGGGGTGGGCGCCGCAGGAGGCGATACTGGGACACGAGGCGGTGGGAGGGTTCATGACGCACTGCGGCTGGAACTCGACGCTAGAAGCAGTGGCGGCAGGCGTGCCGATGGCGACTTGGCCGCATTTTGCGGAACAATTTGCGAACGAGAGGCTGGTGGTGGATGTGCTGAGGATTGGGGTGGCGATTGGGGCAAAGAGAGGGGTTCCGTTCATGGAGGAGGGGGACGCGGCGGCGGCGGTGATGGGGAAGGAGGCGGTGGAGGCGGCGGTCAGGAGATTGATGGGTGGGGGAGAAGAAGGGGAAGGGATGAGGAAGAGGGCAAAGGAGTTGAGGGAGAAGGCAAGCAGAGCAGTGCACAAGGGAGGGTCCTCCTATGAAAATTTGATGGCTTTGATCAATTTTGCAACTTCCAAGTGATTCTCCATTCTAACCAAAAAATATTATTGCAGTAGTGCCTAAACTGCATCTCCTAAAATCAATAAAAAAAAGGAAATGTAGAAGAATTTGTAATGTGATGTTTCAGTTCCTTGAGTGATGTTTTTGAATTTTTTAGTTTGAATTCCATTTAATGTGTTTGTGCGTGTTATTGAACAACAAGGAATGAATAAACTTAGGATTGAAATTTTGATCTAGGCCTTAACTAATCAATCCATTAGCCCAAAATCATCTAGGGACCTATTCATACCTCAACGAAAGCCTGGGAAGAGCTTTTCACCATAGAGCTCTCTCCCTCTAATCCCTAATTTCTTTTTCCTCCCCAAGCACCTCCTCCCCCTTCAAACTCCCACATATGCCTTCCTCTAAGCTATTGGATAGTAAAGAGGTGATAGCGATGATTGTAGTGTTGTTTGTGCTCTTAGGATTGAAGTTCTGTGCAAGAAGTCTTCATCCTTCCCAAAGTTCTCCAAAATTGCCATGTCAAGGTAAGATCTTGCACATATCACTTAGACTAATTTGTTACACTCTTTAGCTTCTAGTATATGTATTTTATTATCCCGGAAGTGATAATAAGTGATCAACAAGCTTATATTTCATGTAATTATCCTGAAAAACTATAAATTTTATTCAAGATGGACAAGCAACATACATGAGTCAGTTCCCAAGTTGACAGAAACCCCAACTTAGTAGTAATTTATATAATTCTCATATGATGAACAGTGAACTCAAAGTGCATACCAGATAATTCTCATATGATCTTCATATCTTTAAGCCAAGTTGTATGGAGCGAGCAAGGATCATCTTTTCCCAGAGCAAGTGCCTTCACAGACAGTGAGTAAAACCAGCCGTTTCTCCACTTAAACTACACAAGATTTTGATTCAAAATCTCAACCACCAAGCCCAATAATCAAATGATGAAGTAGTGATATCTTTACTAACCTCTTTCACAGCAGTGGGAAAATGCGCAACAGCCCTCGAGTAAGCGCATAGCCTCTCCACCATTCCTTTCTCAAATGTTAATGCCTTCTCTGCAGCAGCAGCAGATCCCAGCTCTAAGATGAGGCTTGTGACCTGAGATGATTAAGTTGTGAGGATTTTTATTTTTCTTTTGCTTTCCCAGTATGCAGAAGAAGATCTTACCTCATAATGATAATCTTTCTCCACAACACCAACTGTAGCTCCAGAGTGGCGCACTCCAACGAGCATGAATGCTGAAATCCATATCAATTTCTCAAACATTTGCATTTGGAAAGTTTCCTTTTCTAAAATCTGAATACAATAAAACACATTTTCAATAATATCTAGAAATCGGTTGCACTTTTGGATGATTAAGAAACCTCAAATTTTCGCCAAACGGAATTGTGTTCGATACCTTGCAGGAGAGACCACCATTGTGCAAACGCGCTGCAGCCGCAGAAGCCCATTTCCCATATGCGGCGGTCAGCCCTTCAGGATTCGTCTCAGTCTTTCCATCCACTGGAGGCTCCCCAAGGTTGGGCACAGCAAAATACGCCAGAACTTGGCTCACATCTCGAAGCCCTCTGCTCTCGATCCATGGATCAAGCAATCCATTCTGGAAAAAGACCAAATCTGGCAGGAAATCAAGAGATGATAATCCTTGTTCGGCTCGTCAGTGAGAAGAAACTACAGTTTGAGAAAGAAATGAGGGGTACCGCTCCATCGAGAGGAAGGAGTGGCCTCGAGAACGGCGTCTAGGTCGTCGTTTCGGGTGCAGACGAAAATCGGACCGTCAAAATCAACGGGCACGCGCTGACCGCGGCAGACGAGGACATCACGGCCGTCTCCCATGGACTGAAGAACCTTGCCGACCCTCCCGCCGCCGACTATAATCGCCGCCGTGATGGCAGCTCTGGTCGCCATTGCAGTGGAAGAATTAAAATTCTAATTGATCCTGAATACTTTTTGGTATATATTCTTATGTATGCATAATATTTTTTTTTTTAAAATATCAAAGAAATTAAAATTAATAATTAACTAATAATAAATAAATGAAATTCAATATGTCTAAATATATTTTTAGGAAATGTTTGGATTCAAGTAATATTTTTCATTAAAAATTCATTAAAAATTAATATAATTTAGAAAAATGTATTGGGCATTTATCGAAGTATTGAAGCATTTTCTTTGTTTTATTAATAATTGTGAAAGAAGTAACACATCAACAATTTGATGAAATTTAGACATTATTTAAGTTGCTACAATAATTTTATTGGTGTCTTAACATTATTAAAACATCTAATTTTAGTATTTAATTCATAATAATTGAGATTCAATGTTAAAAATTAATATTATAAATCAATTAAAATGTATTAATTATACTGTAAAAATTATTTGGGCATTTATTGGGGTATTCAAGCATTTTTAAATAAATATTAATGAAATGATATATAAATCTTATTAGAAGAGATTATTTAGGTGCTACATCAATATGTTTAAATAATATTTCTCTTAATAATTTAGAAAAATGATACGAAACTCTTTATTAGATGAGATTGTTTGGGTGACATGCTTATCTATTTGGCAACTGATGTGGTAACATATGGCAACTACGGATAAGGAAAAAAAAATAAAAGAGAAATACTATTAGCACCCAGTCACCCAGAAATATTGTTTATTTGTTTACATCAAAAAAATATAAACATTATTTTTATAAATATTATTCTTAAAAATTATGTTAAAATGATATTCATATTCCAAATTTTTTGTGTGCCACTTAAGCAAGCGAGTGTGAATCATTTCTCAAAAATTAAGGTTCGTGTCCTCTGTTTTGTTCAAGAGAAAGTCGTCCTTCGATGCCTTTCTACAACTGCTTCAAAGGAGGTCGCTGCTGTAGCGCCCCGCCCCGTCACCGTGCGCAAAAGAAGTAGTCATAACTAAGTTCGGCGACGGAACGGTGCGCCACTCGAGGAGGAATATCCCGTCTCCCCGAATAGCTGAAAACTAAGCCCATCTAAAGGGCTGCCGACTCAACCACAATGAGGGTTGAGAGCTAATACTTAAGATAAGAGTAGTATCATTATCCTAAATATTAGATAAATACATACATTGGATTTAGAATACAATAAGAACCCAATATATGTATAAGATATCAGCATTTCCAGTATACTGATCACATCACAATACTAAGTATAAGTAGTGTAGTACAGAGTGCGAAAGCTTAAAGCATACATCCAGATACATTCATCACAAAAACAGTATGAAAACATTCATCTCAGGAAAGAAAGGAAAGTACATCCAGAATTATTACAGACATTTACTGAATAACAGATATAAAACTAAATACTGAATTGAAAGTAAACTAAGCAGTTGAAGAAGAGTCCACTAGTGCTCCACGGGCTCCTCCTGAATCTCCTGGGTGTCCTCCTGACCTGGCTCAATATACTGCTCAGGATCTAGCAAATTGCCGGATCCCAAAAGTACCTCGTGTTAGACAAAAAGTCTAACACATCAAAACTAATCTAACAGTTCTAGTTATTCATTTAACATTTGCATAATACGAGTAAATCCGTAGAAAACTGTAAAGATAACTGAAAGCATAAAACTGTATAAGACTGTATAAAACTGTACAAAATTGCAATAAAGTAAAATAAAACTGAACTATAATTGAATATTGAAAATAAATCAAAATAGTACTGAATTTGAGATTGAGTAATCATATGTAAGACTATGTTGTATATCACTAAACCTGTGCATCTGAATATGCCGCAATACTGTATGCTACTGATATGCCACCAAAATATCACTGAACTGTTATGAGCAGTACGATCCAATGTATACATACATCCAGTTGGGAACCGCGATGCCGATGCATCCTGAAATTCCCCAGTCGATGTATGTAACATTCGGTAACCCATAAATCATCACTGATACTCATATATCATTATCGAAACTCAACATTATGCCTATGCTCATGCTCATGCTTCTAAGCTACATGAGATAAATCAAAAGAAATCCAGAAAATGCTTTGAAATCCGATAATGAATTCTAGGTCTCCATTGTGTAGAATCCTATTAAAAGGATTTTGACTCCTAAGTTCTAACTCGATAATTGGTTAAAGTTGAGTATTTACTTAAAGGTCATTATATGGGATGATCGTATACACATATTTAGCATAGTTGCAAGAAAGGTGGTTCTTAACACTTAGTTTGATTAAGTCACCCTAACGAAGCGATCTTCGATAGGAGGCATCACCAGATGGCGATTTGTATCTCAAGCTAAGTCATTAAGATGCCCAATTCACAATTACACTTAGTGTTCTAAAGAAGGTGACTTGAATTACTTAGTTTGTTTAAGCCACACCAATTGAAGTGATCTTCGCTAGGAGGCATCACCCGATTGCGATTTGTATTTAATCAAATTAAGGAATGAGTCCCTATTTATAACACTCTTAGGATCAATTGATTTACTCAGAGCGATGTTATATCTGCCGAAGCCCGCAGGATAGCACAAAGATAAATCTCACTTAGAGTGATTCAACCATTCATTGATACTACTGAAATAATTCAGTACTATGGGTATACCATACTACACCAATTAATGACCTGGGTTTAGACAACTCTATTTAATCACAAAAATTTATCAAATCTATTATTCCTTACTCTAAATGGGTGAGTCCTACACAAGGCTCCAAGGATGTGATCAAGGATCACTCAATATAGGCTACTACCACAAGGAATGAGTCCCAATTTGAGTACTTTAGGTGGTCCCTATCACGAGGTATCAAGTTCAATTTCTAAAGTTGTGAAGGATCATCTAAGATTCCTACCTCAATAAATTACAAAAGTCCTTCCTACCTCAATGTATCAATAATTAAAGGCTTTAACCATTTTAATGACGAACCCTATAGTAAGACCCTTAAGGTCTCACTTTTCTACTTTTTAAGGTTTACTTATTATACTTAGGTTAAGATGGTCAGATCAGATGATTAAAATTCATTTGATCCTTGTTTATTCTATAATCATGGGATAAAATCAAAGATTTTATTGGAGTTAGATTATTGTATAAATCACTATAATTTTATTTCCATCTTATGCTAATTGTCTTATATAAAAGAAAATCAAAGATCTAAAATTTGGATTTAGATGGTTCAATCACACATATTCAATGTTAACCCTAGCACTTCTAATTCAATGTGCTAAGATCAATATCAAATCATGTGCATTATTGGAATAATGTCAATTAAGTAAGTTAATTAAGTGATTAAGGTTTAGATCTTAATCAAAACAAGCTAGGATTTAACCCCTAACCTTTATATCATTAAGACCAATATTAATTTAAAGGTCAATGACAAATCAATGTATTATTAGTATATTATTAATGTCAAACTTTATGTTTGGATTAAGTATCATCTACTTAATTAAGTTATCAAGATTCTTATGTTCAAGTTTAGTTTAATGTCCACTAAGCACATTTAAGTGTCCAAATAATTGTTGAGGTTCTCTAGCATACAACCTAAGAATCATAAAAGCATTTAAATGGAAAGATGACATAAAGTAAAAAGGTGATTAACACTAATCAAATCCTAAAACAAGCAAAGGGATTAGCACTTAATCACAAGTCTAAAAGATCTAAGTTTCATGCCATTTAGTATTAAGGTTTACCTATTTGATACATACTTTTAAGGATTCTATTACTTAGCCTTTGGCATGACATACATCTAAAGTACATAGTAGATTGTTGAGCACATTAAGAATGACAAAGTTTCAAATTTAATTTTAACATAGAATTTTATGCAATGTTCAATTTTTGCTAACATAAGTTCAAATTTGATATAACTTAGCCCCACTAGGGTCCTAGGGACCTTAAAATACCAAAACAGTGAAGTTCTGGTCAGTTTTACAAAATCTAGGCAGTTTTTCTGAAATTCTGGAAAAATTTGCAAGTTTGGGCGCTGCAGCGCGCTGAGCGCTGCAGCGCGCTGGAGCGCTTTTAGCGCTGGGGTGCGCTGTGGTCCGCTGCAGCCCGCTGCCGCGCACTATGGCGCGCGGCAGCGATTCAATTTGTGAAAATCTCTGTTCAATTAATTTATTTTTCATATTTTCTAAAGTTTCAAAAATATTTCCGTTGTAGCGGTCTATTTTGTGATTTTTACTGTTCAATTACTCTATTATATGTTTATATAAGTTTCCGCCGAAATGCCGTGCAGCGGCCTAGCTCTGCAACTTCGGGCGCTGCAGCGGGCTGCAGCGCCAGACGGCATTTTTCGCTTGGACGAAAACTTAAGGCCCATTGTTCGAGCTCAAATACTCCCAATCCAGAGCATTCCACGAGCGGTGTCATATATCAATGGAAAGGTATTTCCGATACCTTTCCATCAACACTAAAATCGGCACAAACGGAGCATCTAGCTATACTAAAAATGTAGATAAATGACAGGGTGTGCAAAATAGATGAAAACAGAGCAGATTTTTATGAAGATCTTAAGAGTCATAATGGTTTACATACATGCTTATGGGCTTCCAAAGCTACATTCTAACATTATAACAACATGAGATAGACAAGGAGAGGAGCAAAGGAGTACCTTAAATCTTGCAAGAGGAGAAAGAGACTTGGAAGGAACCTTTATCTTTCCTCAAAGCCTTAGAGATGAGCTTCTTCTTCTTCTTCAACACAAGGGAACAATGTGGGAGGAGGTGAGGAATTTTTCAGCAAGCCAAGAAGGAGGGTTGTGATCTCCTTTTAAAGGAGGAGAAGAAGATGGGCTTCATCATTAATTAGGCGGGGGCTATGTGAGGGGAGAGAGGCAAGCTCTCTCTCATCAAGTATGGGAGAGAGGATGGGAAGCAAGGACCAGCCGCATGAAGGAGATGGCCATCCAATTTCAAGTGCCATCTAGGAGAGAGAATAATCAATTTAGGGAATGAAATTAAAAATAATTAAATATTTATTTCTTTAATTATTCAAAAATTCTGATTTTTGAAATGCACTATGAAAAATCTCAAAAATTCACCCCTAGCTAATTTGGGGGTGAGAAATTCAACGGCGAAGTCGGATTTTGATTCCGATGATTATTTAATTATTCTATTTTTCGGCGCATTTAATTATATTAAAATATTGACGAAAATTCGACGACTTCCAAATGCGTCCAAAACATCACCCCTGGCTAATTCGGGGGTGACAATCGCAACGGCGAAGTCGGATTTTGATTTTGATGTCAAAATAAATAACTCAATTTTCTAATTAACTAAATATTAAAATAATCCAAAATATTGGATTTAGCTCTGAATTGCTCCAAACCTTCAGGGTTTGGTTCTAAAAGCTTGATGAAATTAACAGAATAATAATTAAGATTTGATTAGGCTCAAATTAAGCTGGGTAACAACCTTAGCTTATTATAATTAATTCTCTCATTTGGTGATTAGTTTGCAATGTCACATTTATGACATCCCTCCCAAACTGACCAAAATGCCCTTAAATTTCAATTAACCATCAATTGAACTCCAAATCAAAAAATTAAAATATTATCTAGCTTAGAATTTTAGTGCCAATAGTAAACTTAAATAAGTATTAGGTTTTGAAACTTAAAAACCCTAAGTTGACCAAAATACCCCTAACCATAGTTAGGTCATAACTTAGCCAAATGAAGTTCAATTTGGGTCTACTTTTAGTTAAAGTACTCAATGTGATATCGAAAAGCTATAGTCATTGAGTTTGCTGAATTTGGACATCAAATGGAAAAGTTAGGTTTTTGATCCCACTTAACCTTAGAAAATTCCATAAATGCCTTTAATCTTAGAACATTCATAACTTAACCAATAGACATCAAAATTTAGTGTTATTAGATTCTATGGAATCCTTAAACAGCAACCAATAATAAACTGCATAAAAATTTAGATTCCATTTGGTGCAAATTATTAAATTGCCCCTAGATCAAAAACTTTAGTTTGAACCTATATGATCCATTTCTTGTCTAAATTGAGTGTACTTACTGTCTATCTTCATGTTAGATAGTAAAAAATCATTTGGTGTCAAGAAAACTAATTTGAAACTTTAAATCAAAAAGTAGCTTTTGGGACCCTTAAGTAGGGGCAAAATGGTCATTGCCCAAAATTTGTGTTAAGTGCTCTTAACTTGTGAAATAACTATTAAATCATTAATAATAGTAATAGAACTATATTAAAATCTTTTAAGTGAATAAAATTAACTAGTAAGCCAAATTATGTTAAATTCCATAAATTATCTAAGTCCTATTCCTAAGAATTAGCACTTCACATTAGGATTATTCCTGAGACTAGGAGTAGATCATATGTTAGATTTTCTTCATTGGATAAAGTGGGTTATTAAATAAATAAAATCTTAGTTTTATTAGCTTATAGATCTTACAACTTAATTTTGATTATTTTATCTTTCAATTTTAGATTAAGAATAGGAGAATCATTCTATTAAGTATGACTTTACTTAAATAGGATTTGCCTTAATCATTTATTCACATTTAGATTAAGACATAGATCTTAAGCTTTACCTTTAGATTATGTGGTTGAATCCAAGCTCGGGGTGTTTAATTCATAATATCTAGCTTATTAGGATCTTGATCAGATCTTAGCATAGAACATCTAAATTCATCAATTAGAACGTCATGATTTATTACTTAATCTATAATCGTACCTAATTAAACTAGATTAGAATCTGATCAGTTCTAATTCTTTTTAACTTATAAAGTCGTGCTTCTAAGATACACTCGATAGTATAATTGGAGATTCTGAACTTGTGTAACTTAGAATAGTTAGAATGGTTTAAATTAGATAACAAATGATATCACCATATTTAGTAGAGTCTCTTGCTCATTATTGAATTTTATTGCTTACAAATTCCTTAAATTTTGTGTCTTATTCTTTGAACATGTCATACAAAAATATTGTTGCATGAAAATGAAAATTTAGAAAATTTAGGATAACTTTGCATTGGGTTCAGTTATTGGTTGACTTTTGTGCATAGTACCCCAATAGGCATGGGGAAGGTGAAAGAAGGATTACTTAAGTTCATTAATTGATGAGTGTATTGTTAAGCTGGAACCTGAATAGTCTTGCAGATGTGCTTGACTCCTCAGCTACTTCTGAAACTATCCACTGAAGTAAAGTAAATAACTAAAATATGAATTTGCATGTGTTAATACTGTCTCTCAGTTCAGTTATGTATATAGCCCTAGCCTCCTTATTGATGCTAAGAAATTTTGCACCTTAGCCACTTATGTCGCTTAGATTCTTATAGCCCTAGCCTCTTATGACGCTGAGAAAATTTTATCGCCTTAGTCTCCTTGTTAACGCTAAGAATCCTTTTGATTTAAGTAGGCTAGATTTAGCACTTGTCTGTATGGTAATCATGACACACTATTTTCTACTTTTACTTCTAGTTTCAGTTATGCTCTTCAGTTATACTTTTATTTTAGTCAACTATTTTACTTACTTGCTTATATATATAGGATGCTAAATCTTTTGTTGCTTATTGTATGTAACACTGTTAGATTGGTTATTTTAAATTTGCATAACTCATATGATTATCAGCATGTTTAAGTTAAATTTTCTTTCAGTATTTTCACTATATCTGTATATGTATTGACTAGCCTTGTTTTTAGTTTACATTCGGGGTATATCTTTCGCCTCACTATTGCTTAAGTTATAAATATTGTTATTTATAGATTTTACCTTTTTATTGTATGCTTGCTGCTCCTACTTTATTTTCTCTTGCTTAAAATTTAGGAAAATGGTGATATTAATAAATGTATAAAAATTTATCAGCCTAAAATATACTTAGATAATTTGCCTAATAAGATTTCTCTTTTGTTGGTTAGGGCTCTGGCATTGTGAAACCGACAAATATCAGAATTTGAATAGTTTGGAGATTTAGTACCTGAGGAGGAGCCCTATCTAAAGGAGGCGCAGCATGGTGGAGCGGAAGACATGTAGTTCCTTTTTATATTATTGTGAGGATGAGTGATGTTGTTCATTTTTAAACAATAAGTAAATGATGTAATAATATAGGTACCTATGTGACTATATTTTTTTTCTGCACTATTTTTTCTGAGCATTCTTATTTAATCTCTCATTAAATTATAGTGAAGTTGATGTATTATGTACGTATATTTTATTTGCTTCTGCACTCTGTACTTGTATTGATTTAGTGACTGATATTATGTATTTATTCTGTGCACACCCTTCCCTTATTAGTGGATTGTGGATCTTACTTAATCCAATGATAATTGTAACGACCCGTGTCGTCACTAAAAAATCATCAGCAAAACTCAGCAACTATAGTTCCCTATATCACACTGAGTATTTTAACTGGGAGTAGATCCAATTTGGACTCAATTTGGTCAAGTTATAACCTATTTAGAGTTAGGGATATTTTTGTAAACTTAGGGTTTCTATGGTTCAAAACTTAAACTTTATTGTAGTTTACTGTTGGCACTAATGTAACAACCCGATGTTGTTACTAGCGTGATTAACTCTAAATTTAGGAGGATTAAGTCGAAATTAGAATTTTACTTTTAGTTAAATAAAAATCAAATAATAATATCCTCAAATAAAGTATGTTGAGGGGATCCACCTGCGAAAATTTGAGCGCAATCGGGGTCCCGGATTGTCCTAAATAAATTCGGGAAGTTTAAATTTCTGGAGTTGATAATAGATAAAATAAAAGTCGGATTTCAAAAAATTTTATAGATTTAAGTTAAGCATTATATGATGACGCTATGTTTTAAGTTTCGTGATTTTTCGAGCTCCGGATTAATGGTAGCGAATTTTTAAAGTTTTTCACTTAAAAATTAATATAAAATAAAATACTTGTCCAAATTTAATAATTTTTAGACGCTTGTGTTCGTCTCATCGAGACGATCGTTTTGATACTAAGTTTGCAATTTTTGGAGTTTGTTTAATTATTCAATCGACCCTTAAAAGTTTCAGTGATTCTTAGCCACTCGATCTTGATCGAGTGGCTCTCATCATTCCGTTTGAGTTTACATATAACTCCCATATTCTAACCTAAGTTTTTTTGTAGACCTAATCTATTCCTTCCAGCCCCTCCCATCTTATACAATGAGGCGTCGAACTCCTCCTCCCCTTCGCATCTCCTCCTTCCTCTTCTTCCATGGCCGAGCGGTTGAGAGAGCCTCTTCTCCTCCATGACCGAGCAGCAGCAGCTCTCCTTTTCTCTTGGTCGAAGCTCTCCTCTTTTGGCCGATCAACCTCCACTTTAACCCGAGCGCCTCCCCTCCCTCCGTCCTTGAGCTGAGCTGCAGCCCCTTCTTCTCCATCGGTGACCGAACAGCAGCCGAATTTTCTCCTCATCGTGGCCGAACCCCGCATGGACGAACCTAGCTTTCCCCTCTCCTTGGAAAACCAATCATTACCTCATCAATCGATCCTTTCTACATCTTGGAGGTATAAATTCATACCTAAGATTGTATGGGTTGTGATTAAATGTTCATGTTCTTAAATTATTATGATGCTTGGATATAAACTTAAATGCTTTGGATCTGATTTTATTGTCTCTTATAATTAACATCAAATGCTTGCATGTGTTGATATCAAACAATTATCATAATAATAGCTTCGATTGTATTGTCATTATCATCATTATTGAGTAAGACATCCTATATGTGCTTTGTCCAATTCATAATCAATTTAAGTTATGCTATGCATCACTCATGATATTGTTCATTCAAGCTTGAATTAACTTTAATTATGCGGGTGATTTAATTTCAGTAAAGATGCAGAAATCCTTACCTAATGTTTGAGCAAACTTTCTTTGATTCGCTCATATAATTAATATTCAATGCTTTGTTTAGGTTGTTAACCGATATCCTTATAAATCCATGCGCATGTAGTCTTCCTTGTCGTAGCTAATCAAATTTGTATTAGTGACTTATGTGGATATTATACTTAAATAAATTATGTTGATTTTGTTTATCATGAAATCTGCATTTTTTTTTTTGATATAATGCCGAGTTAGATAAAGCTGAATATATTTGAGTAATTATAGCTGTTAAGGAAGATCGTATGTATGTTGATCAGTAAGCTTGATGTTATAATATTGATGTATTAATATGTTAACTATTATTATCCATATAAAGAGCCTAGTAAAATTATGTTGATGTCTAAGTTAAATCAAGTAGGTTATATTATATTTGTAGCTCAATAGTCAATTTATTCCATATGATTACTATTAACTATTTATTATTGCCAACATCTTGAATAAATCATTTTAGAATATTAGTAAGGCTTATGTTAAAGTTATTTATGATTTCTTAGATATCAAATAAATTTTATATAGCGGCTTATGTAAATAGCTTAATGAACTCCTTGCATGTCTTCGAAAATAATTAATCAAATATCATTAAGTCGAAGCAATGCTTGTATCAATTATTGTGAAATCTAAAATTAGCATCTCAATCAAATATCTGTGAAGTAATATTGATTATCTTTAATAATGGCACAATGATGTTCTTGAGTTTATCCTAAGGGATCATCCTTATTCTTCCATCCATCTACCAGGGTTTGATTGCGGTCAAAGTATTATATTCCAACTTACAACTCCTTTTCTTTTAGCATGTGATAGTTTAGCATTCTATCTTTAGTATTAGAAATGAATTGGCCATAATCCATGTTCATGAAGGAGTAAGCAAAGTTATTAAAGAAACTACCATCTAATAGTACTTTGCCCAATTGCTTCAGGTGTTGTGAATGCTGCCTCCTCCTAACCAAATCATTAAATTTCAAGATAATACTGCTTATGCAAGGTACGTAAGTACTTAGAACTTATATTAAGTTCTATATATTAAATTACTTATTTAGTCCTATGTTAAATGCGTACATCACTTGCATAGTTCTTATTATTGTTTTTGTACTTTTATTTTTCTCAAAGTTTTATGTTAACTTTCAGTTATTTTGCAAGTTATGTTAAAGGACTGAGGTATTTTGATTCTGTCTTGAATGCTTAATTTTATTAAACTCTCATTTATCCCTAATTAAACTTAAGAGATCTTAAGGGCTTCATCAAGTGATTTACACTTAATCTGGATCTTAGATCGCCATCAATAATTCATTTGATTTGTCATTGATTTATAATGTAACTATTGGTCTTAAATTGATAAGGTTATGGCTTAACACTTAATCTGTTGGATTTAGACCCAAACTCTTAATCACTTAAACAATTGACTTGATTATAAGGTAATGAACTTGACATTTTCCAATAATGCATCTGATTTGGTATTGATCTTAAACATTTGAATTAGACATGTTAAGATTAATGATAAATCTATGTGATTGTTTGATCTGAATCTAAATTTTAAATCCTTAATTTTCTCTTAAATAAGACTATTAGTATAAGAAGATTAATAAAATCATATTGATTGAACAAGTGATCTAAAATTATAATAATATCCTTGATTTAAATCCCATAATCTTAGATTAAATCATGATCGGATGACTTAACCCTCTGATTTGATCATTCTAAAGCTAGATGATAAGTAGAACTTAGAGTGAAGAATGTGAGATCTTAAGCATCTCATCACAAGATCATCTCTGAAATAGTTAAAAGACCTAATTTAAATATACTTTGAGGTAGAAGAACTTTGTATGACTCATTGAGGTAGGAACTCATTGAGGTAGGAGCTTAGATGACCCCTTAACCTTAGAAGTTGATCTTAACCCCTCGTGGTAGGAATCACTTAAGATATTAGAATGACACATTTCCTTGTGGTATAACCTATATTGAGTGATCCTTGATCACATTTTCTTGGAGCCTTGTATAGGACTTACCTATTTAGCATAGGCCTTTGTAGTCTTGATAATTCATTGATTTATTAAATAGACTTGTTTGAACTCCGATTACTGGGTGGTGTAGTATAGTATACCCATATTATTGGTTCTTCGGTCGTATTTGGGATTGGTTGATTCAATCTAATGGGGACTTATGAGCATGTTATATCCCACGGGATTAGACGAATACAGTCCCGTTAGAATAAATCATTCAAACTTAAGAGCGTATTAAACGGGTACTCATTCTTTAGTTTGATTAAAATATAAATTGCCAATGGGCAATGTGTGATGACCCACTTAAGTAGTAATAAGTAAAACTCTTAAACATCGAGACGCCTTTTCAGATAGCAGTAGAGTTCCTGATAAGAACTCCAAAGTTAAGCGTGCTCAGGTGGGAGCACTCCCAGGATGGGTGACCTACTGGGAAGTTATCTTCTGAGGGCAAAACTGCGAAGTCTTTCAGGCTAAGCGGACAATACCTTGGTGCTTAAGAGTTTGGGCTATTACATAATGCCTCTTAGCAAAGATCGCTTCAATAAGTGTGGCTCAAACAAACTAAGTAATGAGATTCACCTTCTTTAAGACACTAAGTGTGATTATGAGTAGGGCATCTTAATAACTTAGCTTGAGATACAAAATCGCCAACGGGCAATACCTCCTATCGAAGGCCACTTCGTTAGGATGGCTTAATCAAACTAAGTGATAAGAATCACCTTTCTACTGGGAAGTTATCTTCTGAGGGAAAAACTGTGAGGCCTTTCAGGCCAAAGCAGATAATACCTTGGTGTTAAGAGTTTGGGCTGTTACAAATGGTATCAGAGCATGTCATAGGGTGTCTGATAGGAGCTAAGTGCCATATAGGGAAAAGTACCACTTCATGTGAGCAGCCTCTTGAACCTAAGATGGTTAAGGTGCTACATGGTTGTGGGTACCTCTTGCGCTTGTAGGGGTCACCTCTAGTCCTATCTACCCAATGGATGGTTCTTGGATCTGTGTGTGGATACTGACGAGGACGTAAGTTACTTAAGTTTGGGAGATTGCGATGACATACTTAAGTAGTAATAAGTAAAACTCTTAAACATCGAGGCGCCTTTTTAGATAATGGTGGAGTGATAAGAACTCCAAAGTTAAGCGTGCTCATGTGGGAGCACTCCCAGGATGGGTGACCTACTGGGAAGTTATCTTCTGAGGGAAAAACCGTGAGGTCTTTCAGGCTAAGCGGACAATACCTTGGTGCTTAAGAGTTTGGGCTATTACATAATGCCTCTTAGCAAAGATCGCTTCAATAAGTGTGGCTCAAACAAACTAAGTAATGAGATTCACCTTCTTTAAGACACTAAGTGTGATTATGAGTAGGGCATCTTAATAACTTAGCTTGAGATACAAAATCGCCAATAGGCAATACCTCCTATCGAAGGCCACTTCGTTAGGATGGCTTAATCAAACTAAGTGATAAGAATCACCTTTCTTGCAAACATGTTGAATATGTGTATATAATCTTCTCATCTATTAATTCCTAAGTAAATCTGCAACTTTAACAAATTATCGCTCTAGAAGCTAGGAGTCAGAATCCTTTTAGAAGGATTCTGCACAGTGGAGACTTAGAATTCATTATTGGCATTCCAAGTTTTCATGGACTTCTGGATTTTACTCATATATAATATAAGCATGCGCATAAGCATGAACATGAGCTTGAAGCATCATTTCAGCAGTGACGCATGAGTATCAGTGATAAATTATGGGTTACTGAATGTTGCATACATAGATTAGGGAATTTTAGGGTGCATCTGCGTCACCGTACTATCTTCCCAACTGGGTGATGTATACATTAGACCGTACTACTCATAGGCTTTCAGTGATAGTTCTGTTACATATCTGTGGTATACCATGTTGTGCATAATTGGGTGCATCATTCCAGTGACATATAGTACAGCATTTGACATTTCTTTCACATTGATTTCCGAGCACTTGATATTTTTGCTTACTTTCAGTATTTAGTTGTGATGCAATTTTTACTTTGCTTAGTCTTTACAGTTTCAGTTATTTAATGCCTTTACAGTTTTTCTGCACTTTTACTTTACCTTGCTTGAATTTTTTACAGCTTTATACTTTCAGCTATTTACAGTATTTCTGCAGTTTTATTTATGCCTTATTCTTATGTTGAATAACATCTTTTAAAATGTAAGAATATGCTCTTTTATAGCTTTCTTGTACTTAGACTTTATAAGTATAATATTTTTTTTTTCTTTGTTGGCTTGGCCCTGTCATATATGTACATATGGCAGCATCAGGTATTAGCTCAGACCTGGTGCTTAGGGGTATGCTGGTGATAGAAGATCGGGTGAGATTGATAGTCTGCAAAGAAGGAGATCTTGCTCGGTCATTAAAATTTATGTTGCTCATATTTAATTAAATATAATTAAAGGAGTTTTTTTTTATTATTCTACATTTTCTATATTGTATATGAATGGATAGATGTGGATACTGTTGAATGCCTTCTACTTAATTTATGCATTACTTTACTTATGTTTCTGCTAAGGTCTTGCTCACATTTTGATAATATCATGGATATAAGTTGTCTATTATCTGTGGTATTAGTGATAGCCACCACTTGATCGTAGTTGAGTTAGTGTTACTCGATGATGGTCAGGAGGTGGCTATTACAACTAAAATCCTAAGCTATATAGCACTTTGCATTTTTTGAATTGAAGTCAAATTGACCAAATTATAGTTAATTGAAAATCAATAGCATTTTAGTCATTTTTGGATAGTCCTAAATGTTACTTTACAAACTAAGGTCCAAATGGGAAAATTAATACAATCACAGTAATGGGGCTGTTCTCCTGAGTATTTTAAGACCCATATTACCTATGTTTGAATAATTAGGTAAAAAGTTATGAGGTTTGTTTAAGACCTAAAATATCACTAGGTTAAATAATCCTTAAATTAAAATTTTGAATTATGCCATTTGACTCATTTTATTTTTCTGAGTAAAATAAGATCTATATTTGATATGTTTGGATCAATATATTTAAAGTTATGATATCATAAAGTTGTAATTAAATAAATAAATAAATAAATAAGTAAATAATTAAATATGATATTTCCATCCCCAAAAAATTAAAATTAATTTTATTCCTCAGATTCAATTTTTGACTAAGAATTTAGGTCCGGAACGTCGAAATTAGCTAAGAGAGAAATTTTCAGATTTTTCTGAGCTCGAACGGACGAAAAATGCGCATAATACGTTTGGAATTAAATTTTTCCTAAAGTTTTTAATTAAAATTGTATTTTTCAGAAATTAAAAATTAATTAAATAAAACAACGAGAAATCCACCGTCCGGGTCCGAACAGCAGACACCGGATCTGGCCAATCCGCGCCGTCGGAGCGCGCGGGACCGTTAGGATCTTGCCACATGATAAAACACGGAACACCGTGTGCCACATGGCAAAATTTCAAAAATCTGGTGCCACATGGCTACATGTGGACGTGCGTGGAGCTTCGGGCGCCACGTGGCAGCATGCGGAGCCTCGGATTGCCACGTGGCATAGTGCATGAGCTTCGGGTGCCACGCGGCAGCACCCTGTTGCGCCGCGTGCCCTGGTGCCATGTGGCAGTACCCTGTTGCGTCGCGCAACCTCGGATGCCATGTGGAAGCATCTCGTTGCGCCACACCACTGCTGATGCCACGTGGCAGACACGTGACATCTTCGCGGAACTCGGGGTACCATGTGTCAGCCTCAGATTTTGCCGCAAACCAGTGGGTGCCACGTTGATCAGACGCGCCGCGATGCTGCCACGTGTCTACCACGTGGCACCCACTGGTTTGCGGTAAAATCCGAGGTTGACGCGTGGCACCCACGAGTTTCACGAAGCTAACACGTGTCACATCGGGATTTGGGGCGGCGACATAGCCTACGAGGGGGGTGCCCCAGCCTATTTAAAGGCCTCGGTGATACCAAGGGGAGGGCACCTTCGGATCACCAGAAGACCGCCGGAGATCGCCGAAATCTGCGCTCGAAGTTCACCAGAGATGAACGTTCTCGATAAGGTACCGCCTCAACCGCTCCTCTTTTCTCCTATTTTCTTTTTCGAAATGCTATTTCACAAGGAGTAGAGTAGGATCAAACGAAAAATTTCCCAAAAAGACAAAGAAATCGCCAAAAAATTGCAGGCGATGAACAGTAGTTCGCTGGAGTTTCTGTTCATCGCCGGAGATTAAGAAGATAACTGGCACATGGCAACCACGTGTCAGCCACATGGTCGCCATGTGGTACCCGCCGCCATCCACCGTTAACGGAAATAGAATATTTTTGAAATATTCCCTTTCAGTCAGCTACAGTATCATTACCGTTAACTGTAACAGTAATTTAACGGAAACCTTTAACGGTAACAGAATATTCCGTCAACCTAAAAAATATTAAAATTCAGAGAATTCTTAATACTTCAAAAATTCATATCTTTCAAAATAGGAGTCTAAATATAGTGAAATTATATGTCAAAATGATCAAAAAAATTCAATAATTTTAAAAATATAATCAGATTTTAATTTTGATATCCAAATTTAAGAAAGTTATTTTTGTCTTGCAAAACGTGTCATTTTCAAATTTTGACAAAATCATCACCATTGTGCTCGTAATCACCCGGATAACTTAAATAAATAATGATTAAAAAATAAAACTTGCACACCCCTTTCTGTGCCTTATAAAATGTGCCAAAACTCAAGTTAAGCCAAGTAACCTTATCATGAGAATTAATCAAATAATCACTAACTAAATTAAATACTAAATCATGCAGGTAGCTTCAGGATCGCCAAGAAAGATATCGAATATTTTTACATTTATTACTTATCTATTTTCTTTTAAACTCTTTAGCACCGCTTTGAACCTTAAAAATTAATTTTATTTTCTTGTTTAAGTTATCAATTACTGTCACTATAAATACTGAATGAAATGTCTTGAGAATGCATACATTATTTTGGATTCTCGAAACATTGGGAATTATGGCGGGGCTAGCCAAGATGGGAGATAAGGGAGCGTGTTGTAGCCTACGAGGGGCACAGTATATTGTTATAATATGAACCCATATTCTGTCTGACCTCAAGGTTCTGTGTTTGCCCAACATGACAAATTACTTATGATTATACTTACTGATGCAAGACATATTATATTATACTGATTCATATGACATATTTTGATAAAATTTAGCATTTTTCTTATTAACCTAACAATTTACTTTGAAGGATAAAATCTCCGCATATTTTTCTGTATTTATCCATTTATTGCTTATCGCTAATGCTTTTATAAATATATGCTGATATATTGTACTTAGTCTACGGGACTAACCGGCATTCCAACGCTCACACTTTTTATATAACAAGTCAGGAGCTAGTGGAGATCGAGGTAACTGAGAAGTGAGGAGGACAAACTTAGCATATCTCTCTTATTTTCTCACGTTATGCTATAATAATAAATTAAATTATGTGACATAATCTTATTTTAAATGAATGAATAATTTTATTTCTGCTTATTTGCTGAACTACTTAAACTGCTCAATCGGATTTCTCGACGGGGAGCCTCATGTGAGGTTGATTCTCTGATATCAACTCGGCATGGAGGGTCCTCACAATAAGTGAGGGATTTTTTTGAATATCAGATAAGCAAGCGAGTGTGAATAATATTTCTCCTCTATAATAATATGAATTTAGAGTTTAGGTTTAGGCAAAGAAACCAAAGATAGTAATTATCATGCTCTAACCATTTTGGGCAAAGAAAAGATGAATCTTCAACTAAAAAAATATTATAATTACACTATCATATATACTTGCTAATAAAAAAAAAAAAAAAAAATTCTTGCATTGGTCAAAAAATTAAAGTGATCAATTATATATTTAAACATAAAATTACCTTATATCCTTATTTTAATATATATATATATATATATATATATATATATATATATATATAATGAGAATATTGTTTAGATCTGTTGATGTGGCACCAAAAAAGTCCATCCAATAGAATTTTTTTGGGTGCATTTCATACAACTTTAAAAATAATATTTATATTATTTTAATATAAATAAATATACACTAATGAAATATGTTCAGATTCTATTGGATGAGCTTTTTTGGGTGTCATGTCAACGAGTCTAAATAGCATTCCTCATATATAATAATATATAAATTTACCAAAATCTTATATATATATATATATATATATGAAAAATATTGCTTAACTTTCAAACCTCTCTTAAAAAAAAATAATGAAAGAGTAAAATTTTACATTTCAAATATATATTTTTTAAAGGCACTCATATACAAAAGGTTAAATGATAAATTTTTATGAAATTTTTTTATAGATATACATAGCTCAAGTGATTAAAAATAGAAAAATAATATGTTTACACAAAAATATATACCAAAAAATATTTAGGACTAATAAAAAAAAAAATTTTTATAATACGACAATATGCAAGAAGACATTTAAATAAAGAGTTGGGCCCGTCTACTTAATTACATGGGATTGTAGCACCATTTATTCATCCGTTGTCTTCAATCAAACACCTGGAGCTTCTTGTACTCCTCCCCAGCAATGGCTAGCTCCATAACAGCCACAGGGCTGATCACTCCATCCCCTTCCAGAAAGAGCTTCATCAGATTCTTCGAGAAGCCGCTCACGAGCGCCACTCCCGGCTTCGTCGAAGGCACTGGAGTCGACCGCGAGTCCCTCAGGTTCCAAAACACGATCTCCGGCACCGAATTAGGATATCTAGCCTTCTTATATTTCCTGCAAATCACCTGATAATCCGTCTCCCAATGCTTTCCCCCGGCCGCATCAAACTCCATGTCGCTGAACACAAACAACCTCTTTATCATTTGTTCTGGCTTCAGCTTCCCTTTAACCGCCACCTCGAGCAATCTTTCAAACACCTTTTGAAAATTGGTGTTCATCCCCCATTCCATGGTCCGCACAAACTTCATCTTTTCTTTGATTGTCGCCCCCTCGATCAAATGTAGCTCGGGCGCCTCAGAGAAAGTGATCACTCTTCCTTTCCACGGCTCCTCGCTGAGCTCCGAGGTGAGCAATCCGAGGGCAACACAAACATCCATCGGCGTCCCGCTCATGCTTCCCGAAACATCGCAGATGGCCAGACAGTTTTTAAGGCGCCCCTTTTCTGTCATATCCTCCACCATCCGTCGCCACTGCAGCTCCGCGACCTCATCGTCCTGGCCGGCAGCTGCCGGCGCCAGGATCTCGTGGGGCAGGAGAGCTCCGGCGGCAACCTTAGCCTTCCCTTCTTTCACTTTCTGGAGGAACTCGCCGAATCGGCCATCGTCGTGCTTCTTGAATATCTCCTTGTAGTTCTTCATGGCGACGGAGGGGACCCGGGAGTAGGGAAGGGATTCCCATTGGCAAGCGCTCATGTAAACTTCAGGGATCTCGAGGACGCGACGGAGGGTTACGAGGGCTCGACGCAGGCGGTCGCGAACGCGGTACGCGTAGTGATCGTCCTCGGCGGCGGCGAACTCAGGATCCGATTCCCGCGGGAAGAGGCGGCGGCCGACGCCCTCGCACAAGAGCGTGGATCGGTCGAAGCACGAGTCCAAAGAAGGGCACCACTTCGCCGCAAGGGATATCTGGCTGAGCCTGCCTGCGTCGAGGTGAGCAATGTCGCACGAGAGCGCGGCTGCGAAGTGCTCGGAAACGCGGTCGTGGAGGAATCGGAAATGAGGGTCACCGTTATATCGCGCGACTGCGCGGGCCGCCATATCCCCCTTCTTCTCCCTTCGCAGGATCGCCGCCGAGTCGGATTTGAGCTTCATGCGGGCGAATTCTGCAGAGAGGCGTTCTTCCTTGGTGGCCAGTCTCTGCTTCTTCGATTCATCGGACATGTGCTTCCTCTGGATACCGGAGCGGCGGCCACGAGCCCCCTTGGCGCGCTTCCGCTCAGCCTTGGCGCGCTTGCGGGTGTCCGGGCCGTCGACGAGGCGGTGGAGGATCTCGGGGAGATCCTTGAAGTAGCCGACGGCAGAGACTGAGGGGAGATTGAGGGCTAGGGTTTTGGGGTGGTGGTGATGGAGCCAAAGGGCGGCGGTGTAGAATCCCTCGCGGTCAGATTTGCCCGTTCCTCGGACGCCTCGGAGCTGAAGGATGAGCTTGAGGGAGGCGAGAGAGTCGTGCTTCCAGGCTTCGGAGAGGAGGACGATTAGCGTTTCGGGTGGAGTATCGGGAACGATCTGGAAGAAGAAGTCCAGGAGGGGGTTTCCAGAAGAGAGGAAAGTCGGAGAGGCGTTCTCGGTCAGGCCCATGGCCGGAAGGCCGTCTTCTTCGGAGGAGGAGTTGAACGTTGAGTCAATTAGGTCAAGAAACGGATCGCCGGAGGATGGCTCCGTTTTCTCAACGGAAGATAGCCGGATAATCGCCGGAGGGCCGATGAGGCCGGCGGAATCGGTGAACTGCGCCATCGGAGGGCGGCCGGAAGGAGAATTGGATCCGGCCTGAGGCTTGCTGATATTAGGAGGATCGTCGGCGTAGGAAAGGAGGTTGGTAGATGACATTAAGAGGAAAAGACAGGTTTTCTTGGTCCCCAAGTTTGATCGTGTCAAAATTTTATTTTAATGGCCAAAATATGGCCGGCTTCACCTTAATAACTTTTTTATGTTCAATTATTTATTGCAAAAAAATATATATATCATTAGTTGAATACATTTTTTTTTTTGTAGGGCTAAAAATTAAAAAAATTTCAATTGATCATAATACTTCTTAATATATATTAAATGTTATTATACTTTTATTAAATTGTTTTAATTGTGTTGCCATGGTCAAAAATAAATTTTTAGGATCTATATAAAAATTAAATAGATGAAAATAAAAATATCACTATTAATTAGAAAAAAAAAAATTAAAAATTGATTATTTTGACTAAGTCTTATATCTATTCTTTCATTCTCTCTTTATTTAGATAGATTTTGTAATTTCTTATTTTATATATTTTTCTTTTATTTATTATGGGATTCCAATTGTATGAATAATAACTTATGCAAATTTTCTCCCAATTCGGCTCTAATACCAACTGTGACGACCCGCTGCTGGGTTAGAATAACTAATCTAGCATTAGGTGCTAACTTCACAGATCAAAATTTATTATAACAATGTATTTTGAGTTGTATAAAATACACACTTTCATATTCATTTAAGCATTCATAAATACCAGAATAATAAAAAATATATATTCATAATATAGATAATAATTATTTTATAAAAGCTATTACACACTAACTAAAAATTTAAAAACATAAAAAATTAAGCATCTAAGTTTGCATTAAGTTGCTTCATCTTGCATCAGTTCGTCATCAAATACTTGATCCAAATATTTCTCTTGATCTGCCATATATATATATATATTGTGTGTGTGTGTGTGTGTATGTGTGTGTGTGGCGGCCCAACCCCGCCGTGGTCCTGTTAACTCTTAAGTTAACATGATTACGATGGAGATGTCACCAAATGACAAGTCCCTCGCTTATGAATAGATTAGACACATATTCTAACCTATTATAATTAAGTAGTTTGTCATTTAAGAATTATTTCACTAAATAAAAAGTACATGAAAGCAGGGTGCAAAAGTAAAATAGTAATATCAATTCTATCACAATACAATAATAAGAACACACAATTCAGAATAATACTAATAAAAAGAAAATATAATTTAAACATATGTTATTACAACATTTTTAAAGATGAGAACTGAAATAGAAATGACAACATTCAACCTCACAATACAGAAAAGAAAAGAATTAAAGATCTTTTACAACTCAATCCTTCTCCTGAATCTGATCTTCAGAAGGCTCCAAAACCTCAAATAGCTCAGAGTCTACCATTGTCGGTTTCAAAATGATAGGGTAATAGCCAATAAAAATATATATATAATTAGATAAAATATCTAAGTATATTTTAAGTTGCAATTTATTATATTTAGATATCATCATAAATTTTATAATTAAAGCAAGCAATAAAAGAGCATAATACATGTGAAAGAGAAAGACAGTTATAAACAATAAGTCTATAACTTAATAAAATAGAAAGTAAGCACGTACCTCTAAGAATAGCTGCAACAAGATTATCCATAAAATAGAGACTAAATACTACTATAACTAAAAAGAAAGCTCAACCTGAACATGCTTTGGTGTTGAGATATGTTCTTTTGCCTCATATGTTGCTTAGTTATAAATGCTATTATTTATAACATTTATCATCCCTTTGAATTCTTGTCGCACCTATACTTTTTGTTTATTTTTATAGTATAAGTAAAATGGTGATATTATAAATTTATGAAAATATAATAGCTTAAAATGTACTTAGACAATATGTCTAACCAGATTTTCTTTCTTTGGTTGGGGTCTATCATTGTGACGCCAACAATAGTAAATTTCGAGTTATTCGAGGTAATCGAGCCTTCTGAAGATCAGATTCAGGAAGAGGAGTATGCTGCCACTGGAGATCCTTAGCCTAGCTTCTCTTTTATTCTTGTGAGGATGAGAGCCTTACTTTTTATTTAAAACTTATTTAATATTTATAATAATACAGATACTTATGATTATTTTTTTACTGTACTCTTTTATTTTGAGCTGTATGATTTCTTCTTACTTGTATTGTGGTAAATTGAATATAGTATTTTATTTTTTTTTGCTTTTGCACTTTGTGATTGTATATACTTAGTGAATGATTCTGCTGCATATATTCAGAACAAATTCTTTCCTTATTAGTGGATTGAGGGTCTTACCTTAATCTAATGATAAGTAAGAGATTTGCCACAGTGGTACACCGCCCTTGATCTAATCATCTTATGGATTAGGGGACTGGGGCGCCACACTATATGAAGGACATATTGGAGGAATTTTTGGATACATGTTGAGTAAACTTGATTGGTGATTGTGTTAGGAAATACTAAATGTCATATGTGATTCTTCTTATGAGATGCAATAGTTTTTTTTTTGTAGGGAAAAACATTTTTCTTTATCCATTTTTGTTTTCTCAATTCTTTTAAATATAAGATATATTTTTCTTCATCCCATTATACCCAATATTTTTAATATATCAAATTTTAGCACATGCATTATATTCATAAAATCATACAGAAATCTAGCACATCTCATGATTAACCACCATTCATTTATCTCTCCATAGCATTTGAACTTATTTTTCTTCATTACGTTTGGACTCATTTTAATATTCTTGCTTCAATCATAGGATCTTTGATAGATCTAAAATTTAGTATTATTAAAATAGTTCTTAATTATCCGAATAACAACTTAAGGTTGTTAAAGTGAACCTTTATGTGGTTATTGTTACACTTACAGAACTCATGCCACAATTATCTAAATCACCATGTCAATATGAGAACCGTCTACATGGGAAAAGGAGCTGCAAGTTTTCAAAATTTGAGAAATCACACATAGTGAACTAGTTGTTGAGGATGCTTGCCAAAAATTCTCAAGACTTAAGAGAAATTAGAAAGATGGACTCGAACGAACCATCCAGACACTCGGCAAAGCGGAAATGAGAAGTCGGTCAAGGAGTCGATCATATTATGAACCCCAACAATACTTGTAAGGGAAGAGAAAATTGTTGGAGCTTCACTCATGTCAGTATGGTGGTAAAGTTAACAACAGTTAGGGGTGAAATCAAGCACCCATGGCATAAGTAGAATAGGACAACTTGATAAAAACGTCCATTATGCAAAATGGCTTCATATCTTCTAAGCAAGAAATTCTTAGCCTATAGCAATCATCATCAAAAGAGAACTCAAAAGATTCCAGACATTCTCAAGCTTTAGTCATGATCTCAAAAAAAGCTTTAAAAGTGTATTTCTTGCCGAGAGTAAGGGTATCTAAACGCTGATTTCAAAATTTAGCTCATTTACAGCTTTCCTCGTGAGCGAAGGAAATCGCCCGTAAGGCTATCCTTTTAGGCCGAGTGCTATCTTTTTAGGCAAAGAAAGAGGAATTTACAACTAAAAAGGAAATGAAGGGCTAGTCCAAGAGAAGAGAAGAGGAAGGAGAGATGGTAGAATTTTTCAAGTAACGTATTCTTAAGCCCTCCTCTTACTCAAACGCATTCACAATTCATAATAGGAATATCAGTTCAGCAAAGAGATCGTATATCCTAAACCACAGTTAGTTCATATGTCATATTCCTCAGAAGTTTTGTTTTAAGTAAATTCTTACTTTTTTCCCAAACAGTTCACGTAGGTTATTATTTACATTCTCTCTCAGAAGCAAAGAAGTCACATGCCCTTGATAAAGACATGTGCATGCTCAAACATCTTCTTCCTTTGATTACATGGGATTGCACCATTCATTCATCCTTTCCATGACTCAACCCTTCAATCAAACACCTGAAGCTTCTCATACTCCTCTCCAGAAATTGCTTGCTCCATAACATCCACAGGGTTGATCACTCCATCTCCTTCCAGAAATAACTTCATCAAATTATTTGAGAAGCCACTCACGAGCGCCACACCCTGGTTCGTCGAAGGCACTGGCGCCGACCTCGAGTTCCTCAGGTTCCAAAACACGATCTCCGGCACCGAATCCTCATATCCAGCCTTCTTATGTTTCCTACAAATCACCTGATAATCAGTCTCCCAATGCTTTCCCCCGGCCGCATCAAAATCCATGTCGCTGAACACAAACAGCCTCTTTATCATTTGTTCGGGCTTCAGCCTCGCCTTAACTGCCACCTTTAGCAAGCTTTCAAACACCTTCTGAAAATTGGTGTTCATCCCAGCCTCCATGGTCCTCACAAAATTCATCTTTTCTTTGATCGTCGTCCCCTTGATCGCATGAAGATTGGGCGCCTTAGAGAAAGTGATCACTCTTCCTTTCCAGGGCACTTCGCTGAGCTCCGAGACGAGCAATCCTAGGGCAATGCAAACTTCCATCAGTGCCCCGCTCATGCTTCCCGAAACGTCGCAAATGGCAAGGCAGTTTTTAAAGAACCCCTTCTCCGCCATGTCCTCCACCATCCGCTGCCACTGCCGCTCCGCGACCCCGTCATCCTGGCCATCAGCTATTGATGCCAGTATCTCGTGAGGCAGGAGAGCGCCGACAGAAACCTTCGCTCTACCATATTTCACTTTTTGAAAGAACTCATTAAATCGGCTATCGTCGTGCTCATTGAATTTCTCTTTGTAGTTCTTCATGCCGACGGAGGGGACCTTAGAGCAGGGAAGGGATTCCCAATGGCAAGTGCTCAGGTGAACTTCTGGGATATCGAGGATGCGGCGGAGAGAGACAAGGGCTCGGCGAAGGCAGTCTCGGACACGGTACGCGTAGTGAGCTTCCTCGGCGACGACGAGCTCGGGATCCGATTCCCGCGGGAAGAGACGACGGGCAACGCCTTCGCACAAGAGCGTGGATCGGTCGAAGCAGGAGTCCAAAGAGGGGCACCACTTTGCCGCAAGGGATATCTGGCCGAGCCTGCCGGCTTCAAGGCAAGCAATGTCGCTCGAGAGCGCGGCTGCAAAGTGCTCAGAAACGCGGTCGTGGAGGAATCGGTAGCGGGGATCATCGCTATATCGAGCGACGGCGCGGGCCGCCGCATGCCCCCTCTTCTCCCTTCGCAGGACCGTGGCAGAGTCGGATTCGAGCTTCATGCGGGCGAATTCCGCGGAGAAGCGCTCCTCCCTGGAGACCAGTCTCCTCTTCTTCGTTTCCATGGACCGGTACCTCCTCTGGACGCCGGGGCGGCGAGCCAAATTAGCGCGCTTCCGCCCAGACATGGCGCGCATCTGCTCAGCCTTGTTGAGCTTGCTGATAAGGCGGTGGAGAATCTCGGGGAGATCCTTGAAGCAGCCGAGGGCGGAGATTGAGGGGAGATTGAGAGCTAGGGTTTTCGGGTGGTGGTGATGGAGCCAAAGGGCGGCGGTGTAGAATCCCTCGCGGTCAGATTTGCCCGTTCCTCGGACGCCTCGGAGCTGAAGTATGAGCTTGAGGGAGGTGAGGGAGTCGCGCTTCCAGGCTTCGGAGAGGAGAACGATTAGGGTTTCAGGGGGAGTGCCGGGAACGATCTGGAAGAAGAAGTCCAGGAGGGGGTTTCCAGAAGAGAGGAAAGTCGGAGTGGCGTTATCGGTCAGGCCTATGGCCGGGAGGCCGTCTTCTTCTTCGTAGGAGTTGAACTTTGAGTCAATTAGCTCAAGAAATGGATCGCCGGAGGATAGCTCCGTTTTCTCAATCGGTGGAGGACCGATGAGGCCAGCGGCATCGGTGAACTGCGCCATCGGAGGGCGGCCGGAATTGGATCCGACCTGAAGGTTTCTTGGTCCCCAAGTTTGATCGTGTTATTTTATTTTATTTTCTTAGCATTTATGTATTTTTAACTTTGAGAATTTTACATATTTCAAACACAAATATATAAAAAATTTTAATTAGCATTTAGTTTCATTTAGCACACTAAATTTTAGACTTGTTAATGTGTCATTCAAAAAAAATTCATTCAATAAAATTTTGTGCAATACAAAATTTAATAATAATATTTGGATATGTATATAATACTATTTTAATACATAATTTATTTAATTATAAGAAAATCACATATTACATGCTATAGACATATTTAAATAAGCTATATATATTTATATTATTTTATTAATATTTATTTATTTATATTAAAATAATATAAATATTATTTTTAAAATTTGTATTAAATTGATATTAAAATATTATTGGATAACTTTTTTTAAATATTATATAAACGAATCTAAATTGTATTTCTTAATAAAAATATCAAAATAATTAAAAAATATAAATTTTAAAATATTTATAATTCTTATTCTAAAAAAAAAAAAAATTTTATTAAAAATATTATAATTATACAAGAATATACATAAAAAATATTTATTACCAATTAAAAATTTTATTTTTATATAATTTTTTTATATAAAATTTATCAAAAATTATATTCAACTAATAATCTACTTATTAATAAAATTTTATTTCTATTAATTTAGTCAAACATCGACGCTGAAATCTATATTTAATTTAAAGCTGTCATAATCTCTCTATCCGTACCGTTTCAGCTATCTAAATTTAATATTAATTGAAGTTGATAATGATGACGCACAATAATAATTAAATAATATATTAGCTTGAAGAAATAAAAAAACTTAGATTTTAATTAAAATATGCATTTAATTTTTATTTTTTATAAAATAAATAAAACTTTTACTTTTGGAAATTTTTATTTAAACTCTGATTAAATGTTATATTCTAAGCATTAAATGTTTACATATAGAAAAGTGTATTTAATTTTCGTCGAAATTATGCAACAAAGATAGGGATAGGGATACAAATATTAAGAATTTTAATGGTATAAATATTCAAAAAATAAACATAAATACATTATAAATCTTAAATAAAGAATACAAATTCAACTTAATCTTTTAATTTTACATAAATGAAAGAAAACAATTCACTTAATTCTGCTAAACACCCTTAATTAAGCTAAGTTTAGAATTTTAACCAAAAATTCCATTGAGGATCGCAGCTAATCTAACTCCAGCTTGAGCCAGCCTTAAATCTACGACCGGCAATCTGCTGCTGAAATAATCATCTGAAAAAAAAAACACTTTTAAAACTAATCAATCTCTCTAATTATCATTAATAATCATTTTCTTAATTAAGAAAATAATTAACAAACCTTCTAACTCTGAACCTTCTGTAGCATCTTTGTATGCCCATTCGCATGCTGCATTCATACTTTCAGATGCGTATCTGCAAGATATAAATTTATATGCTGAAATAATCATATGAAGATTTATGTGCAAAGATATATATGATGAAATTAAATTTTTGGTTAGAATAATGTGTAAATAAAAAAATAAAATTTTTATTATTAAATGTTAAAAATTTGGTACTTACATGTCAGGGCAAGCAAAGGAGTTCTCGGGACATGTTTGCCAGTGGTATATGTGATCTGACCAGCTTCCCTGCAACCAAATTCATGTGTATGAATCACAAAATGAAATATGAGGAGGCAAAGCGAAGGCTACAAATGCAGATAAAGCAGAGTTCTCACTGTAATATTCAGTCTAAGGGCATCAACGTAGCCAGCTACATCAAAGCCGTAGAAATCATCCAGAGCGGTCTGGATTATGCTGTCGTCCCAAACCTGTAATTTCAGTCATAAACTTGCAGGTTCACAATCTGCACAAAGATCATAAAATCTTACTTTTACTCACATGATGCAGCTCTGTTTTCTCTGCATACCAATGGACGTTAATGGAATTTCCTCCTTTATCGGAGGTGTGTCCTACATGAAGAGGCTGCCAAATTTTATTAGAAATTTAAGATTTTAGGGAAATTTCAAGGGACAGAATACCTGATGAATATCTCCCATCAAATGTGCAAGGAACAAGAGGGCCTGTGTAAGATTATCTGAACAAAAGGTGAATCAGCTTGATTAATTATTGCATTCTGGAAGAAATATATAAGTTTTTTATTTGATTACATTGTTGATTTGCAGCGAGCCAGGGCATCCTGAGGAACTCCCCAGGCGCGCGCCTGGGCATCCTGAGGCCTATGCTGCAAGAAATTTGCAGGGCTCGGGTGAAGCCGAACTGTAAAAATCTCTATTTTATGCTTCGATTTTGTTACTCTTTACTGTTTATTCAACCATTTTAGTTTCGAACCCCGAAAAATCACAATAGGATTTCGATCTTAACGTACATTGCATATTATCAGAAGAGTTTCTGTAAGTGAGAAGCTGTGCGGTGTAGTTAGTAATTGCTCCTGCTACGCATCTCCCTTGAACTCCATTTTCATCCTCGCAATCTCCTGTGAGAATTTCAAGGTATTGTGAAAAATGAGAGCTTGCAGGATAGAAGCAGGGAAAGGACTCACTGTTTTGATTATAAGTGCAGGTATCGTCTGGAACATTGATGTAGTGGAGCTCAGAAGACCAGGGAAAGATGAATTTCACATGATCAGCCCATGAGCACAGGCTACTTAGATTATTTTTAGCATAATCAGGAAGAAGTTCATTCACAGTTTCTGCTGCTGCATCATTTAGTCGTCCCTGCCAATCAATGAATGATTATTTTCATATATTTTTTAATAGTGATTGTGTTTATAAAGATCATCACTTGGGCCATTAGCAGCTACTACTTGAGTAACTCTAATCACTAATCTTCTGCTGAAATGTAGCTTGCATATTATAGCAGTGGAATAGTGATTGTGCTAAGTTATTTAATTGATTGTAGCAGGGGAAGAGTAATTAAAAAGAAATCATAATTTGCAAATGATAATTAAGAAAGGCAGATTAACCTGAGCTATTTGGCAAACAATGTAATGCCCATCAGTGCCCCATCCATGGCTTATAGCTGGAAGGGAGAAGACGAGAAGAAGAACAGTAGACATTCTCTGCAACTCTGAAGCCATGCGGACTCTCGAGTGATGGAAGAAGAGGCGCGGTGGGAGAAAAAAGATGAATGAATATGTGATTTGTTAGCTCTCCGTATATAAAGGGATGAATAGCAGACATTTATGGCAGGAGATTTTCTTTTCTTTTTTTATTTATTTATTTTTTTCCTTAATCCTTTATTGTTTCCATATATAAATAAAAACCTTTTTTTCTTGCATTTAAAGATATATATATATATATCTATAGTTTGCTTTTCTAAATAAAAGAATTTTCTATTTTTAAATAATTAAGATTTTCTTCTATATTGAACCGTAATTAATGTTGTTAGCCCCACCCGATTATATAATTAAAATATTAAAAATAAATATTTTTCCCCTAATTTATTATTAATGTTTAATAATATTTTAATTATAATTTTGATTAATAAATCCTAAGTTAAATATTAATTTTAAATATTTTAATAATAATAGTGCACTCAATTGAATATATTTAAGAAAAATATTATTCTTACACAACAATATAAATCAAAAAATATTTAGATCATATTATATATATATATATATATATATTTATATTTAAGCAATGCTCATATTATGCATTGAGAAAGAAATCATGCATGTATGTCCCAAATGACTGTTTATTATGCATTGAGAAATATATGCCTTGTAAGTGTGACACATGATTATTTAACACAATTGGCATTACCTTGCTTTAATTCTTAAGATTATGATGTATAAATCCCAACCACTAGAGGAGTCTCTATCTTCGTTGGAACACACAAGTGTACTTTGCTTCCACACAAGCTGCATCTAGGAACAGTGATGCCACTGTTAGCACATAGATTAAAAGAAAATCCATAACAATCTTCTTGAGAAAGAACACATCAACTTAGATGATGCGTATGAAACAGAGGGAGAAGCTAGTGAAGAAAAAGCAGAGCCCACCCTGAATATGGTTTTCAAATTTGCACTATAAGGATGAATCTTAAAGCCATCACGCTCCTAGCCATTTAAGTAAGCGATTTCAAGGGCTAGAATATATGGATTTTTAGATGTTATTTAGATGTCAATATGGATTTCAAGGGCTAGACATGATGTTATTATCTGTATACATATACATATATAACGTTTCCCTAGGCAGCTGTCCCAAGTTCCGGGTTACCAGCCCTTCCGATCTCCGTGCGGCTGTATGGGATCACAGTATGAATCTCATCCGGGAACATAGGTGAGTGCTTCTCTGATTTTTTTTTGGTGTTATTCAGCTACAATTAGCTATAAACAGAAAATTTAAAAGAAATGCTAATACAAGTTTCAATGATTTCTGCTTACTTGTTCTTATTTTCCTTCTCTTTGATTCATCATTGAAAGCATGCTCATGCTGCAGATGACCTCACTTTATGTTTTGGCTCAGATCTTACCTTTTAATTGATTCATCTGTACAGTATAACTTTTCTATCAAGTTATTTCTGCATGACTTTTAGCTTTATAGCGTTGATATTGAAAATGGAATTATATTTTCCTTTTATTTTTCCAGGTACTTATCAATGGGTGAGATTTGTCTTTAGTAGAGCACATAAAGGTTAAATTGATTGATTTTAGGAAATTCTTATCAATGTGCTGTGGTTTCATTATGGATGAAACTTGCTTGTCAAATTCATATTGCGCGCTGCTTAACACGAATTCTACATCAATCTATCCAAGCAGCTATCACAGTTCTCTACCATCTGGTCGATTTAGTAATGTGAACCAATGCATTCGTTTGGTAGAGGAAGATTGCAGGACAACAGTGTGGACTTACCGACAAGGCAATGATGGAAGCTTGGACTCATTTCAGCCAGATGAGCTGTTGCTAAAACGAAAGAAATGATGTTGAATCGTACAAGATCTATACTTTGCATGAGAAACATGCGGTTGTAGTTCAGACTGCTGAGAGGCTTGTAGCGGCAGCAGAAAATGGTTTAAAGGCTGGTTTTCTTCAGTGGAATTTAGCCTCAGTGAGGAGAGATAGATATTGTGATCAAGCTGTCACTTTGCTGGGTGTTCTATTATACATTGAGGAAACTGTGTGCAGCTGTGCTTCCTTGGGGTTTGTTGGAACTATCGCAGAAAGCATTCTATCAATGAGGAGGAACAATGTGTGCTGATTATAATGGGAGCGATGAGTTGGCAATAAGGAAAGAGATAAATGGAGAAATTCTTAATTTCTTATATTGACCTTGTCTTGGTACTTAGATTTGCCAACACATCAAGAAATTGTTATTAGGTGCATTGGTTGGATAGTACAGCAGTGTTTATGGTTACAGGTACAATATCAATGCTTTATGTTCCAAGAGTTTAAGAAAATGATATCCTTCGGTGCATTGGTTGGATCATTCAAATTTTCTTTAGTCACATTTTAATAGATAACTTTTTGTTGTTAGACCTAATGTTAGTCATGCAATCATGCATGAAATCTCTTTTTCAAATGATAAGCTTATGTTGATATCTACGAAGCATGCGAAGACCCTCAAATACATTTGCTAATCAAAGTTACAAGTTTCCTTCCTTTTGCTCTGGAAATAATCTCTGTTGGAAGTAAATTTGCTCAGGGCAAAATTTATGAGCTGTTTCTATATGCGCAACGGAGATTGTTGGATGGGCACTTTAGGAACCAATACAAAGCTATATTCTCAGAGCTAGAGCATAAAAGCTGTGGTCCCTGAAGTCGGGACATAACAGCTCGATTCATATTTTCATTATGGCAGGTCTTCCAGGAAGGAACTGGTATGGAACTTATCTCAAAAAGCTAACAAATGATGCCGAATCCTACAATATTTATACTTTGCATGAGAAAGATGCGTTGGTAGTTCAGGCTGCCTAGAGGCTTGTAGCAGCAGTAGAAATGGTTTGAAGACTGGCCTTCTTCAAAGGAATGTAATCTCAAAGAAGAGTGATAGAGATTGTGATCATATTGAAACTCATCTAGACATTCTTTTGTATATTGAGAAAACTGTGTGCATCTGCTATTTCTTTTGGTGTTATGCTTGAACTGCTGGATCAACTATAGCAGATAGCATACTATCTGTGAGGAACAATCTCTGCAGAGCTTAATGGGAGTGATGAGATGGCATTACAGAAAGGAACAGAAAAAGATAAGCTTAAAGACATATATTTATGAACGCACTGTGCCACAATGTAGCAACAGTACAACACAATCAATTTTTTGTAAATCTTCTAAGCATTTTTATTCTAGAACAAGCAAAGTAAGAATGCTCATATATCTGCGTTTTTTCTTGTTTCGATATCTTTGTATTCTCTCTGTATATGTAATAATAATTAATGAAATATTTATAATTTTTTCCAAAAATATCACTAAAGAAATTTTCTTCCAAAGAAAATATTTATATTTAATATTCTATTTAAATTAAGGTGTAAATTATTCTAAATTCATACATATCTATTAATATTTTAATACTTGTTAGAATTGTTAGGTCACATTATAAATGTAATTCATGAAACTGAGGAACTGATACCTAAGAAAGTAGACAAAAGGAAGGTTCCTAAACAACAAATATAGAACAGATCCACAGCTGAAGCATACAGACTTTAAACATACACAACAATAATATTGCTCAAAAACCAGCTATAGCTAACTAGCAATAAATCATAATCCACAGCTTTACATTTCATACCGGAGCTCTACTACACAATAAATTTAAAAAGAGAATTTTTTTGCATAGAACTCTAATTTTTATAATTTGCATATCTAGCCTTTTATAAGCACTTAAAGAGACTGCTAAGATGACGATACATTGTCAAAACATGGAAACTGGAGAAGAAAATTGATGATTAAATAGAAAGATGAAGTCAGTTTTTAACAGTCTTGACAGCTGAGAAGCAAAACAAAGGCTAGTACTTCAAAAAGTCGACTCTCTCTGAGCATTGCCCAATACAACCTTGACATCTCCATCGAACAGGTTCAGACTTTTAGCGAGGGCGAAGCCGCAGTGAACGCCGTCGACGGCAGCACTGACAATCCCGCCGGCATGACCGGCGCCTTCTCCGGCAGGGTACAATCCTCTCAGAGAAGTACTCTCGTGGCTTTCTGGGTCGCGAAGAATTTGAACGGGGGAGCTCGTCCTTGTCTGTCAAATAAGGCGCATCAGTAAAAAAAAAAAAAAAAAATTTTGAAAATGTTGAGCCTTGTAAGGCAAATATGTGACCGGTGGCATTTGACTGCTTGAACAATCAATAATTTAAACCCAAGAACTTAAACACTAAACCACAAACAATTCACCATTATAAGGCAAGATTTTATTCTCAAAAGTTGATTGCCAAACCCAAAATTTGATGCATAATAGTCCCTATGAGACACCATAGCTTGAAAATGATGATTAAACCAAACACCATAGAATTCCATTAAAGAGATACTGAATACTAAAAATTTTAAATACTAGATACTCAAAATTGAATTTTTACAAAAGAAATACTTACATCTCAACGTTTTTAAAATAAATAACACCTCATACCTACTTAAAATAAAAAATATATATTAAATTTATAGGCACATCATTTGAGCTTGAATATGATAAGTTTGCAAAACTTATCATGTAATAATATTTATGGTTATAATAACCATAAATTCGATTAAATTAATTAATTAATGTAATAATCAAGCAAAACAAAATAATTATAACAGCCTAAGTGAATAATATTGTAGAATTAAATTAATGGTAATTTTGGAGACATGAAAGATATTTCTTTTACAGAGAAGAAGATGAATAAACCTTCCTTGCCAACAGATACATCACTGTTCAATCCACAGTGCCGAGTGTTCGAGACGCACATCGAGTGTTAGATCGCCAGCCCTTAACTTGAATCACCTAAAATTTGTCTATTTAATTGATTTTAATAGTTTACCAGTATTTTTTTATTCATAATATATATAGATAGATAGATGTACATTTTCATTAGCTTAAATTAAATAGTGCTTAGTTACTATTCTCTTCTAGAATGTTAGAGCAATCCCCTTCCTGGAGAAGATGTGTATCGCCTTCCCCAACTCCTATTACGTGTTTTTCACCCTTGCCAGTGACATGTAGCCTCGGCCATAAGCAAATTCTTTTTGTTTTTTTCTCATAATTTTTTTGAGTACTTGAATAAATTAATGTTAATGGAGTAGCGTTTGTTTTCCGTTGTAAAGCACATCAGCCCTAACCATGCCTTGCAATAAAGCAAACAAAGTGAAATCTCATTTTTTTTTTAAACTATCACAATTACTGAAAATCCAGTTTAAACTAACGGTTAATGGTCCAGTAAATTAATAATAAAATACATGTCATTTCAATTTTCTGAAAATTTTAATCAACAAAATAAGAAATTTCCAAAGAAGTTCTTACCTCAACACCATGAAGTAGTGCATCTTTGGAAATATATCCAGGAAGCTGGCAGTTTGAGGCCATCACAAAAAGCAAAATAAATGTATGTAGAAGTGAAAAGCTACTAATCGGTAGAAGTGAAAAGTGAAAAGCAAAATAAATGAGCGGTAAGTAGAAGTGAAAAGCAAAATAAATGTATTGAAAAAGACCTTTCTATCAAAAGCTACTAATGACTGTTGCAAGGCATTAGTTATGTGAGCTGGAAGTAGTTCATGAAGATTTGAGGGTTTAACTCCTAATCGGTAGCTTGATTGTGGAAGAGAAGTCACTGAGATAGAAGCAGAAGTTACGAAATTCAGAAGCACCAAAATATGAGAAACTATAGACTGAAACTCGAGAACAGATAGCATATTGTCAGAAGGTTAAACTTTATCGTAAACTTATCATAATTACCAGATAATTTATTATCAAGAAAATCAGTAACTGCCTGTGCAGGAACAACAAAGTTTCCTCCTCCCATCATAGCTGCCTTTCTTTCGTAGTGTTTCTGAAATAGCATTAAAGCACCCACGTTAAAATAAGCAGCACTGCACGACAGGCAGGCCTAAATAAAAAAAGTTTGGAAAATGTCTTCAACACTTGGCATGAAAATAGAAATCGGTATGTTTTCACAGAAATTGAACCCGGTTAGGTGCGCTGACTGACCTTAAGAAATCAATTTCAAGAGAGTAATGAAATAAACTTTAATTTATTTTGATACGCAAAAACAAGTTTCCAATATTACATATACAGAGAGAATACAAAGATATCGAAACAAGAGAAAACACAGATATTGAGCATTCTTACTTCGCTTGTTCTAGAATAAAAATACTTCGAAGATTTACAAAAAATAAATAAATGCAGAGACAAATCAGCCAATTTGAACTTGTTCACAAAGATATGATAGTTTAGCAGAATATGTTTCATGCAAAAGTAAGAACAGTTGATGAACCAATTTCAAAATCTGTTTTTATGATGGTGAAGATTAGTGGAAGTGGGGGCAACCGCTAGTATTACTGGTGATTGTCATAGTGTGTAAACTCTAAAGCATCAAATTGATTGTGCTGTACTGTTGCTACATGATGGCACAGTGCATTCGTATGATTGCATTAAAATATTTTAACTATTTGGGGTTAACAACCAACCACAATATAAGGGTTTGTGAATTATGAGTATCTGGGATACTTTGTATAAAATGTGCTAAACCCATATAATTATTAAGAGTTTAATACGTATTTAAAGAAAAAACAGAATACAATATTTTAGTATTTTGCACGTTACTTCTACAAAAATAGAAAGTTTGTAAAAAAAAAACAAAATGTGCCGTGTCACCGTGTTCATGTCATGTCACCAAGTTCATGTTCATGCTTCACAAGCCCTCTCCCTCTCCTATTGCTAAGACACTCAAGGGGCAGTCAAAATCAGCATTTATTTGATCACACGCACACACAAACACATACACGTAAGCGCATATACATATATATACATATATATATATATATGATATCACGAGAGAGCAAACGAGATGCAAGATTGATGGTACAGATTTAGAGTATTGGGTAGCTCTCGCTGCCTTCTCTAGATGCAATGTCGGACGGCTCTGGCGACCCAAGCTGGGATTGAGGCGTCCGTCCCTACATCGGCACTCAACACAACATCAACCGGGATTCGTCAGCCTTAAACTGGGGTGGCGGCGCCCGATACTCTTGTTCGTTCTGACATATATGATATACTGTCGCCACATGCTATAGTTGAGTCAAAGCTCAAAGAAAATCGTCGTTGATTATTTGCGCATATTAAGCATAGATGTATATATATGCCTTTATGAGAAAAGTTTAGTTGATGAAATTTGTTCATGTTAAAAGATGAAGGCTAAATTCAAAAATGATATGTTAAGAAATTATTAGAAATGATCATACGTACTTAGAACTTATGGAGACTATACTATTTGATAGAGCACATCGGGAACAAAGGATCCCTGTAGACAATCACATGAGAATAAGACTTGGCATTTGGCTATTATTGCACTAAAAAAAGGTTGTCTCAAATGAATATTACACCCAAGTCACACAAATCTCTTCAATTATTCTGATGTAGTTTTCCTAGCTAAGAATTGTCAACTATTAGAATTTATTAGGCTCTACTAATTAAAATTATATTTCCTCTAAAATTTAAGGCAGTGTTTTAGAACATGAATTGTTGGATCAAGGCACGCAAATCACTAGTCAACCAAGAAATATGAAGCATATGGATTGCTAGTTTTATTAAAAAAAATTGTATTATGGAGCATAACTCTCCCAGCATATATTTCTTGTTAAATGTTCTATTGCTTGACCACATAAAGGTATAAATTGTATTGTGAGTCTCAATGTCACCAAGATGTAACATTTTGCATTCTAATAGAGAATAATTCAATATAGAAATTGCAGCAGCAACAAAGAGACATGGTTGGGAAGTAATGATACCATGAAATACCTAGAAAAGAGAACAAAGGTTTTCATTAAGAAGAAGAGAAACTAAATGACTGTTCTATATCTGTACAAGTAAATACACAATCAGAAAGAAAGAAATCCAATATAAATCTACCCTGTCAGGGCCAGAGAACAACAAATCGAAGCACCTGAAATTCAACTCCACAAAGAGGCCCATGATCCCTGAAGGACGTAAAATCATTTGCTGAGACAGTAACAACAATGGCAGCATTGGCCCATCTTGATGAACGGCGTGAAAATGACATTCCATTGATAGAGATCTCAGAAAATTTTGTGCTAGTTAGAACAACCTGCCAACAAATGATTGATTCAATGACTTGTAGAATGAGGAAATTCCTATGTAGAACAAAGGAGTATAATGTTGCTCGCCTGTCCCCCAGGGCACATGCAAAAAGAGTAACAGCTTCTAGAGCTATCCTCTGAACATGAGTTCAAATTCTCATCTCCTTTGGTGACATACTGAACGACTTTGTAATCTGCAACAGGTATCTTGCCACGACCAAATTGAACCTCAGGAGAAAATGAAGAGTACTACAAATGTATACAACAGTTCTTAATTATGATTAGGCTATTATAAAATCATAAATATATTATTAGTAATATATCCAAGAAAACAGTCAATGAATTTGATTCTTGTTTTGTTCCCCACTTGAGGTTGCAATATTAGATATCCATATATATAACATAGTTATTAAATTTCTGAAAACAAAAGGATTTCTCAGATTACAAATAATAAATATAAGTTTTTCTCAGTAAAGACTTCCATAGATTATGATTAGTATATAAAATCAAGTTTTGTCATACCTGTATCTTGTTTATTAGTTCCTGTGGATGCTCAATTCGTAAGCCAACCTATTCGAAAGATGACATACAATATGTTTGTATCAAATTTTACAAGAAAGAGGCTAAAATATAACATCTAGTCAGGACAACTTGAACAATATTTGGCGAACACATCAGATTCTGACTTAAGGATAATAGATGTTTCAATAAACATATTGATATACTCTGTTCCAAATGTTGATTTGGAGGTCATCCTCACCACCACTTGTCACAGGAAAAATTAAGGTTTGGAATATAAAATGCAAATTCAGTGTGAAATGTCTTGCAGTTATTATTCTAGCAATAACAAAGAACATTTCATGTGACTTTGTGAAAACATATGGTCCAATAACCATGTATGTGGCTTGGAACAAAACCTGTCATACCTTAAGCAACATCTCATACAAGCTTTGATAGTACTCAAGATTTATTTGCAAGGTAAATATCTTGTGTTCAGTTATGAAAGCCAAGACAGCCATCATCCAATGCACCATTGAAAGCTTTTTGCAAATTATGGCATAATATAGTACATCATCAATATCAATATTGAGATTGTCGAATCTTTAATACTCATCTAGACAAGAAGACAATAAGCACAATTGATAGCTTGAAAAGAAATTGAAGTATATGTCACGGCCTGGCCCGATAAGCGTTGGGAAACAAAGATCGCATGGCAATAAACATATACATCACATAATCTTCTTATAAAATCAACCAATGTTTCTTCAAAGCACATGAAATAGACTACAACCATCCAACAAACATATTATTAAAGCGTAATACAAAACAAGGCTAGAAGACTATACAAACATAACTAATAAGTGGAATCTGATTGTAGTGGTGACTTTATCAACTTGATCTTAATCAATGAGTTCTATAACTTGAAAAAATATTGACCGTTGTAAGTTACATAGTAACTCCATAGATATATCCAATTCTTATCTACATTGTTGTGAAAAAAAAAAAGAAATCAAAGTACATGCAATTTGAAAATAGAAAGTCATGAAAATTAATGTTTCCACAAAAAGCTTTATCTGAACATTATCTATTCTAATTTAAAAAATAATCATCATAAAATTCATATTTAATTTGCTGAAAATAAAATTAAACCTCTATCAAACTTCTATTACTCAAACAACTACACTTACCTTTTCTCAATAGCATATAATATTTTCCTTAGCTTTACCATGTATAACATATTTTAACAATTTAATTAGCAAACACATTGATCACAAAACCATTTTCATTTCCATTACATTTTCATTCACATAATATTTTCCAAGCCCAGCCAATATAATAAGAAAATTTGCTCCATAAATTATCTCGTACATTATTATAGTTTACGCCCAGAGTTAAATTTTCTTTTTAAACTGTAAGTGTATATCAATTACTAATGAATCTCATTAAGAGCCCCTTAATAGCTTCAAAACTGAGTAATCACACAACACAAAAACACCAAATTTTATCCATTTTTAGCAAATAAACAAAGCATATTTTTTGTATTTTTAAAGAATTATCAAATGTTAATTATTTTCAACTAATTTGCATTTTCCACTTTCAAATTTTATATTAATAAATCAAATTATAAATTGAGAATCTGAGTTCATGTGTTACAAACATTTTTTGGCCAAGATAAGCCCTTTTTTTAGGTTTTACAATTTTATAATTTTATTACTTTTATAATAAAATTATTATTATTTTATTATTGTTATAACAATATTATTATTATTATTATTATTATTGTTTTATAAATAATAAAATTACATTCTTAATCTAACCCCCTCGTTCACAACCGCCCAAAAACCCCCTTCACCAACATCTCCCTCTAGTCCAAATATACTTTTTCATGTAGAAAAGTTGTCGAGAACATTCCTAATAAAAGTACCAACACAATGAAAATCGAGATGCCAAAAAAAATAAACTAGAGGTGAGGAAGTTTTCAGCTGTTCAAGCTTGACTTGATGCGGTGAACCTAAGCAATATTTGATAGAAATGCTTGAGGACTGAATGTAATATAAAAAATTTGATGATGTAATCTTTGTTAGAATACCAAGATATGGGAATGATTTAAATAATTTCTGAAATATGAAATATATTAATATGTGAGTTTGTAGGTTTTTAATTTGTAAACTATGCCAAGTTTTTCCATTTACCTTGCAAAATAACCATACTTAAAACTAATTATAAATTATATAAGAAAATTTTAACTACAGACATCATTGTTGACAATACACTAGTAAACAAAATGAAAACCGGCTCTTCCAACACTGCAGTCATGCCAAATAATTTTCAAATGTTATGATGGAAGATAATTTGTAATGATCCTAGGTCATTTATAAGGTAAACATTGAATTCCCGTAATATTCATATTCATTAAATCCTCCCGCAAATTTCAATTTTCCGTTAAAACTCCTGCTAAAATTTGATTTTTCAGTTTCAATCTTTAACATTGAAAGCTTTCAAATTCACTTAAGCTGAAATAGGAAGTTTAAAATTTCCATTAAGCGCGAAAGATCAAAATAGGAAACGAAAATCTCAAAAAAATTGTCGGCAATTAAGGTTGGTAGTTCGATTAGGAAAGGAATTTGGAAACATAAGTACACTCATTAATTTATTTTAGAACCGCTCGGCTCCATAATTACGCCGTTTCCAAACCCGTCGGATGCCTCCCACGCGTTTCAGCGCAACGAGGCAAGCGTGCATTACATACGCACGCCTTATTTAAGCACTAGAAGACCGCTCGATTTCCTCACAGCCACCTCTCACACCTCTCTCCTTTCCGCTCGACGGTAAAAGGCATACCTGAGCAGACGGGAGCGCACAGCAGACGACGGCGAAGGCGACTTGATCCTTGCGACCGACGACGAACGCAGGCGGGAGCGCAGTCAACGTCCCAGCGCGCACGATCTGGTCTTCCCGCTTTTGCGCCGATCCTTCTCCGCTCGATTCCGCGCTCGGTTCCGCGCCCGACCCTTGCCGCTCGGTTCCTCTCTGCGTACGCTCGACTCGACCTTCTGCGTACGCTCGAGTCTCTTAAAATGATAAAATATATATGTATATATATTTATATATGTATATGTATATATATAGTAACAATAATAATAATAAAAATAATAATTTAGGATTAAAAATTTGGTAACTTTGTATAATAAAATTTAGCATGTGTTAGATGTTGAACTTAATCATAAAGTTTCTAAACTTTACTAATGAACGAAATATTTAGACAGGCAATTTATATTTCGACCATTTGAAATATTATCGTGGGGTGTTTATGAAACTCATATCATTCATATTGATTACATCTAATATCCTAGCTTAGAAAATGTTCATCTACTTCTTAGTATTTTAAAGCATTATAATAGAATCTATTGGCAAACTATCATCTCATTGCAAATTGGAATCCCTACATAATAAATTAGGCGCACGTCAAGTTACTTAGGATTTTGACGCATATCGAATGATGAATTATGAAATCATTAGTCTCAATTGAATTCGTTAGTCTTTATCCTATTCACTAATGTATTAAATGAATTATAACGACTTATAAGATTAAACTATAGGCTTAGTTGTGCATGTATTCGTATGAGAGACTAATTATTCATTAGAATCTAATAAAGATTATAAATACAACTTCTGCATACACAAACTTTGTGAGTGATTCATCTTCTTAAAGTCAAACTCAAAGGTACACTGGATATTATTTTTATACTTCTTACTATCATCTGCTTATACATCGCTTTGAGCCTATTTTGTATTGCTACTTAATACGTTATTCTTACTACTAATGATGTAAGAGATTGAATGATGTTTATGTATCTTGTGAATGTTGGAAGAAGGGTTCCGAAACGGAGCATGAATAGGTTAGGGATGGGGCTAGTCCTCGAGAGCTATAAGGGTGCTATTTGGAGCCTTTGAGGGAGGCACAGGTGAAGGTTATGCTTAAATGCATGTTTATTGCCATCTGTGGCCCTTAAGGGGGTCCAGTTGAAGGTTTATGCTTAAATGCATATGAACCCAGCCTCATGGTTCTGGCTTTTGCCCATTAGAACTGCTATTATTGCTTCATAATATTATAGACATAAACATAATCATGAATTTTTATGCTATTATTGTTTTTTCATTTGAAAACTTGGCATGTGAAAAGGACATTTATGTTGCAGGAGACATGATCATCTTTTATTTGCAATAAACTATATTTTTCCTATAATTATTATCATTTTTGCCTTCCGCTTTGCTATAAATATATTTTTAATATCCTTTGTATTTAGAATGTGCACTAAAACATTATTTTTATAATGTCAGATCAGATTAGATACAACTGGAAGAAGCTGATATAATTTAAAGACATGACGCGGCAAATTAACGGATTCTAACTGCCCCTTCAAGGGATAATTATTTTTGTATAATGAAAGCTATGTAATAAATTCTGGATATTGTTTATTTTAGATTGAATGAATGTTGTTTCTTATACTTGAATGGCTCTGGATGTGTTTAACTGCTATTTTACCTAACTGCCAATATAATCCTGCGGAAAGATGCATCCGATGTTCGATTGGTTGTTACCAACCTAATATGGGTCATCACATAATTAATCAATGCACCTCATCAGCATTTCATGGGCACCACGTTAGCATGCAATGAAAGGCGTTAAAGTAACTCCATGCCAACTTCAGAATGAACAAACTTGGTCACTCACGCACCACCCATTGCAGTTTGAAGATCAATATTTGATTATATTCACCATAGTGAAGATGCAGAGTGCAACCAAACCGCCATCATGATAAATTCTAACATGGCCTAATTATAGATATGAATCATTTAGCACTTGATTAATGGAGAGCATTTTTCTGAAATTCATGTAATCAATAGCCAGGGCTAAACTATACTTTGTTAGCTAAGCTATCCCTATGTTAGCGATACTTGGGAGTAGCTTGGAGACACAAGTTGTGTTTCTGCCACTCGGTGCCACCAGAGAACACTGGAAGAATAACTCAAGGAAGCATAAAGTTTGAACATTGAGAAAAGAGCATCATTACACACCAATAAGATAAATGATAAAGCTAATATAACTAGGGCACCCATATATATATGAATGATAAAGCTAATATAACTAGGGCACCCATATATATACGAATGCTACTAGGGATACGAATAAAAATTTCACAAGATGAGAGAATACATTAACGAGTTTAATGTGCACCAGTCAATCTTACTTCATGTGTTTGCTAGTAATGAGAATAGAGTGGGTTTTACATAGCATGTTTCCATGTATTGTTGAGTAGAATATGTTAAATAACTATGACAAGAAAAGCTTAAATATCTATGATCCAAAATCTATAAAAGCTTAATTTGCAAATTCCCAAGTCTTGCCTTAACTGGGCATCGAGAAGGGTTGGATGCAAGAAGATGCAGATTTATAAAAACTAGTAGACAAATTTTAGAAAACTAGCATGCTAATACGATGCAGCAAATGTCACACAGGTTACTAGAAGCGAACTTCAACAAATGGTATACGTCAGAATATAAGAGTAACGTACAGCAAAGTCCTTGGGGACTATGTCCACATTATGCTGAAGAAGCATTTGATATACATCTCGAGCTGAATGCCCAACTGCTAAAACAACCGCATCAAATAATAAACTCTGGGTAGATTTGTCCTCAACTCTTGAATCAGAGACCTTAATTCCAATAATTTGTTTGTTTTCCACAATAAGGTCATCCAGTCTTGTTCCAAACTTGATGTCAACCTACATAACGATGAGAAGAAATTATAAACACAGTAATATCATATTTAAGAGCGGTTTAAAAAATAAAATCAAATAATCAAGAGAGATAGCTCACGCCCAATCTAACTAAATGCTGACGAAAGTTCCTGAGAATTCTAATCAAACGGTCTGTTCCGAGATGAGGTTTTCCATCAAGAAGAATCTCCGGTGGCGCTCCAAATTGAACCAGTGTCTTCATGATCTATAAGGTTGACGGAACATGAATAGAAAATATAGAAATGAAAATGATTAGTTATGTGACTTAACAAAAGAAACTTGCAAAAATTTAAGAACTTGTGAAGATGACCTTAAGAACGTGGATGAGTAATATAAGGGATTCACCAACAATCGTTTTATTCTTATATTCTAATTATGTTCCTAAATGAATCATATTCCATTTTTAGAAAGTTATTTTATTTTGAACCCCTGTAATGGCAACAACACTTATTTATAAAGCTTGCAATATTGTTGAGTAAGCATTATATGGCAATAATACGTTTTATTATCTTCTTGCCCCTCTCAAATATATATATATATATATATAGATAGATAGATAAATATATATAAGTAAGAATTGCACTAGAGGCAATATCTTAGCAACTATGTGTGTGGTAGGATGGATGAGAATAGCCAGAGTTCTTATAAGTTTTTAAATGCTCAAGGCTTATGTAAAAGACAAGAAAACTGCATGATACTGAAAAAAATGACTTTATAAAATCACAAGTAAAAACTCTTAATAGAAACCTTCTGAAATTTATCTTTAAAAAGCAGAATTTAAATTTAAATTAAGGATTATGGGTGTATGATCTATAAAATCATATGCATAAAAGCTATGATGTTTCAACCTTTTCCTGACATAATTAGAAATACCAAACATCCCCACAAGAAATAGTGTTTGCTAGCAACACCTAAGTCTAGTAATACCAACAACAAGGTAAATTTTAGAAAAATAGATAAATCAGAGCTGTTGCTAAGGTAATGTGAATCCAGGCCTCACGTGAATCCAAGCCTCACGGCTAAACAAAAAGAAATAATCCATTGATTATTTTTAATATATGTTACATGCCAGAACAATTAGAAATCTCTCCAAGTTTATTGCCCTAACCCTGCACTCAAATTTTCCACATATATACACACTAAGAAAATAGTTTCGTTAATTTTAAAATTAATTCTTGAATAGAACAAAATTAGCCCTATTTATAGTTTATGTAGTATGTGATGAGTAAAGATAAAAATTTAAAATTACAAAAATCGTTCTTAAATTAATTTCGGCAGGAAAGTGATATAGTGACATGATGGATGAATCGCATGTACTCCACCATCTTTTATCCGTTGGATTGTATAATGAGAATTTTGAATTGGTGGAAATCTAAGTTCTCAGAATGCACAATTTCCTTTAGGTTGCCGTTAAATGAAATTTCTTTACAGTAAAAGCAGGACCGTGTATTTCCATCAAAAGAAATTGACTGCATTAAGAGGCTGAACGATTGGATTGACCCTTCCCTCTCTACATGGATAACTATCTTTACAGCCACGATATGTGGAGTTTTAAGCAGCAGCTGGTTTAGTCCCAGGTTGTTTGAAAAACAGTTGAAATAGATTTCGTTTGAATCGATTTCGAATGAACGAAATATATAGTTAATTTCGTAAACCTAAAAAAAATTGAAATTTTTTTGGGGTGTTATCTTACCCCTCAATATTATTCGAAACAACTACAATCTCACATTACTTCATTCCAGACAAAAAAATCTTAAATTTCCTAAAAAACCACCGAACAACAATAAAATAATTTTATTACATTATAATCTGTTTATACTGTAATCAAATTCATTTACTCTCAGATTTTTCAAATTTTCTTATTCTAACAAGCCCTTTAATCAAAATATATAGACATCAGAATAGTAAAGCTGTGAATATTTTCAGAGAACCTACTGCATGTGAACTTTTAGTGCAAAAATTAAATCTAACAATAAATAAAAATCTAATTTGAACTCCCTGGCAAAGACAACTCTTGGATAAATAAAATACAAACCAAATTAAAAAAAAATTCATAAAACAATGAAAGGCTCGTACAAAAAATAATATAATTAAGCAATCTGATGATGCCTGCAACTAAAAAAGATGCAATATCTCAATTCATTTCATTCATGCCGTTCTCTATACATAAAACCTTCAATGATTAAAACAGGTGTGCTTGATATGGCTTCAATCTAGAATGTTGGTTGCTGGATTGAAATCATGTGCCATCAAAATACAAAGTACTTGTCGATGGAATGTCTTCTTGTATACAAAATTTGATTTTTGTGATGACATAACCTAATGCAGATTCTAGAATTAAATCTGAAATAAACAGAAATTTTTGAAGAAAATATGACTTGAATAATTTGTCCAGCACTAACGTTATGACCGTCAGATTCTCAACAGAAGAAAAAAACAAATGGAGAATGGAGGTAGAGATCGCAAACCAGAATGTAATAACAATTTGGATAATAGAGCTTTAATTGAGCAATTAGATGGTTCCCACAACTCCAATAGGTAAATAACTCATTTCATTTCATTACCCACATTAACTTGCCCCATAAATTATATTTATAGAGGTTTACAATAAACTCCAAAACACAAAAACTCATAACATTGTACCTAATAATCCAATAAACTATTTCACCCGATGCCGACTCAGCAAGTATTGTCTCGGCATTCAGGTGTTCATATACTGCAGGATCATATTGAGAAATTTAAGAGAAAAAGAAATACACATATAAAAGTCAAGAGATATTTCTCATTAATTTAATATTTCATATTACAAAAATTTTCAACGTTCCTCTTTACACAGTTCATAAAAGAAGAACTGAAACAAAAGGAAAAATAAAAATAAAAGTGAAAGTAAAGTAGTGTTGTAGATCATCGGTAATTTGATAATTTAAGTTTTAAAGTTCTTCAAGCTCCCTCAGAAATATCTGATCTGGTATTGTTCAGAAAATAATACCGAAATTGAAATTCTCAGTAATTAGAGAATACTCCAAGTATCACAGTAAACAAGTTAATATTACATTTTTATAAAAGCAGATATGCGATTAGCAGATATAAGTATAAAAATGCAGGAAAAGTAAGGCAATGGCGCAAAAGGAATAATCAATTTTCTAAAAAAAAAAAATTATCACAAAATGTAAGTTATTAATATCATTTTTTCAGTAACCCACCATGAATGTTACTGATGTTATTTTTTCAGCAACCCACGAATGTTACTAATATCATTTTCCAATAACAACCACAAATGTCATTAATGTCATTTTCCAATAAACCACAAATATTGTTGATGTTATTTTTTCAGTAACCCACGAATGTTACTGATGTCATTTTCCAGAAATCCACGAATGTTATCACGTTGGTTCCGAACAACCAACCAAGCTTCAATACGAATTTTGCTCAAAACAAAAAAACAAAGCCAAGCAGCAATAAATCTTAAAAAAAAAATAATATATGTCATATATTGAGTTCCTTTGTTCTTTAAGATCCAAAGTTTGACAGTTCAATTTTGGATTTGCTTAGATTTGAATATCTTAAATTAACTTTTAGCTAATATTTTATGAGTAATTTTTATTTTCTTTTCCATTCTATTTTTCTTTCACTTTTACAACAGGTTAGCATTATTATTATCTTCATTTAATGATAATAATAATAATATATGAAAGTAAAAGACAGAATAAAAATGATTGAAATTAAATTACATAAAGTAATAATAATAATAAAATATTAGAATGAAAAGTGTTTGAATAGAAATAATAGTCATCTTATAATATATGTACTGTTTATCATTATTGATTATTGATTAATGACAACAATACTAATGTGATGACATAATCTTATCTTCATAAAATTTATTAAGTATATAAAAAGAAATACATAAATAATAGTATTAGCAAAATCTCCTCATTTCTACCTCCTTTCCCTCTCCTCTTACCTAGGATAGTGTTGCTGGAAAGTTGAGGATGGGCTGCGGCAAGAGGGAGCTAGCTGCTATGCGGCCAGCTACTGCTGCAGGAGGCTGGCTGGGAGAGGAGGGTTGGCAAGAATGGAAGAGCTGCTGCTATTGGGAGGGGTTTGTGGGGGAAAGAAGGAAGGGAGGGGGCTTAAATAGAGAAAGGAGAAGGGAAAAGAGGAAGAGTCGAGCAGCAATGGGCCCTCCCTGGCACTGAAGGCGTGGAAATTCCGCAAAGTGCCCGATCGTGAATCGGGGGGCGGGGTAGAACGAAAATACTTTAAAAAATTATAAATTTACTTTTAATTAAAATTTTCGCATTTTTTCGCTATTTGGAGTCCAAAAATTAACGAAACTTAGCACTGAAGTATGTTATGATGTAATAAACACCCTTGCGCTAAAATTTTTTATTTCAAAGCAAAATTTTATTTAAGTTAAATCGATGCTCTAAAATTGATGAAACTTCATGAGCAACTTTTAGATAATGTACTCAACATAATAACATAAAAATCGATGAATTCAGATACGTATTTTAATATTCTTAATTTAATGAATTTAAAAAGTTCAGAAAAATAAAGTAAGAGTTTCCGTTATCCGGATTTCTCCCAAACAAGGGCACTTTGATCTAAAAAATTATTCTCATCTAAGGGTATTTTTGGTTGCCCTAATTTGAAGTTCCCCGGGATCCTAATGTTAGAGTCGGGATTTGACCTAATTTGCAAAGTAACGACATTGAGTCTTTACATAATAATATGTAACATAGACAGCACACAGAATCCTTCTAAGCTAGGGTTTAGACATTTTGAAAAATAACAAAAGGATGTTATCTAGTTTATTAGATTTCTGGATAAAAAACTTTGTTATTTTGTTGCAGAAGGATCGTTTGATGTAAGGTTAATGCTATAGAAGAATGATGGCTAAAAATGGAGGGTGGTGGTTGCCAAGAGAAGCTCAATGTTGAAAAAGGAAGATGGTACATTGTGAATAAATTGCAAAATAACATAATTTTTTGTATAAGAAGAAACGGTGAATAAGAACAAATAAATAAACATTAAGCAAAAAATAAAAAACATTAACCAAAAAATAAAAAACGAAACTTTTTAAAGTCTAAATCAAGTCAAGCTTATTTTTATTTTGGAAGAATGAGACGTGATTTTGATTTTATAGCAACAATGCACAAACACTACACAACACGATAGCTTTAACCCATATATGTAAATTGCTTTATGAATCCTCTTTCATTATCCATTTAATAAATTCAGCATGAGGAGTTCACTAACATCTTCAGTCCATAAAATAATTTGTCAGCATCTTTTTGTTCCTGGATACTTTACCATTTTATCATATTAGCATATCTTCTACCCACTGCTGCCCATATGTAAAAACCTAAGCCTAATTTCCATAACATTATATTTAATAGCTAATACTCATGCACTCTATTTAGATAATTTATCACTAAATCCTCCAAAACTCAACTTAGGCATTTTCATTGTTATAAGGTATAGGATAGTTCATAACTCTAAATGAAAGGCCATGAATCGCTAGCTCAAATGTTGGATGATGCCATGATATTGTTAATATTATCAATTATTACTATCACTGTGATTGTTGTTGTTGTTGTTGTTTGTTGTTTTTATTATGGCTTCATATTTCAATTTATAGATTTATTTTTCTCATATTATTTTTCTTAATTTAGCTATGAATCTTAACTATATAAAGTTAACAGTAGCTTAAATTAGATATTCATTTAATTCACAGTGTTATGTTTTATAGTTTCTAACATAATTTTAGAGCTTCAAGCTTTGTACTCTTTTTTCTCATTACCCGCCATTAAATTTTTACCAATCCCAAGTCTCAAGTCATTCTCCTTGAGCAATCATCAATATTGCTGGCTTGGGTTCCTACCTTATAATGAGAAGCATTCACCTCATTCATCCTCACACTCCCATCAATCTCCCTACTCACGACCTCCTCCAACCAACAAAACTCCATATCAAATCCTAAATAAGCTTCTCCCCACTTATACAAATAATTGATCCCTTCCATTTTTGGTGATTTGTATTTTTTTATGTTACTACTACCAAGGTCAATCCAAATATTCTTCATGCCCTAGCAGGCACTAAAAAAAAGCAAGTGATGTATATATATTCGCACTGAAATATATACATATGTATTCTAGTGCTTCGATAACTCATAATTGTCACAAAAACATCAATTTCCAACTTCTAACCTCCTTTACGTAAAACTTTGCCATTATTGTATTGATATTTCCAAAATATTTCTTTCTATAGTCACTTCAGAACTCATTGTTGCCAACTCTTTCCCAATTTACACAATTTCTATCATGAATCAATTGTGCATCTCTTTGAGCAATAAAACATTTAACTATTAGCAAACTCATGTGGCAAAATATAAATATTTGTATTGAGTTTGATAGAGACTATTTAAGAATTTGGAACATTAGATGAGAAGCCATGAATTAAATAAATATATATATATACATATATATATATATATTTATATATATACGAATTATAACATGTGCATGTTAGCATTCATCAAGCATACAATTTATACACAATGTAGCATTTTATGCTTTCTAACAGTAGGACTGTCACACTCTTCAAGCCCCCATGCATATACAGTAAGGGCACAAGTTGAGATACCATTGCTTTCTTGCGCTAACAATCAGAAGGTATGCAAGTACCGATGCTTAAGCAATAATATATTGGAAGTTGGAATGCAAGAACATATTCAAATACAATAAAAAAACAACTACTAAGATGAGTAGCAATAACTTCTAAACAACAAATTGCTGAAAATTAAATACATATTATATACCCCTATAGAACATCAAAGAGGAAACTTCTATTTAATAGCTTTAATAACTTCTCTATCAAAAACTTCATGATTGAAATATTAGTGACAAAAGATAATGTAACATGTACTTTGCGAAACAACACTGCCCAAGATGCTCATGAATGAAAAAACAGATAAACTATCCAATGATTAATAACTATGAGAAATTGAAAAAAAAACTGTATATATAAAAAAGAGCTTACGGCGTGAACACTATCACTGTTCCTTCCTATTCGGGTTACCAACTTTCCATCACTGTTCCTTCCTATTCGGGTTAAAAGTAGCTTAAATTAGATATTCATTTAATTCACAATGTTATGTTTTATGGTTTCTCGCATAGTTTTAGAGCTTCAAGCTTTTTACTCTTTTTGCTCATTACCCGCCATTAAATTTTTACCAATCCCAAGTCTCAAGTCATTTTCCTTGAGCAATCCTCAATATTGCTGGCTCGGGTTCCTACCTTATAATGAGAAGCATTCACCTCATTCATCCTCACACTCCCATCAATCTCCCTCCTCACGACCTCCTCCAACCAGCAAAACTCCATATCAAATCCTAAATAAGCTTCTCCCCACTTGTACAAATAATTGATCTCTTCCATTTTTGGTGATTTGTATTTTTTTATGTTACTACTACCAAGGTCAATCCAAACATTCTTCATGCCCTAGCAGGCACTAAAAAGAAGCAAGTGATATATACATTCGCACTTAAATATGTACATATGTATTTTGTCACAAAACATCAATTTCCAACTTCTAACCTCCTTTACGTAAGACTTTGCCATTATTGTATTGATATTTTCAAAATATTTCTTTCTATAGTCACTTCAGAACTCATTGTTGCCAACTCTTTCCCAATTTACACAATTTCTATCATGAATCAATTGTATATCTCTTTGAGCAGTAAAACATTTAACTATTAGCAAACTCATGTGGCAAAATATAAATATTTGTATTGAGTTTGATAGAGACTATTTAAGAATTTGGAACATTAGATGAGAAGCCATGAATTAAATATATATATATATATATATATATATATATTTGTATATATATGAATTATAACATGTACATGTTAGCATTCATTAAGCATACAATTTATTCACAATGTAGCATTTTATGCTTTCTAACAGTAGGAACTGTCACACTCTTCAAGCCCCCATGCATGTACAGTAAGGGCACAAGTTGAGATACCATTGCATTCTTCCGCTAACAATCAGAAGATATGCAAGTACCGATGCTTAAGCAATAATATATTGGAAGTTGGAATGCAAGAACATATTCAAATACAATAAAAAAACAACTACTAAGATGAGTAGCAATAACTTCTAAACAACAAATTGCTGAAAATTAAATACATATCATATACCCCTATAGAACATCAAAGAGGAAACTTCTAATTAATAGCTTTATTAATTAGAAAATTGAAAAAAAAAAAACAGATAAACTATCCAATGATTGAAATATTAGTGACAAAAGATAATGTAACATGCAATTAGTGAAAAAACACTGCCCAAGATGCTCATGAATGAAAAAACAGGTAAACTATCCAATGATTAATAACTATGAGAAAATTGAAAAAAAAAATTGTATATATAAAAAAGAGCTTACGGCGTGAACACTATCACTGTTCCTTCCTATTCGGGTTACCAACTTTCCATCACTCCATGTACCTGCACCACCCTGCAGTAGTTAAGTACCTTCAAAATACCACATTAATTCTGAAAAAACTTACAAATTATGCAACTCTAAGTTACAATAAAACATGAAAATAAGCTTTCAATAGTTAAAAATCAAGGTAAAAATGGTTGTGTGAAAATCACAGCACGTCATTTAATGAAAACTAGATTGTATTATAAATAAGTGAGATACGGATTGGTAAATCAAGGGATCAGGGGAAGGAGGCAAACTGAATATTAAATAAGTTAACACTGGAAAGAAGAAATAACCATACCTCACCAAAGCAGAAATTACTTTCAGATTGTAGAGCTCTTCGAACTACCAAGGCACCAATATCACGCCCTCTTTGCTCAACAGCCTCGCCCCTTTCTATTAAAGTAACATTTGCTCCCAGCTCACCAAGAACTAGAGAAGTAAATAAGCCAGATGGTCCACTTCCCACAACCGCAACTCTTGGTCTGCTAGAGACCAAGGAACAGGACAAAGAGTTAATGATGCTGCCATCCCTCTCTTCATCCAGTTTAGTGCAATGTTGGCTGTTTCCAAGTTTTTGTAAAATGCTGATCAAATCAGGAGGAACATCTCTGGCTGGCATATATTCTGTATATCCAAGTTTTGGCTTCAATCGCAAAATATAATCCCATGCATGAGGCTCCAGATTCAGAAGTTTCTTGACATCCATGTCTACGGTATAAACAAACTGGGGATCCTTTAAAAACTGCACGAGAATTAAAAGATTATAGTACAGTTTGTTGATATTTTTTATTTTAATATGAAACTTTTAAAAATATATTGAATTTGAATTTAACTTGATTCTGAAAGAATAAATTGAGTTTTGTATAGCCATAATATTTAGCATATGTTTGAAAGCAATTCACAGTTAAATAAGAACGGAGAAATAAAAAAAACTAAACCCAGCTTCATAAAATTTTTCAATTTTAAGAAATTGAGCCATAATGAAAACAAATGATTTAAGTAGCCGTCCCCACCTAGCATGATTACGGCCTGGTGTTATTTGTCATTGTTGTTGAGCTCAACATCATCTCACGCTCTCTTAACACAAACTACTGATCAAGTAAAAATCCAACTTGACTTAGCTCATTAATCCCTGCTCGTCAATGGATCAAGTAACAAAAATTAAAGATGCAAACAAGTGCATGCCAACAAAAATGTCATATTCCTGCTTAGTATATTTTTTAGAAGCACCTCAAGACATTTCATTGTACCCAACAGCCATAAATTGATTCAAATTTCTTTTGAATGTAAAATGGAGACAAAATTCAAGCACATGGACAGAAAATAGAAAGCCTGATTTCCTTCAATTTAAGACACGGTATTACATTCAGATGGAAACCGTTTAAAAAACTACAAAAATTACCTTCCTCGCATCAAAGGACTTTCGAACAACTGTGAAAGCTTCCATTGGCAGCATATTGGCCACCTGGGAAAATTTCTCTAGTTAGAAAATTAGGTCGGGGAAAACAGAAAAACTCTTCTGCATGGAGGAATAATAAGAAAGTTGGGGGGGGTTACCGGAAACTCTATTACTTTGGCGATTGATTCGAGAAGAGGTACGGAGACGCCAATAAATTCCTTGCCAGGATCCTTGTGAACAGGGACGGCGAGCTTAGAGAATCTCCAAAATCCCTCCTCCTTGTTCTTGATTTCTGTCTGGATTATAGTTTTAGTCATCCTTTCGAGCCTTTTATTCTCGGAAGGGTACCTACGCTTCCCCGTTCGTTTGGCGCGCAGAATAGAATGGCATGGGATTGTTTTGGAAATCGTTATGAGAGCAACATGCCGGTCAGTGCTCGGAAAGTAAGAGGCTGTCGTGTAGAAATGTGATCTTTGACTAGAAATCGAGTAAGACGAGCAGAATGTCAGAGGCTGGAAGTTAGCCGCCATGAAAATGGCCGGCTAATCACGGAAGACTCGCTGGGCACTGCAGATCAGCTATATTCACTGGAAGGCACCGTTAAAGCTCCTATGATCCTGGAATGCTGTATAAAGAGTTTATGATAAGTTTGAACTATGAAATCTTTATAATTTACCCATTAAGTCTGCTGCACTGTGGCAGCAAAAATCTTTTAAAACCCTCTTCAACTCCATCCAACAAAAGCAGTACTGAGGTATATAAAAAGAGAGGCAAAGACAAGAAAAGCATTCTTTTGTAGGCTGCAACATTGAAGAGAAAATGAGAGCACTAAAATCGCACCTTAGCCCCTTCGCCAGCGAAAGCAACTTGGGCGTTCCCCTATCTCCGCCGTGCTTAGGGTTTCAAGGGGAAAAAATCGAGGATACCTCTCCTAGCTCTTTCCCATTCGTTGGTGAGCTAAGTCCCAGGTCGTCGAAATCCCTCTCTTCCTCAAACCATCGTAGGCTCACGCATTTCATGTCGCTGCCCTCCTTGGCTCCCTTCAATCTCAGATTAAGAAATTAGCACCATTAATGCCATAATAGTCTAGCAGCATCTGCAAAGGTTTTTCAGGTTTTCCTTCTTCACAGACGAGGCATTCTCCAAGACTTCTTAGTATCTAATTTTTCAAATTTGCAAATGCAAGCTTATGCTTGTCCAAATGAGAATTTTAGAAAATTTATTTTTGAATTTATTTATTTGTGGTGGGACCCAATGCCGGATTAGCATGAGCTAAGCCAACTCAGAATCATATTTAATAATTTATGAAAAATAATATATAATCATATTAGAATAATTCATTTACAAAATAAAATATATTAGGAATATTGCATAATAATGATAATAACAAGTGGATGTAGCATCAACATTTTTAGACTTTTATAGCATTCATTCTATGATCCCAACGAGTCTTGATCTGGACACATTTCAAATGTATTAACATTTGAATATTGGTTAGTCATGAAACTAAGTACCGATAATAGCAAGTTTCATAATTGTTTTATCAATAAGCAAAATATTAATTTGACAGGAAGCAAAGAGCTTTAACTTTGCAATTTATCATTCAAATCATGTTTCAGGTACACTGAAATTTGAGTGTAAAAATATTTGTTGTCAATATATATATATATATATAGTTTTTATGTTTGATATTTGATTTTATGAGGTAAGCATAAATAAATAAAAAGGCAGGGTTCAAATTTAATATTGCATGATAATCTCATCTGCCCTCTATACTTGTCCCTTAAAGACTTGTCAGTATAGGCTTCTTATACCTCTCGATGTCGGACAATCACATACATCAATCATCTCATTAGGTTAAAAATAGATTAACAATAAATTCATACTACTCAATTATCCAAAATTCTGCAAATATCATTTTACGTGACATTAAAATAGTTTTCTCAAAATTATATGAGTCTCAGCGTAAAAGCATGTAAAAGCAAAAGTAAATAAAGATATCTAATACATTTATCTTGGTGCATTTTATTAAAATGTTAAAAGGCAAATGTTGAACTTATTTTCATGATATTTAGTATTTAATTAGCATGTGGATGATTAGTTATCTTTATATTATTATTTATAATTATAAGAAAAATATTATGCTTGCACAAAAATATATACTAAAAAGTATCTAAAATCAATAGAAAATTTAATTATTTTTTTAACTTTTTTATATAAATCATACAAAAAGTGTACTCAACCAATCATCTACTTACACAATAAATTGACACATCATCTATATATTTTAGTGTATACTATCGTGTATACTCTAATTATAATATATCATTTGCAAAAATTTCAATAAAAATTATAGTATGATCAAATATTAAATATAAGAAAATAATAAAGATAATAATAATTTAATTATTATAATATATTATAATGTAAAAATAATCATTATTCACTCAATTTCTTTTTTTATTTCTCTTATTCTTCGCTGTCACTATTCCCTCTCTCTATTATCTTTTTTTCTTTTTATTTCTCTTATGGAGAAATGCTATTTAGACATGTTAACGTGGCACTCAATAATACCCATCGAATAGGATTTAGATATTATTCAATACAAATTTTAAGAATAATATTTATATTATTTTAATATAAATAAATAAAACTAATAAAATAAAATTCAAATCCAATTAGATGGATATTTTTGAGTGTCACGTCAATAAGTCTAAATATCATTTCTCTTATCTATTATTTTTTCTCCATTCTTCATTTTTTGTTGTAGTCTTGCTCTCTCTCTCATTCTCTCTTCTTATTTCTCTTTATTCTTCTTTCATATTATATTCTATCATCTCTCTCTTTATTTATTTTTGAGTATTGCTACACTTACACACTAGCATACACCAAAATATATAGATGATGTGTCAATCCAATGTGTAAATAGATTATTAGTTGAATGCACTTTTTGATAAGAACTATATACAAAAATTACAAAAAAAAAAAAATTTAATTAATCCTGAATACTTTTTAGTGTATATTCTTGTGTAACCATATCATTTCCTTTATTTTTTTCTCTCCTTCTACATTCATAATTTGACATAAAAAATAAACATAATAATAAAAAGAAAATTATTGATGTTGACTTAATATTATTAAAATTAATAATAATATTCATATTAATAATACTAATAATGTTAGCATTAAAATTTAACAATGCTAAAATATTATATTTATTATTATGCCAATAATAAATATAATAATAATAATAATAATAATAATAATAATTGATGTTGACTTAATATTATTAAAATTAATGATAATATTCATATTAATAATACTAATAATGTTAGCATTAAAATTTAACAATGCTAACAATAATAATAACTATAAAATATTATATTTATTATTATGCCAATAATAAAGATAATAATAATAATAATAATAAATAATAATAGTAATTATAATAATAATAATAAAAATAATAATTCTATTATTATTATTATAAGATTATTATGATATTATAAATAAATATTATGAGTTTATATTATATAATTTTCATTATTTACTACTAATAATGAGAATATAATTCAAATAAAATAGAAAATTTAAATAAAAGAAATAAAAAAAACATTCCCTCACCCTCTCTCTCTTTCATGCACACAACGGAGGGTGTCGATTAGCCGCATCGACGGAGGCGGATTCGATGGTGGGCAGAAGACTTCAATTGTGGACTCTGATGGTCAAGGGTAAAACTGGAGGAAGAAGGAAGAATGTTTTCTTTGTGTGGAGAAATAAAGATGAGGAGAGGGAAGATGATGATTGGAGGGGGCCTACCAACTGGCGTGGGGTCCCGTGCGCTAGCAGGCGCACCGTCAAAATGTCATGACCTGATGTCAAATTTGATCTCCTAACCTAACACTAAGTGTCATTGTAGTATTTAATACTATATTAATATATCTTAGCATATTATTAAGTACTACTAGAGGCAAATAACGTATAAGATAGGAAACAAAAATTTCCTTTATTTCATTTTTGCACTGTTATAGTACTGTAAGTTAATAAATGTAACATCCCGTAATAATAAAAAAACACAACTATAAAATATACTTAAACTTAATAAATATAACTATAATTTTCTTCTATTGATTGTGACAAACCATATTAAAAATAAAATGCAATAGATTAAGAGTTTAAAGGAGATCTAAAGTGTGATCCTGAGGTGAACCTGAGCAGACGGAGGAGATTTGAAAACTAAAGTATTTTAGCATTCATGCGATGACAAGTGCAATTATGTTTAAACTTATGTATAACTTAAATAATTTGAATGTTTTCACTTTTTTTTTTTGGTGATGAATGATAATTTTCTTTATCTGGATGTCTTGAATAATAGAAATCTATATATTTTGATATGTTCTTATACATTTATTTTATCATCTCTTAGGTTATTAGCCGGCTATATTTATAATATAGCACTGGGTCATTACAATAAGTCATCAAAATTGTTTAAAAACATAGATATTATAATCACAAAACTATACTTTTCCGACGGTATATTCGATTTGATATAATTTTGAACTAGGATGGGATTCTAATAGACTTAATTATGTCGAATTTAATCTTAATCGTCTTAGTAATATTTTTTTGTTTTATCAATTTATAAGCTATCACTATGATAATTTTCACTAACAATGATAAAAGTATTACATGAATTCACTTTATATAGCAGAAATAACACTCTTTGATGGAAGAAGTTGACTTCTCAATTCCTCAGAGCAACCATCACCTTTGCATGCATCGAATAACTACTTTTCCTCGCAATATCTCAAGTTAATGGTGTTCATACCTCACTCAAAACTGAATCCAAAACATCCCAATTTATGCCTACAAAGCTTAGCGTGGCATATGTAGTAGTCATGCACCAAACCGTCGAACTATTGGTCATTAGGGAAAAATAGGCCAAAGCTTATCAGCAGTGTTAGGGCGTGCCCAATCATCAGATGTTCGATATGTGCTATCAAAAAGTCGATGCTTAATCATTGAGATGTCAAACTCTGTCAGTTGAGCATAATTTAGAGATTCTCGATCCAAAAATAAAAAAATTTCAAAGAATAACAATGAGAGTGATGAAATGCTATGAATGAGAAATATTTGTTATTCCATGAAGACAAGGCAAGAGATTAGGGCCTACAAACAATTTCAACCATTTTGAATGTTTTAAGTTTTTCATAAACATATTATATATTTTTAAAAATAAAATATTTTTATTTCTAAAAAATACATAAATTAAACACCCAAAAGATTAAATAGCATGCAATTATTTTTTCTATCATATAGATTTATCATACCAAATAGTACATTAAATAAATTAAAAATTTTGTTTAGATGAACTCAAATTTTAACACTAAAAATGTTATGAATATAATATTATTTACATATCATATTACAACAACTCTCATTTTTTCTATTATATTGTTATTTGGATCTCAAGTAATATTAATTTCTTAATATATTCAAAATAATAATTTTCATAAAAAAATATGCATCATTATTCTATGAGAAATACTATTTACAAAAAAACCCATTAAATTAGATGCCGCACTAAAGGTGAATGATGTTCAAATTCCATTGAATAAATTTGTTTGGATGACTAATAAATGCAATAGTTAAGAATATAATAATTAAATTTGAGCAATATAATTGTGGCAATATGATCATAATTGATTCAGTTAATCTGTATAAGCTCCTTTCTTGCCGCGGACAGCGAGCTGAACCTACAGCAAAGAACTCTAGGGTTCTTACGAATTTTGATATAGCTGGAATTTAGGGTTTATCCTTATCAATGGAGGCGGTGGTGGTCGATGCAGGATCTAGACTTCTTAAAGCTGGATTCGCTGCACCCGATCAAGATCCGGCCATGGTGAACTGCCAATCTTCTTATTTCTTAAAAGTTACTAAAAAAACCCAGCTCTTAAATGAGGTTTGTTGTGTGCCATGCATTGCATTCACCCATGGTGTGGTTATTCTGGTGCGAATTAGATCATTCCCACGAAGATGAAACGCGTGCTCGAGGATGGAGATATGGATGACTCGTCGGCGTTCGAGGAAGTGACACTTGATCCCGTTGTAAGAGGTTTTATTAAAGACTGGGATGCAATGGAGGACTTACTGCGCCATGTTCTGTACACTGGACTTGGTTGGGAGATGGGTGATGAAGGGCACATATTGTTCACTGATCCTCTCTCCACCCCAAAGGTCAGTCTGTTTGTTAGAAAGTTGTTACGTTAATTTGGCTGCTTCTTTATATCAACTGCAGTTGGTTTTCTTAGATATTTCGCAGTTCTTAAATATGGCGTGTCCCGGCTTAGGTCATGCAATTGCTATTTACTGAGTTTGAGTTCATTTCGACCCAGTTTAGATGATAAATTATAACTCTTTTCTTAAGTAATCTAAAGAGCCAAGCTGATTTTTAATAGTCCAACAACAACAAATTCTTCTATAATATATGAAGAGTTCATTCTTCCGCGCAGGAAGTAGGGCGGTTGAAATTGCTTAGCTGCAAATAAAATAAAGGCTTTAAGTTAATTTTGTTTTAGCATTCTGAAGAAGTGTAGGGTACAACGAAGAGAGTTCAAAAGAATGCAATGTGTATAAAATAAAGCTGTGGGTCAACTAGGACATAGGGGCGGTACAATTAAGCTACATGATGGAAGAGAGACTTGGAGAGAGATGAAGCATTATAAAATAGACGACACAAATATGGGTGTTTTGTGCCTGTAGCATTAGGCTACATTTGTGTGTGTGTGTGTTGATACACACATGGGAATTTTGCAGGGTAGATAATTTTCTATCTTGGTAATGGTAGCTGTGACAACACAATTTCAATATATGGATGTGGTAATTGCAACAAATTTTATTTTTTGAAGCTCTATATATATCCAATTGTGCTAAAAAAAGAAGTCAAGAGCCACTATTTAGGTGCAGGGGATATATAAATCTTAGTAATCATAAATCTGTTGTGTGAACGTCTTGTAAAACGCTGAAGATGCATTAATTAGATGGGAAGATAAATCTACTTTGAAAGAATAAAGGTAAATTGTGTAGAAGCTGTATAAAACAAATGCAAATCTAAAGTAAAATGGTTAGAAGTCATGCATAAATGAAGCAACATCTTAAAACGGTTCAAGGAACGAGGAGTGCGTATCAATACAGTTAAAGTTCAAGCATATAGTTGGTACGACACTGTAACGACCCAATGTCGTTATTTTTCAAATTAGGTCAGAGCTCGTTTTAGACATTAGGGCCCCGAGAAATTTCAAATTAGGGCAAACAAAATTTCTATGAGATAGTCATAATTTTAAGATCAAAGTGCCCTAGTTTGGGAGAAATTCGAATAACGGAAGCTCTCGCTTTATTTTCTGAATTAATTAATTTTTAAAAATCAAGAACATTGAAATACGAGTCAAAATTCATCGATTTCCATATCGTTGTGTTAAGTATATTATTTAAAAGTTGCTCGAAAAGTTTCATCAAATTATGAGCGCCGGTTTGATCGTGATTAATTTTTGAAGTTTTAAACTTCAGAAATTAATTAAAAATAAAATATTTATCTGAATCGAAATTTTTTGGCTGAGGGTGTTCGTTATGTCATAACACACCTTGGTGTGTTATTTTTGGACGTCAAACAGCGAAAAAATGCGAATAATTTAATTTTAAGTAATTATAATTTTTTTTTAATTTCCTAATTCCTTCTCCCCCCTAACCTGCGACTCGCCCAGCAGACGACCGGCTTGGAACCTTCCGCGCCAGGAAGGGACCGCTTGCGCCGTTTTTGGTCGACCCACCTGGCCGACCCCTTCTCCCTCCTCTCCCTCTACATAAACCCTCCCCCTCCCTTTCTTATTTTCCCACATCTCCCTCCTCCTTCAAACCCTAGCCAGCCAAAACCTGGCAGCCACCCTCAGCTGCTGCAGCCCCCTTCAAGCCAGCCCTTGCCAGCCAGCCTCCTGCAGCGGCAGCGGCCACTTAGCAGCCAGCTCCCTCTTGTCGCAGCCCTTTCTCAGCCGGCCAACAGCCAGCGAGCAGCCGTCTGACCACCCCATTCCGGCCAGTAGTCCGGCCAGCAACCCCACTCCGACCTCCCTCCGCTTTCCGACAATCCTAATCCTAAGGCAAGAAGAAAAGTATAAGAGAAAGAAAAAGTGGAAAAGAAAATGGGAGAAATGATTTTGCTATTTCTTCGTTCTTTTATACATACTTAATAGTCATTATTATGAAAATAATAATGATATAATATCGTCATACACATTAATATGGTTCTCATTAATTAATAATAAAAATTATACATAGGTTATAAAATGATTATAATTTCAATTCAAGCATTTTTCATTTTGACAGTCATTTTTGTTTTGTTATTTCATTCTTATATTATTGTTATTATTAAAATAATGATAATAATAATATTATATCAATATGATTACTATCCTCAGCGACTTAATAAATGCTATAATAAATATTATTGTCATCGCATTATCTTAAAAATCAGACTTCAATCATAATAAGAAAGCGAAAGAAGAACATAATCGAAATAAAAATATATGTTACTCCTAAAAACATTGGCTAAGTGCTCATTTAAAAATATTCAAAACCAAAATGCAGATTGAGCGAACTATCACTCATCTGAATTGTCGAACTGTTGAACTTTTGAACTTAAAAGAACAAGGTACCAGATATCTTTTATTACTTCTGTTTAAATATGCTTTTTGCTCAGCATCGCACAAATTTAATAAAAGTGCTTTTTTAAATCACATAAAATGATTTATGAACAAGTTTGGGTAAGTGAGAAGCAAGGGTTCCATATTGATTTTTACTTTTTGTCTGATCAGACAGCCGCTAGGGTGGGGCTGTCCGACATCGGGAGTCATAAGGAGCCTATACTGATAAGTCTTTGAGGGGGCAGGTATAGAGGAAAGTTGAGATATGTAACACAAAAATGAACCCCCACTTTTCTCGATTTTGTACTTGCCCAATAAAATCATATTTTGCCTCAAATATCAAGCGCAAAAATTTTGTATTTATTTTTGCGACTGCAATTATTTTTATGCTAAGTTTCAAGTGCAATTGAAACAGGTTTGCAGGGATAAATTTGTACAACTTTTATTTATTGTCAAATATTGATTATTTTGCTTATTATTTAACATTTGTAAAGTTGACATCTATCAGTATTTAGTTTCACAACTAACTGATATTCGAATGCCCGCACTTTTGATACGTGCCCAGATCAGGAGTTTATCATCGAGGAAAGGTGCTAAGAACTGAGCAGTGCTGATACTGTTACCTGCTGATCCACTGCTTTCTTTCTGACTCTTTCTATTTTAAAAGTTTGTAACTTTTCTTTTATTTTGATCTTTTATACTCAAGACTTATGAATTAATGAATAGATGAGTTGTGTTTGATGTCTATTTATTTATCTCTTAAAACACTCAATATGATCCTGTGGCTAGGACTTGTTGTTGTTGTTGTTATTGCTATCCCACAAGCAACCGGTGTTGGATTAGCTCCTGTTGACCTGACACCAGGTCCTCACAGATACTCTCTACATTAGATTAATTTTTATATCAATGCATTTTTTTTTTAACTATGGAGACATTTGAGAAAGGAAAAACTTTCATTTATTTTTTATTGATTTTAAAAAGGTTTATAATAGAGTATCAAGAGAAATTCTTTGGAGAGTTTTAGAGAGAAAAGAGATATGTATTTATTTTGCATACATAAAAAAACCTTCATTTATTTGTTTTGCATATATTAATGTTAATAGAGATATGTATAATGGAGTTGTAATACGTGTTTTATCGCAAGATGGTTTATCTAATGATTTTTTTATTACATTTAGATTACATCAAGTTTCGGCTCTTAGCGTATATCTTTTTCTTTAATTATGGTTGTTCTTAGTGAGCACATTCAAGAAGAGATTTTTTGGTGCATGTTATTTGTAGATGACATTCTATTAAAGAATAATACTAGGCATGGAGTTAAAACAAAACTTGAGTTGTGGAAGATTTCTTTAGAATATAAAGGTTTTAGTCTTAGTTAGGGCTGACAATTTGACTTGAAACTCTAAACTCATTCGAAAATCTCTTGAATCTTGAGTTGAATCGAACTCAACTTGAAAATTTAAAGTTGATTTTCGAGTTGAACCGGCTTACTCGAACCCAATTCGAGTCTAGTTCGAGTTGGGCTCGACTAGACTCGAATCAGGTTCGGGTCAACTCGAAAAATACATTTATATACATGTATAAATAAAAAACCATAAACTTGAAATTAAAATTTCTTGCTTCTCTGTCGGTGAGCTGCGGTTCGTTTTCGTGCAACTCACAGACGTGGCGACATGGGCTCGAAACCCGTAGATGTGAAAATTAATTTTTTTTTAAAAGCCACCGGTTGCTTAATTTGAAGAGGAATTGATTTTTATTAAACGTTGGATTTGACTTTTATTAAATGCCGTATTCAAAACGAAGGATCGGGAATTTCAAAATCCTGATTATATTCTCTCATTTCTCTCGCAAGCCACATTTCTTGCTGGCTCATTGCTTCTTATCTCGTTGCTCTTGTTTCGAGTCCTGGACTCCCGATTCCTGCATTCCTTCGACTTCTTTGGCTTCTCTTTTGTGTTTGGTTCTGTGAGTTTTGTAATAGCAATTATGAAGTGATTCTTCTTTGTTTTTTTTGTACAAATTTTTAGGGCTTTTGTAAAATATATTTCAAATTTCTTAATATTTTTAGACATGCAATAAGTTATGAACCTATTTTTAAGATTAAAGCTGTGAGCTGAAGTAAAGTTGTGGTCATCGTTATGATTTATTTAAAAATTTTATCGATTATTTTTGTTTTTTTAAGGGTTTTCATACATGTATTTACTTGTGATTTTGTGAGTGAGCTGAAGCTATAAGCTAAAATTGTGAGGTCTTTACATTTTACGTTCTATGAATCTCTTAGGGTTTTTTTAAGGCTAACAGAAAGTTTAACGGGATTTTGAAAATCCCAATTCTTTGCTTAAAATTTAGTGTTTAATAAAAATTAAATTTGTATACGATTGCTTTTAAAAAAATTTCACTCAAAGCTTAGTTTTACAATTTAAGAGTTTTTATGGTTTTTAGACATGCACTAAGTTCTGAGCCTATTTTTAGGGGTAAAGCTGTAAGGAAATTGTGGTCATCTTTACAGTTTGTTTAAGTTTTCACTAAATTTTAAGGTTCTTAAACATGTAGTAAGTTATGAACCTGTTAAATTTTTATCTAAGTTATTGTACTTTAGAGACGTTCAGTAAGTTATCTTCCTATTAAATATCAAATTGTTATTGCTATTTTTGGAATTATTTGTTGCCCAAATCCTAGCAGAGGCAGCACCAATCCAAGCAACAATCCAAGCAACAACAAAAATAGTAGCAAACCAAAATTTTAGTTGAGTTTAAACTAATACAATATATACTTGTGAATTGTGATTCTATTTTTAGGATTAAAGCATTGAGCTTAAACTGTGAATTTTGATCCTATTTTTTCAATTATTTTAAACACTAATGCTTTTTTTATGAAATCTTAATTTTGAACATGCAATTTTTATAAAACATTGATATTGGAGGGTCTATGAAATGTTAATATTGCAGTTTTTTATTTCTGTGAATTGCTGCTCAATTGCTGCTTGGCCTACTGTTAACTACTGGCTGCTGCCTCTACCTGCCTAAACCCATAATTTTAAAATAAAATATACAGATTGTAAAGAAGATCACAACTTCAGCTCACAATTTTAACTTTAAAAATATGATCACAATTTATTGCATATCTGAAAATCCTAAAATGCATATTCTGTATTGCTATTGCTTCTATTGTATAATTGTTATTATTTATTTGCAATTAGAATATTTTAATAATTGTTTTTTCTCAATTTTTGCAAATCTAGTTTTTATTATTATTGTTTGGGCTGTTGGCAGCTGCTTGCCTAACTGGCAGTTGCTGTCTCTACTGTTGCTTGTGTTATTGTCTGTTGTTGCCTTTGTTGCTGGTTTATAAAACTCAAAGTTTTTTGTTTGCTTGTTTGATTTGAGTAATAATTTGAGATGGCTAGATTGATTTTAGAATAAATGATTACTATAACGTTGACTATTCAGTTAAGCATGCTGGATTATTAGCTTTAAGAAGGAATAAAGCAAATGAGCCAAAATCAGATTAAGATTCTTCAGTGTTAATTTAGATAATTATATTTTCAATTTATTTTCTATTTTTAATTTATTTTACTTTCAATAGATAATGTAATTTAAATTTCAAATATTGTTTGTTGTGTTGTGCAGACTTGCAATTTGAGTTGAGGATTGAACTTGCAATTTGCAGCCTATTTGTTTTTTGCTACTTTAGCTTGGCCCATAGCTTTGGGGATCAAATCATCTTGCAATATGCACTTTTGCAATGAATGCAACCTGCAAACTTATGTAGTAAATATTAATATATTAATTTGTAATTGTAGTAGGCAGTAAATTCGTGTTAGTTTTCAGCACTATTGATTATGTAAATCTGTGTTAGACTTGACTTTTGACTATTCAAATATGTAAAATCAACAATAATCTGTAAATTTGTAATGGTAATATATTTTAAAAAATTCATCAATTTTGTACACTTAAATTTTTTTTTCGAGATGACTCAAACCAAGTTATAATCAGCTCGAACTCGAAATTTATGAGTCAAAATATCATTTTGAGCTAATTCGAATTTGCCGGCTTAAACTCGAGCTTTAATGAGTCGATCTTCACTCTGCTCGAACTCGATTCGAGATCCAATGGGGCTTATTAACTCAAAATTTTTGAGTTTGAGTTTGGGTTGGCTCACTCGAACTCAAGTTGAATTCAGCCTCAGTCTTAGTAGATCTAAAATAGAGTATATAAAGTGCAAGTTCAATTTCATTTGAAGCTTAAAAATTGAGAACATAACTATTGAGAACCATTTGATTAAGAAGAGGGAGAGGTTCAAATACCTAGATTCAATTATTCAAAATAACGGTGAAATAGAGAGTGATGTGATTAATATGATCTAAGGTGGTTGGATGAAATGGAGTAACGCTTTTGGAGTGTTGTGCAAATGGAAAATTCCATTCAAAATTAAAGGAGTTTTATAGAGCAGCTATATGACTAGTTATGTTATGCGAGGTTGAATATTGGCCAACAAAGAATATATTTAACGATAAAATAGGTGGTACATATACGCAGATGCTTAGGTGGATGCGTGGGTATACTCATAAGGATAGAATGAGAAATGAGTTTATCCACAACAAGATTGAAGCTGCCCCAATAGTGGATAAGAGTAGAGAATGGCATGATAAATGGTAAATGTACTAAGCGTAGATCGTTCTACGCCTTTGTTAGAAATATTGAGTTTATGAGTTTTACTCATATATAAAGAGGATTACTAAAAAAGGCTTGGGAAGACATCTTTAAAAAAGCTTTTCTCTATTTGGAATTTAGGTAGAGGCATCTATTTGATTGTGCTAAATGGAAACAGAGGATTCATGTAGTCAAGCTCACCTAATGAGATTAAGCTTTGGTAGTTGTTGTAGTTGTTGAAGGAAAGAGGCTCTAACTTTTGACAAATAACTTTTGTTGACTTATTGATTACGTGAAAAATTCTATAAAATATATTTAATAAGTCACAAACTAACTGGGACTAGTAATTAGACTTTGGCGTGCGTCGGCTTACTTGGGCCAAGGGAAAAAATGTAGCGGGTCAGGCTCGGCTTGGTTCGAGAACAGAAACACATTTTGTAGCTCTAGCGCGATAGGCATGTGCTCGAGCCAAGTTGGGCTGGCTCGATAATTTAAAAAATAGTGGGTTGATAAATTTAAAAATTAGAATAACAATAAGAATAGACTGTCAGGTTTTATAGCATTTGCGGACTGGGCTGGCGAGCATTTGCGGGCCAGCAAATATAGACTCTTGGGTTTGCTAGCATTCTCTTGTTGAGCTGGGCGTTCCCGTGTCTACTTGTAATCTTGCCTGATATCGTGCAAGGGCAAAAATGAAGATGATTGCTGATACATATGATGACAATGAGATTGTTCCGAGTTATAGTTGTTGTTAACAAGGATGCATAGAAGCTGGTAATTTATGCTTAACATTGCATGCATTTTATATTTCAAGCATGCTATACCATAAGCAATTCATCCTGCAGTGCAAACTTTGTTCCATTCAATGCTAGCCAAATTCTAAACCGAGTTATAATTTGGTCTCAATGTAAGATGAATGGGAGAAATAATCATTGAAGCATGATTGGTTAGAATATGCAACTACTATTGAACATTTTATCTAATGCAGTGGAGAGCATTCACGCATTAAAAATGTGGTATTAATGTAAAAGGAGGGTGGTTTCTTGTAGAAAACATTTACTTCCTCTGTTAATTGAGGGCTACTGGTTTAAATAATGGAAGCTTTTTTCTCAAGCATGTGGTGCTGGGACTGCTTAGCAACAATCCCTAGACTCTATTAATGGGAATATCATACTTTTGTATTCCTTTATCCATATTCCATACACACGACAAGTATTTAAGGGTTTTGAAAAATATTAAGTTGACTGTTTTATATATTAAAGCATAATCATGCAGTAGACATTACTTTACCTGTAAAAAGCATACTGAAGTTTCTAGTTTTCTTGTAATAAACTTTAGAAACTTGAAAAAAATTGCAAATTCTCTTAATTGTAATTTTGTCAACAGAATTTGTTACATCTTTATGTTCAAAATTGTGAATCAAGTCCATTGTGATGAGAGTTTAAGTTCTAGGGAGGTGATAAAATTTAAATGCGCAAGCTACATTACCTTTTTGTATTTCCATGAAAATTTTTATGTTCTGCTTTCGGGTTCATTATCAATATTGTTTTTAGTTTGTTTTAAACTGCAGTGTTTAAAGTAATTATACTAATCAGTAAGTGTTTATTATTAGATAATCTGCCTTTTCTCTTCTAATTTGTAGGCTGTCAGGGAACAATTGATCCAAATGATGTTTGAAACTTTTAATGTCTCGGGCTTTTATGCATCTGAGCAAGCAGTATTATCACTTTATGCTGTGGGACGGATTTCAGGGTGCACAGTTGACATTGGACATGGGAAAATAGGTATGTATTTGGAACAAAGAGTTTAATTTTTAAACTATGAGCAGCATTAATTGAATATTGTTAATTTAAGTTCTCAAATATAAGTTCTGTAGACACATGAAAATTGAATTTTTATTTCTTTCGGTTCTAGCTTATGGTGGATTCTGTATTAAAATGCAAGAACCCCTAAGTCCATTACTGTACTATTCTGCTTTCAATTAAAAATCAAATATTAAAATTATGATGATTTAGCTATTAGTTTGACCGTTGTACTGAAGCAGAGAGTTTAGTTTTTAATTGTGGGAAGTGTTTATTAAACTTTGTTAATTTTGACTTCACAAATATTTTTCTGTAGCCACATGAAAACTGAACATTTATTTCTCCTGGTACTAGCTAAAGGTAACTTGTGTATTACAACCCCGCAGTGCATTAGTGTACAGCTCTGCATTCTATTTAAAAAAAATGAAGTATTAAAGCTATGGTGATTTTGTTAATACTTTGACCGTATATGAGAGATCATGCATTATTAAAGCCATCGCATTGATATTATTTTTTAATCTGACAGTAAGCAAAATTATATACAATTGGAGTACAATGCATTGAAATGAAAAAAAATAAATATAAAGCTTATATCTCACAGGTAATTGGCACTATAATTCAGCCATGACATGACTAAATAAAGCAACTAACTTCACCTATCGATAGCTATATGTAAAATGTCTAACAATGGCGTTGATGCACAAATATGTGCACCAGTTTACGTTACTGTCTGGTATATTCTGATGGAAGAGAACATATCATAAAGTAAAATGGAATTTGAGGTGCTTTTCATTGATGTTGTTTGTTTCACCTGTTCTTTTAAATGGCTATATCCTTATCAAGGTTTTACTTTTACCTATCAGAATGGCAGACACTGAAAAATTTACTATTTTATTTTGTTTGTAACTTGATCAGATATAGCACCAGTTTGTGAAGGTGCTGTCCAGCATATAGCCTCTAAAAGATTTGAGATCGGTGGAATTGATTTAACAAATTTACTCGCTCAGGAACTCTGGAAGGCAAATCCACAAGTACATATTGACATAAATGAGGTTGAGAAATTAAAAGAACAATTTGCATGCTGTGCAGAAGATCTATCTTCATTTGATAATACTCGAAATTCCTGTCAGACGGAAAAGCACGTGCTTCCAGATGGACAGGTCTGCACCTTGTAGTTTAATTTTTGGTGACAATTGCACGCCATAAACAAGAATTTACCAACGATGAAATTTGTTTCTAGATTCCTGGTGTTTAGCTTCACATATTGTTTCTAATTTCTTGGCGTAGTCTGAAATATTTTGAGGCTTATATGAACATGTGGCATCCTTACTCTTTTAGTCTGGCAAGTACCATCAGAATGCTTTGCCCAAAAGTTTATTATAAAGTCAATGCTGCCCTCTCGTCAGGATCAATTTACCTCAGGGAAACCACTTGTGCTGGGCATAAGGTTCTGAAATCACAAAAAAAGTCATGCATAAAGACACATATTTGCTCATTATAGTGAATAGTGCACCTTAGCACAATTGCTCTATCAAGTCATTGCGTTCTATATTAAATGTAGCTAAAAGATTAAAATAAGATTAATAGTGTGGGCTATAGCACTATAAATGCGTCACATCACACTGCTATAGTGCTGTATTGACATATTGGTAGAGAGTGAAGACCTTTGTGGTGAGGGTTTAGAATTTATGTTGTACATCACACTGTAAAGAAGTTGGTGTGAACCTTACAGAGGAATGAAAGACATGCTCCACCTGAGCATTTATAGCATTTTGAGCAAAATTATCTTCATCTGATCTCTGTTGCAGTTGCTTACTAATGATAAATCCCATGAGCCTTTGCTGAAAAATAGTTACTGATTCTCCACCACATGGAACAAATTGCCAACATCACTGCACTCACGTCAATGAAACATGAATAATTCGTATGATCTATCAACACACCAGTGTTTCATACAATGGATGATCACTTCTTAAGACGAATTCTTCAAATTAAGTTGCATCAACTGCAGGCTTCAACATAGTTTTCAATAGGTTTTCCCAAGTCTTTGCCTTCCTACAGCTTGGAACTAAAAGGTTTTTGTCAAAATGTTTCTCCTGTCATTGTCATCGAGAAAGATCTCTAGTCTGAATTCTAAAGATCTTGCTATATCAGAACATAAACTCCTATAAATACTACATGCTTTTTAGAGAGAAAAAAGTTCTCCCTGAATTCTAACTACTACTAAAAAGTTAGTGGTGTTGGTATTTTATTTGTGTATTTTGGTCTAAGTTTGAGTTGTTGACTGGGTTTAGTTGGGTCTAAGATGCCAAATATTATTAATAGATTTAAAAAATTATTTTTGAGCTAGCTTGAATCATTTGAGCTTAATTATAAATCAAATCATTTTAAGTTAAGCTGACTTGACTCAATTCGAATTTGAGATTGAGCTTAGCTAAATTCTAAACTTTTAAGCTTGAGCTGTCTAACATGCTCGAACTCAAGTCAAAGCTGACTTTAGTTCTTTTTCCTTGCCCTTCTTCCCCTTCCCCTACTATTGTTGTCACATTCCTTATTTAAATTACATTTTATTGGTAAGCTAATAATATCAAGCTGTTATACGGATTATAAATTAGATGAACTATTATAATGAAAATTAATTATTATTGCACTATATTAATTATATTAATAATATCTTTTGACTATGACTTACCAGTTTGAGAAATAGTTTTAATGATGACGTTGTCTCTTTGACCATCAATAGCTATATACTGTAGTATTTTGTGTTGATAAAGCGTAACTCTATTATCATTTTGTTCGTTCATTCTTTTCAACATGTGGGCTAGGTATCTATGGTTCGGGGTAATGACATGTGAGGTAATTGTTCTATTGTGGGTTCTTGGTCATTGAACTTTCTGTAATCATCCATATTTTCTACTGACGTTCAATAATTTTTTCAAATCAATGGTTTCTACTCATTATCGTTGATGCTAGCCAAAAGTCATCCTTTTGTATTTAACTATTTCGAATTACAGCCATTGAAAAGTTTTGATGAATAATAATAACTGTGCAAGGATAAATATTTATACACTTTTAAATATTTGTATAATATTTTGTATCATCATCATCATTATTATTATCATTGTGTTGTTATTTTCCTCTTCTTTCAAAAGAAGATTGATGCGATATGGCTTACGTACAAAACCAAGATGCTACATGATGTAATCAAACCAATTTTCCAAGGCTCTGATTGTTAAAAAGCTTAGTCTAGGCTGGCCATTGTTCTGATCATCTAGAAGCTTAGTATAGACCATATGATGTTCTTTGATTTCAAGCAAGTCAATTATGTTGCCAAAATTTGTGCATTTGATTTGAATTACCTTAAATCCGTGCATTCAAAATATTAAATGGGCTATGAGCCGTGTGAGAAAAGATGTTTATGTATTCCTAAAGATATTGCATCATTCCTTTATGAATTAATTGTTATCATTATCAAAGCTATTAATTAATACTTTCTGCTATTTGTTTGTATTGGTGCTTGTATCTACACACATGTATTCTGGAACACTGCTATCCATTTAGGAGGATAGATGCATTTCTTCTTACCCATTTTTAATCATCCATTTTAAATTATTAGTGGCTATTATTTTAAAGTAGCTATACAGGCAATTCTACTCTTTCTTTTTTTGTATTTTATTTTCTTTCAATCATAGACACTCAAAATTTAAAATGAACTGTTAAAGATGTTTAAGGAAAAGTGCATCAAATTTTCAATGGATAATAGTCAAACGGCTAAACTTTTGATTAAAAAAGTCTTTTCTTCTAAGTTACTGGAAATTATAATCATTTTCTGTATGTGTTGAGAAAATTGTTTTTTTAATTCATAATGCATATTAGTTTAGCTCTCTCATTCTCAATAAATAAATAAATCAATCAATGCACATGTTCATTCACATGTCTGATGCATCCTGGTAGACATAGTGTGCGTGTTTGGTTTTCGAGGCTGAGATAAAATTAGAGACACAAAATGATGAGATAATCAATCAGATTGATAGAATTCATAGCTTGTAATGTTTTCTTTGTTGGGCTTGCCTTTAACTTTTTGTAATTTATGATTGGTGATCACTAGAGAGTTTTTTTCAGGTTATAATGATTGAAAGGCAAAAATATATTGTTGGAGAAGCTTTATTTCAGCCTTCAATCTTAGGTTTGGAGGAATATGGGATTGTTGAACAGCTGTTTCGAAGTATCATGACTGTTGCACCCGAGCTTCACCGACAACTTATTGACAATATTGTACTGTGTGGTGGTACTGCATCTATGATCGGTACATTTTGTGTTTTTGTGATGCTTTATGTCTAATACTACTTTTGTATATATAATCAGTTATTCTTTTCGTTGCTAGTAACTTTTTACTTGGTTTTATGTTTGTATGCATGCTGATTGATAGTTTGTAAACTTTAAAGGCCGTGCTTTTAATGTTTGAATTTGTAGACACTATTTGTATTTATTCTGTTTACGATTCTGCATTTTGTCAACCTACTGATATAGTCTATTTAACCTCATTAATGCTATATTCGTACCATGATTTTTTTCCCATTTATACCGAAATCATCTGAAAACTTACATCTAGAATAAAAGCTTCTTGCTATGATTGGAAAGGCTGATTTGGCTAATTAGACATCCACTCCACTGCACCGCACTAAATCGTGTCCATTGCTGTGAAGTATTTGTAGTTTATTTTAAAACAGAGGCGCTAATTTTGGGTACTCCTGATAGTGGGTCTTGGAATTAAGAATAGTATTCTTTGTATAGATCTTTGGAATAGACAATGAGGCATACACTTTGAGTACTGTGGGATTTTGATTTGTAACAACTTATAAAGGTTTTCCGTAAAAAGAGGTTGTTACTTGAAAGGGTTTCAACTTAAGCTGGCTACACTAAAAATTGTTTGGTTTAGGTTTCACTTGACTAGCTAAGTATGCAAATAAATAAATAATATAAAATAAATATTTAGTTGGTTATTTAAGTTTATTTAAAATTCTTAATTAGCTAAATAAATAATGCAATGGTTAATTATTTAAGTATAATTAACATGATTGCTTATAATTAATGAATTTAATTAATTTTATTAGTTAAATAAGTGTAATGTAAATATTCAATGCAAAATATATAATTAAATAATAATCAAGCATAACCTATTAATGAAAATAATGTAATTAACTAACAAATTATAATTATCCTAAATAATACATTTATTAATAAAAAAGTAATAATTATTTTTTGTTATATGATAATCTATGTTCACTTAAATATATATTAGGAACCAAACCAGGAGTAAAGCTGTGATTAGCTAACTTTACACGAATGGGAATTTGCAAATAGTTTGATATATGTGAACTTAAGCAGGTTCTATTATTGCTAATTTTCATGTTTATATAAAATGAAGAAATACTGTACTTTCCAAAAAGAAAAGGAACTATGCAAAAACTTGCTACTTGTGCATTTACCAAGATGTATCAATTTAAATTTCTCAAACAAAAATGAATGACACTTACCAAAGTGTACTTTTCATCTATGAAAATAGCACAATCATTTTCCATTCAGGTTCTTAGGAAGTGTAGTATCATTCTCTTAAATGAGAAGGATTTCACGAGTTTGCTTTGATCAATATAAATATGAAAGGCAATGTGAAATACAATGATTTCAAGTGTTCCTAAGTTGCTTGCTCCATCACTCTCATAGAACATAGATAATATTACTGTATTCCATAAATTTGGCATAATGATTTTTGAAATTAACATATACGTGCCATGGGTCCTAAGGGACTAAAAGCCACGATAAGCGATTTATCCAGCTAACTCATGGGATTCAAGAAGGCAACACTCTCTGCTCGGGTTGGATGCATCCTTAGAGATTTTCTTTGGACGCTTAAATTTTTATGATTGTGACTAGCGAGTTGAGGGAGCGAGTGAAAACTTGATGGAGCTGCACCTGCCACCATGTTAGATCTCAGATCACTACTATTAATGTGGAGAGTAATGTTAAAAAAGAAATTTATATAGGATGGAAATAAATGATTATTAAAGTATTGCTTAACAATGCAAATTTCCTCCTCTCAGGATGAAACAATGTTTCACATAAGTTTTATAGAATCACATGCCTAATGCATTACCTTTTTTTTAAGGAATTTGAGGGAACAAAATTTATTCATCGAGAGAATACTACAATAATAAGTTCCAAATTAATAAAAACTGAAAGAATTAAAGAAATTTAAACAAAGGCTAATCACAGCACAGAAATATTACAAATTACAAAAAATTTGAACTCATAATCTTGGAACAAAAAGCATTAAACGAGCTGCACCATCTGCAAATTATATAAGCAATAACGCTAGTATTTTGAACCATGTTCCGAGTTTCTCATTTATTAGGGAGACCATTACCAAATTGCAATAACTGCGGAAGTGAGGAATGTGGGAGGAAAGAGTCAAAGCATTTGAACATTCTAAGAACGAAGAGCGTGCAATTATAAAAATATGATGCTGAGAATCCTTTTTGACACCACATAAAGCACAGATTTGATTGCTAGCAATAAATCTAATCACAAGCTTGTCCAAGGTTTTAAGGCTTTGTGAAGCATTGCCACAAACAACAAACATATTATGCCCAGCAAACCGAATTAGTTTAGAACAAAAAAGCTCCAGGTAAAGTATAAAAGACACCTCTTAGCCACCTAACAGGAAAAGTTTTACACTTAATTTCAAAAGAGTTTCATCATCATTCAAAAGCCATTTTTTCATTATATTAGAATTTTTAAATGAACTCTAATCTAATAGAGATTTGAAAAAAATGGTTTAATATGCTTTTGCTAGGGCCGAATAGCATATTTCAGGACATCTCTCTTTGTTTCGGTCAGCTGGATGTCTTGACAAAAGGGTTGGTTGGATTCAGTTTGGGCTGGTTGCTTATTGCTTAAGCCTTTAACTGGCTGCTATTGTGGAGGGGTTTGATTGAAAATGCTTGCAAGATAAATTTTCAATTTAATTCATATTTTATGGGAGATAATTGTGATTATTGTTAAAGAAAATTGCATGATTTGTTTTTTTCTTCCATTAACAAATCTTAAAAAATTATAGCAGTACTTGCACATTATGTAGACACAATTCACTTCAGTATGCTTGTCATTTACATGTTGTGCTAGCTTTTTGGCTATGATTCGTCTATGCTTCTAATTATATTCTCTTAGTTTTTCTCACTGCTTGCCATTCTTGTAATTATTATACCTGCATTTAATAGTTATTAAATGCTAGCTAATCACATCTGGGTACACAGTAATTATATTTCGAGGCTTAAACCTCACTTGCTACCTCATATCTATGCCTAATTCTTCAGGCTTTGAGGAACGGTTCCAGAGAGAGGCCGTCCTATGCTCCTCTTCAGTGCGGCCTTCTCTTATCAAGGTAACCATATAATAATTCTTCTAAACTCTAAACCTTAAACCCTATTGAAAATTCAACTTGAAATGTGCATGCCCTAAGTTCGCCCTCCCTGCACTTTGCCAGCCGCCAGAATACATGCCTGAAAACTTGTTGAAGAACTCAGCTTGGATGGGCGGCGCCATACTGGCCAAAGTTGTTTTTCCGCAGAATCAGCACGTCACAAAGGCGGAGTACGACGAGACCGGGCCGTCAATCGTTCATCGAAAGTGCTTTTGATCACAGCCGTCCATCTTCTTCCTATTTCAGGTATGCTGACTTGCTTACCAAGTCCGCTCATTTTTTAGTTGTTAGGTTAATGAAGAATAAACCTGTTTTATTAAGCATTGTTTGTAAGATTTGCTTTTCGTCTGCTTCATGGGGAAGCAGCTTTCAAAAGGTAGCTAAAGTTAAGGTTTTATTTGCTGTTTTTAGCTGTTAGCATAAAAATATGCTATATTGTTCCTTGCTCTCTACACCACCATTGATCTCTGCTTATTGCCAGCTGATCTCCCTCACATAGACCTCCGTCAACATTAGTGAACTTTTTGTTTTCTTGAAAAAGTTGGATCTTATAAGATAAATATATGACTGATGGGATTTGAACACATAACCTGTCAAGACTTCAAACCTAAACCTAAGTACTCAGCCACTGAGCCACCAGACAACTTTTCTTCAGCAGTTCTCCGGCAGTTGTCCAGCAGCATTTTTGTTCTTTTAATATTTGAAGCGGGATTATATTGGTATATGTAACTAGCATGAATTCAGCATTAATGTGCGGGCTTAAGATTATTCATTGTTGAACAATCTTTGTTCCTTTTTGTATCATAGGCCTCAATAGGTATTTTTGCGAGCTTAAGAGTAGCTTCAAGTGTATTAATGATGAATAAGGCTGTAAGCAGGGCAGTGTAATGACCTTCATTTTAAAAGTACTATTGTTCATTATAATATGCAAAATATTTCATCTCAATTAGGGAAACTCAAATATAATAAAATTCAGATTATATTATATTCATATTATTTTATATTTATATTCCTGCATTTTAAACTGCAATGATTCTTTTCAAGAGTAAATGTGGGGGCTAGATTTGTAATTACATTGAAACCCCTCAAAATTCACATAATTACCACCAAAATATACTCATTTTAGTGTGTGAAATTTTGGGATTATTTGTTTCAGCCTTAGTTTAATTTAGTAAAGCTAAGTTAATAATATTAGGGTTATGTAAAATATTTTAGCTCAAGTTGTGTGTCTATATATTTTTTTAAGTAAAAAAAATTATAGCAAGTAATGCACAATGTTGAATGTGCAGCAACATTCTATCTTTTATTCAATATTAATAAGCACAAAACCTTTATATGGGATAAATATATCTGTCACATATTTTATAAATAAAAATATTAAATAATATAGTTTTCCCTTAACATTTTTGAAAAATAATAAAATATGTGAAAATCCTATTGAAGCCCCTTTATCAGCCCTCTATCATTGTTGTTGGTATAATAAGCTAGAAAAGAAAAGGGTATGCGGTAAAAAATCAATTCTTAGGCATTTCTTTACAATATGAGGCAGTGAATAGATACACACTTGAGTAAGGCAAGCCCTACGAGACAAACTGCGATTATAGCCTTTGGGAATGTGAGCCTCATATAACAAACAAATAAATATGGTTTGTGGTGTTTGAATTCATGATATGGGATAATAAATCTCAAATATTAACTATTAGGCTATAACACCATTCATAAGAACTGGCTCAATTGTGGTCTTGGCTAGCACAACCACCTTGATCCACATAATGTAGTTTCCCAAGACTTGGACGACTTTATTTCTTAGTATCTTCCATGACTAGTATCTGACTCATGACTCATATAAAAATAAATTGGTGGGGTCAAGCATTGGCTAGGACTTTATCCTCTTGGATTTAGACTAACTATATGTACTAGCAATATTCGAAAAGCATCAATTGGCTTGGTGAGGTGCTCTGCCTCTTAGTAACTTTAACTTGTCAAATTTTTAAATTTTTAAATATTTTTTGAACTTTCTGTCACGGGTTAACGGTCGTTAACTCCCGTCTAGCGCGCGTTAATGAAATTCGTTAACTTCTTGACGGAACAGGAATATTCCTCGAATATTCTCTCTGATTGCCGACGGACCGATAACGGCTGTCTAACGCCCGTTAACGGCTCAACCGAACTGGCTGCTACAGTATCGTTATTGTTCACCGTCCCGTTAACGAAAAACAATAAAATTCCTTTAAAAATCCTAATGGAATGGGAATATTTCGCGAATATTCCCGATAATTGAAAACGGTCGTTAACGTCGTTGATACAGTAATTATTGTTCATCTTCCCGGTTTTTTATCATGACCCTTCTCCTTCCGGGGCTGATTACGGCGCCGTGGCCGCGATTCGACTGCTGTTAGACTCCTCTTGTCGATGCCTACACATGGGTACCAAAAGCTTCTTCATTGGACACAGGAAAATTTTCGCTGCGGCGAAACACTATTCATCATCTTCTCTATTGGACGTGAAATTGAGGTGTTTTGCATAAATTGAAATTTCGAAATTGAAGATCACAACATGAAATTGATTTTAGAAACTTAAGTTTTAGGAAAAGATGGACGGGGAGGTGGTACATGAGCTTGAAAGTTCGCCGAAGGGGGAAGGTTTTACCAGAAAATCGGGGCCTTCAGATCCTCATCGTGAGTTCCCGAATACCCCAACGGGTAGGGGGATTAGCGAAGGGCATTTTCCTCGTTGGCTCGCCCTGATCGAGGCACGTGGCACCTGAGCTTGAAAGTTCGCCGAAGGGGGAGGGTTTCACCAGAAAATCAGAGCCTTCAGATCCTCATCGCGAGCTCTCGAATACCCAAACGGGTAAGGGGATTAATGAAGGGCATTTCCCTCGTTAGCTCAGCCTTGATCGGGGCACGTGACGGCGATGTGGCGCCACCGCCCCCCTTCCGAACTCGAACCCGCCTCGTGACAACCGGACGAGGTGTGAACTGTTGGATCCGATCTGACCGAATCGGATGTAGGTAGTCCAATTGGGATCAGACGACCCCGATTGGATGGATCCGATGTCCCATGTTCGTGTCGGGACAGTGGATTCCCGCTTTCCAAAAATTTGAATTTTTCCGAATTAATTTTGTTCGGAAAAATTAAATTTAATCAAAATTTGATTTAAATAAAAATTCAAATGTATTTTGCGAATTTCTCCGTTTGAGTCCAAAATTTATGAAACTTGCACCCTTAACTTATTTTGATGTGAGAATTCAAATTTTCCGTCAGATTTTATATCAGAGGTCAAAATGATTTTCTATATTTCTGGATATTATTTTAATAATTTAATCATTCTAATTTTTTAACGTTATCTAAATTGATTCATGATTGCATCGTTAAACTCCTAATGTTGTCATGAGTTTAATAGGATTATTTGTAACTCTTAATTAAGCCTAATTTAAAGATGTAAATTTTTTGGTCTCACACCCCTTACAATTTAAAAATGATGTCGTCCTCGACATCTCCTTAGTTCCAACTTAAGTGTGTGCACGAAAATTTGTGTTGAAAGAGAGAATTTAACGAATTTAAACTTAAAATTTTATAAATTAATATATAAAATTACCTGAGATATTAAACAGTTGAAGATATTTTTGTTGCATTGTTTCCTCTTTTTTCCAAGTGGCTTTCTCTTCAGAATGATTCTACCATTGGATCTTGTTCATAGGAATGTTGGAGCTTCTGGACTTCCTTTGATATATCCCTAAAATGTTAATAGGCTCTTCTATGAAAGTCAAATTTGGTTTGAGTGAAACGAAAGTGGTAGGAAGCTGTTGCGTGGGTTTCATAGGATACTTTCGTTGTGACGACTCCCATCTTAGTTTCATACCCAACCTTGACCCTGGACCATTGATAGATTATGGTTAAGGTGTGGGACTAAAGTAGCGTCACCATTTTGTGCCGAGAATTGTAGTTTGGAGTTTAGAATAATAATATAAATATCACAGACTTTTGCTCAAATAATTAGAGAACATGAAAATAGAAATTTTTATTCTAAAAAAAGTATTATTACAAGTGTAGGTTTCTATTTTATTTATAAATGCAATAAGAGAATAAAAAGTGCAGCGGTAGATTTATTAGGCCATCTCCAGATTCTCAGCAGTGACCTGACCTGGTATTTATAACGAAAATGCCTGGGTATAACACCTGTTAGAGATAAACCGTAGTACTTTGGATATCATTAATTACATTGTATATATATATGAGCAAAACATGAAATTTAAGAGCAGGGAAAATGTATGAAAGCATAAGAATAAAAATTTGAAAGATAAAATTTCCTCTTTGAGGATTATCACATTTTTTCCTGCAAATCAGAATTTTAGCGATAATTTTAAAATAAAAATAAAAGTAACATGTCTCCAGTAAGTTATACTTATCAAAAATTAATATATCTATCTCGAAAATGAATAATATATATATATATATATATATATATATATATATATATATATATAACATTTTCATTTGAGTATGCAATTTCTCGAATCTTGAGGGAATCAAGCACGTCTGCTATGATTATCACAATTTGGATTCAAATATTATCATTCGGGCATATTTCCACCTATGCTAGCCCCGTTCTTATTACATTCTGTACAGACTATAAATACTCTTCATGGAACCCCATTTAATTCAATCAATTAAGATCCATTATCTATCTTTGAAAGTATCTCATATAATGACAATAAACTTTAATTATATCAGAGTAAGAAACTGGTTTGGTAAAATTTGCAGAGAAAAAGCGTATAATCAAATCAACATATATAAATGTAGTTCATGATATCCGGGGTACCTGTTTTCTTTAGCTAGCTTGATTTCTTGTGAATCTGTGCAAAATTTATGGATTAGTGAATATACATGAAAAATGCAACTTTTATTATTTTCTCTCGCTTTCAGGGTGTTTTAATGTTAGTAAAATAATAGTAGAACGAGACGATGATGATTGAGATGGTGAAGATAACATAATTAATAGTAATGATGGCATAAAATCGTGATGATAATAATAATAATAATAATAATTATTATTATTATTATTTATATTTATAAGATAAGATTAAAAACTAGGAGTATTAGAAAGAGAATAATAAATTTATATATTTAGAAAGCATGAATAATAATGAGTATATATTATTATCTTTTATATAATAATTTATACGATAACGTATATTATTATTATTATAATAGATTTACATAAAGAAAAATAATATTATAATAATATTGTTAGTATTATATTGAACATATTATGTGATAATAATAATAACTTTAATTGTAAAACTTAATAATATTATTATAAAGAGATGATAAGAGAGAGAATATTATTAAAATATAAGAGATCCTATAATAATAATAATATTGATATTATATATATATAATAATAATAATAATAATGATAATAATAATAATAATAATAATAAGTATAATAATTATGCTCATATGATAATGATAATAACATATTTATTATTATGAGATATTATAGTAAGTATATAATAGTATATATATATATATATATATATATATATATATATATATAATAATAATAATAATAATAATGAATAAATAAATAAAATTTACATAAATAAAAGGCTAGGAGCATAATAAGATATTAGTAGTAAAAGTTAAAAAAATTAGTAGCAGAAATTTAAGAGTTAGCAACATAAATAAATATCAGGGGCAAAATAAAAATTATTTATTAACATGTTAGTGATATTAGGAGTCAAATAAATTTTAGTCATTTATTAATTTCACTTTAAAAAAATTTTTAGTTTTTGTGGGTCTTCTCCCCGGGGCTTGCCGAGGGCGGCGGAGACTTGCCGAGGAGGTAGTAGACGACACGTGAGAATTTTGGCAGCGTGCTAGCATGGCGTCTCCACGCCGAGGTGGCGAGGCGAGGGGCGGCCGTTGGCCGGGGAAGAAGAAGATGAAGATAGGTGGGGGGAAGACTTTGGGGTTATCGGGGGGGGGGAGGGAGAAGATGGTTGGAGGTTGCCGGCAAGGTAGGGAGGTGAAAGAGTGAGGTTGGCGGCCAGCTGGAGGTGGAGGAGGAGGAGCTTGAGGGAAGAGGAGGGGTGAGGGGAGGGGCTAGGGCTTCTCCGCGAGGGAAATGGTAGGTTGTTTTGGAGAGGTTGGGGAGGTATAAAGGTGGAAGAGGGAGGCGTCGGCGGCCTGCACGAGGTGGGGGAGAAGGGGGAAGCTTGGGTTGAAGAGATGAGGGTTTGGGGGGCTTTTATAGGGGAAGAAGAGGGAAGGGGAGGGGGTGCCCGCCCGGCCTTTGGGCAGCTCAGGCATGCCGAGCAGGGGGCGGCGTGGCGCCCCTAAGGAGGGAGGGGAGGGGTCCTCAGCAGATGAAAAAAAAGAAGAAAATGAGAAGGAAAGAGAAAAAAAAATAATAATAATAAATTTTGATTTAAATTAATCGTATTTTTTCGTTATCTGATTTCCAAATTTGATTAAACTTGACCCAGAGGTTCACCTTGAGGAGACGAACGTCATCGAACAAAAATTTCTTGATTCGGAACTATATTTTATTTTAAATTAATTTTTGAAGGTAAAAACTTTAAAAATTAATTACGGATAATTCGAAGCTCAAAATTCGACTCAAAATTTTATGTAGGCTTATTTTATTGTTGCGAATCCAACAACACCAAAATTATTGAATTTGGACTTTTATTTAAGTTTCCTAATTTTCTTTATTTAAAAAAATTCAATAAATAGGAATATCCGTCCGTCATATTGCCTCCAAATTTGAGCATTATGATCACAAAAATATACTCTTTTTAATTGTCTACTTTGTTTGGTCTAATTTTAAACTTGCACTGGAACCTGATTTTATATTGATTTGGTTGGCATTTTGGCTTTCAAAAATTTGGGCTGTTACATCCGTAGTAAAGATACATGGAATACATTGTATACGATAACAAAATCGTATAGCAATTTCAGTCAGTAAGCTACATATCCTATTTTAGCCAAAACTTCAAATGGACCAATAAATCTGGGATTGAGCTTGCTAGATACTCCAAACTTATAGATTCGTCTCACAGGGCTGACCTTTAAGTACACAAAATCCCCTACTTTAAATTCTAATGGACGATGACAAGGATCATGTTATTTACTATAATGATTCTGTGTTATCTGAATTCTCTGATGAATTGGCCAAATATTTTTATTTGTTTCTTCAACTAATTCAGACTCATACAACCGAACATCTTCAGTTTTAGACCAAGACAACGGAGTGTTGCATTTTCTTTCATATAACGTTTCATAAAGAGTTGTTTTAATGCTAGCTTGACAACTATTGTTATAAGCGAATTCAACTAGCCGTAGATGTTCCTCTCAACTCCCATTGAAATTGAAAATATAAAGCCTTAACAAATCTTCGAGAACTTAGTTGATTCTTTCAGTTTGACCATTTGTTTGGGGATGAAAGGTTATACTTATTGCCAGGATAGTTCCCAAGCATTACTGTACTGCCTACCAAAATTTAAGGATTAATATGCTATCACGATCGAATACTATAGACTTTGGAATTTCTTGTAACCTAACAATCTCGTTGATGTAGAGTTTAGACAATTTTTCCACAGAGTCAGCCTGACGAATATGGTTAAAATGAGGAGACTTAGTTAGACGATCAACGATAACCCAGATTGCATTGGCGCCTGATTTGACACGAGGCAATCCCATTACAAAGTCCATCGAATTATCAAACCATTTCCACTATGGATTTCTAGTAAATGCAGTAATCCACCTGGTTTCTAATGCTCAATTTTGACTAGATTCTAAGCGTGACACTTCGTAATAAAGTCGACGACGCTTCTCTTCATGCCTGGCCAACAAAAAGATTGTTTTTGATCCTGATACATTTTTGTGCTCCCATGGTGAATATTGAAGCCATAATTATGTCCTTCTACTAAAACTCGCTGATGTATGGACTTAGGAATCCAAACTCAATTTCCTTAATAGATTGAATCTCCATGAAGATGCAGGTCGATATGACGACCGCTTTCAATGCCGGCTCTCAGCTTTGAATAGTCATTATCCTTAGTCTGGGACACTTAAACCTCCCTTTTGAAAGTAGAATCTAATGTGCTTTGTTAAAGATTTTTTTGTAATAAATCTCCCACGCTGGCTCAATGCCAAGCTTCTGAAATTCGTCAACCAAGGTTGTGATATCATTGAACTTAGAGTAGCTTCCCTGCTTAATAATGCACCAGCTATAATATTTGCTTTTTTCAGATGGTATTATATGCTCAGGTCGTAGTTACTGATTAGTTTCAACCACCTCCTCTGACGACAGTTCAATTCTCACTAGGTGAAGATATATTTTAGACTCTGGTGGTCTATGAATATTTCACACTTCACACCATACAAGTAGTGACTCCAAATCTTAAGTGCGAATACAACTGCAGCAAGTTCTAAATAGTGGAGTGGGTAGTTCTTCTCGTGCGACTTAAGTTAACGAGATGCATACTCAATGACCTTTCCTTCTTGCTTAACTATGCATCCAATCCCTATTATGGAAGCATCAATATACGCTTGATAATCTATAGCTTCTTTTGGTAAGGTTAAAATAGGTGTAATTGAAAGAGCTTGCTTCAGCTTTTGAAAAGCTTCTTTACAAGCTTGGCTCCACAAAAACAATACAGATTCCTGAGTTAATTTTATGAAAGGCGAGGTGATTTGCGAGAATCCCATAATGAATTTACAATAATAACTGGCTAATCCGAGAAAACTACGGATATCGATAACAGTTTTGGGTTGAACACACTCTTGAATTGCACTGACCTTCCTTTGATATACTATAATCCCTTGGGCATCTACAATATGATCAAATAATGCAATTGAACCTAACCAAAACTATCATTTAGAGTACTTGGCATACAAGTAGTTTTCCCTTAATGCTTTCAAAACTGATCATAAATGATCATCGTCCTCAATTTCACTCTTGGAATAAATAAGGATATCATCAACGAAGATGATAACAAATTTATCCAAGAGCAACTTTAATATGGTTGCATTAAATCCATAAATATGGATGGCACAATTGTGAGTCCAAAAGACATTACTAAAAACTCGTAATGTCCATAATGCGTCATGAAAGTAGTCTTGGCATTATCCTCTTTCTTTGCTCGTAGATGATGGTATCCTGACCATAGGTTAATTTTTAAAAAGACCTTTGCTTCTAATAGTTAATTAAACAAATCGTTGATTCGAGATAGAGGGTATTTGTTCTTGATGGTTACCTTGTTTAATTTCCTGTAATCTATGCACATCCGCATAGATTCATCTTTCTTCTTCACAAACAATACAGTGCTCCCCAAGATGACATGATGAGCCTGATGAATCCCTTTCTTAGAATATCCTTGAGTGCTAATTCAACTCTTGCAATTATTTGGGTGCCATTCTATATGGAGCCTTAGAAATGGGTTGGGTTCTTGGGATCAGTTCTAGGAGAACTCAACTTCTCGCACTAGCTATAATCATAGTAAATCTTTTGGGAATACATCTGCGAACTCATTAACTATCTTATTAACATAGATCGTTATGTCTTCCTCTTGGTCTCCCATCAGGGTGACAAGATACGCATCACACCCCTTATTAATTAACTTATATGCTTGGTCGCATTAATTAGCGACGCTTGCGTGCGTAACTTCCCAACAAATGTTTCAAGCTTACTATTGCTATGAATAGTGGCTTTCTTTTTGTGACAATCTATGATTGCGTTGTGTTTGCTAAGCCAATTCATGCCTAGTATGATGTCAAAGTTTACTATCGGCAGTACCACTAACTTAGCTTCACAAGTGTGTCTATTTATGGAAACCTGACATTTAGTGCCTTCACTAGCTTGTGATATGATATGTTGAGTGATTTAGCGATTTTTTTTAAAATAAAAGAATGACTAGCTTCGGTGTTGAATAGTGTATTATAGGATTTGTCATCATAGTATAGTGTTCCTAAGTTGAAAATTTTGAAAAGATTTATAAAATATGCTAAAATGAAAACTGAGAGCTCGAGCTTGGGTTGATGGCCTGTTAGGCCTGCCGCGTTATTATTCTGTCGCGCTGGAACGAGAGCTTTTGCAACGGGGGCAGGTGCCCTTGCAGCTGGTTTGGGTACCCTTGCAGCTATGGCAGGTGCGCTTGCACCTGGAGCATGTGGGAGTGGAGGCCCTGTAACATCCAAACTCTTAAGCACCAAGGTATTGTTCGCTTTGGCCAGAAAGGTCTCACGATTTTGCCCTCAGAAGATAACTTTCCAGTAGGTCACCCATCCTAGGAGTGCTCCCACCTAAGCACGCTTAACTTTGGAGTTCTTATTAGGAACTCCACTGTTATCTGAAAAAGTGTCTTGATGTTTAAGAGTTTCACTTATTACTACTTAAGTGGGTCATCACAATCTCCCCAACTTAAGTAACTGATGTCCTCGTCAGTATCCACACACAGATCCAAGAACAATCCATTGGGTAGATAGGACTAGAGGTGACCCCTACAGGCACAAGAGGTACATACAACCATGTAGCACCTTAACCATCATGGGTTCAAGAAGCTGCTCACATGAAGTGGTACTTTACCCTATATGGCACTTAGCTCCTATCTGACACCCTATAGTTTGCTATGATACTATTTATAACAGCCCAAACTCTTAACACCAAGGTATTGTCCGCTTTGGCCTGAAAGACCTCACAGTTTTGCCCTTAGAAGATAACTTCCCAGCAGGTCACCCATCCTGGGAGTGCTCCCACATAAGCACGCTTAACTTTGTAGTTCTTATCAGGAACTCCAACGTTATCTGAAAAGGCACCTTGGTGCTTAAGAGTTTGGGCTGTTACAAATGGTATCAGAGCAAATCATAGGGTGTCAGATAGGAGCTAAGTGTCATATAGGGCAAAGTATCACTTCATGTGAGCAGCCTCTTGAACCCATGATGATTAAGGTGCTACATGGTTGTGGTACCTCTTGAGCCTGTAGTGGTCACCTCTAGTTCTATCTACCCAATGGATGGTTCTTGGATTTGTGTGTGGATACTGACGAGGACGTCAATTACTTAAGTTGGGGATATTGTGAAGACCCACTTAAGTAGTAATAAGTGAAACTCTTAAACATCGATGCGCCTTTTCAGATAACGGTGGAGTTTCTGATAAGAACTCCAAAGTTAAGCGTGCTCTAGTGGGAGCACTCCCAGGATGGGTGACCTGCTGGGAAGTTATCTTCTGAGGGCAAAACCGTGAGGCATTTCAGGCCAAAGCGAACAATACCTTAGTGCTAAGAGTTTGGCTGTTACAGGCCACCTCCTGAATAGTTGGTTCACGAGGGCTAGTTGTTGCCCTCATTGTGGGCGATGAATCTTCACATTATTTATTGTCCACTCGACGTTGCAATATCAGAACATATTGTCTGGCCTCTCGCAAGTATAACAAACATCACCATTATGGGAATAATGACCATAAGGGTGAAGTTTCTGATAGTTTCATATCGGGTAAGAAGATTGAGGAGTTTCAAACACTAATTGGTATTCCCAAGCTGCCTGTGGTCTACTTCTCTTGAACACTTCCCCTTGGGTGGGGAAGGGTAAAAACCTCTTTCTATGCTCTTTCAACTGTTGATGGTGCTCTATTAAATGAGCACCCTCTTCAAATAATTTTTGTGAAATTTGTGCATCAGGTGGTCCTTAATTTAATATTGTAGCCCCTTCAAGAATTTGTTACACCGAGCTGCTTCCAATTTTATCAAATCCGATGTGATGTGAAATAACCTTCAGAATTCAATCTCGTAAGCGAATACAATCATACCCCATTGAGTTAAGTGCAATAACTCATCCTCTAGAATGGTCTGTGCTAATGGGGTATGAATTCCTAACAAAAAACTTCTAGAAATTCTTCCCAAGATATATCTTCCACGTCCCATCTACCAAATCGAATCATAAGCTCGTTCTCCCACCAATGCTTGGCTTCATTGGCAAATAGGTGAGTGGTGAGTCAGCTTACCTCTATCAGTGGACACTTGATAGTTGCTAGGTTCTTCTCTATCATATTCATCCAGTTGGCTATTTCCATGGGTGATGGAGATCCGTCGAACGTTGAAGGATGCAAACGCAAAAATACTCGCATAAACTGATCTGTAATGGGTATTGGGGTAGCTGGAGTGTTGGGTGGAGCAACAGGCGGTGTAGGGGGTGTGGCTGTTAACTTCGACAATTGCACCTAGGTTTCTACTAATGAAGTTTGAGTCTTCACTAGTCCAAATAATGAATCCATTTGCTCATAGGCGGGACTCGAGGTTGATGTCGTAGTTGGCACGGTGTGCTTAACCGGAGTTGGAGTGTTGGTATTATCTAATCCATGATCCATCTATTAAGAAATTACTTAATCAAGCAATACTGTTTGAGAATATAAGGGAAACTACTCCAAAGTTTATTCATAAAGAAAGTGTGAAAGGAATTAAGTAGAGTATTGTTCTTGAAAAGATAACACATGCATCGAGCAAACAAAATTCATTCCTAAAAGCACTAGAAAAGTGATGGAAAGTATAAAATTGACACATTCTTCGATTCTTGCGAGAGATATCCCGGTGAGCGTGCTCCCACCATTTTCGTGCTTGCTCGATAAGCACTCGGTTGATGACAAAAATACTAGAAAAATATTCATGGAAAATTTTTCCAAGTAAAATTCCTCAACTTTGGAGTGATATTTGAACACCTTAGATGTATAACTAAAGTATGACATCTTCTACTATTTGTTAACAACATATTGGGGAACATTTGTGCCAAATTACATAAACTAATTATGAGTAAATCAAAAGTTATGATATCACAAAGTAGGAGTAAACTTTTTCAAAATTAGCTAAAATTTAGAAATTTTTTAGGATTTCATAAAACTTTATATGCAAGCTAAGTGGCATAAGAAATACCAATACAACTGTGCTAAGGGTAGGGACCCGATGTAAGATTAATAAGAGCTAATCCAACAAAATAAGTATTCTCCTAATCCGTAGGATCATTTTGAGTACTTAAGAGAAATAATACACCCATATCAAACATAGCTCACTTATACATGAATAAAAAATATTGTATCACAGAGTATTCATCACTAGGATCTAACATTACTAGCCTTAAAATAACAAATTGTTCGCCAATAAAGAAAATACTAAAAAGAGCAACAAGATCCAGAAGTAGGTGTGTCATTCGAATTCATGTTAGTTGTGACCTTCTCTCCATAATGAGCTCCTGACCTCGGCACATTTCAAAAGTGTGAGCATTCGAATTCATGTTAGTTGTGAAGCTAAGTACTAATGGATATCAAATTTATAATTATTAAACGATAAGCAAAATAAATAATTTAATAGGAAATAAAGAGCTAAATAATTTATTTATGTAAGCAATTTCAGCAGTGCCAAAACCCAACGTTAGAGATGCTGTTATAAAAATAAATTTATAATTTTATTGTTTGCAATTGTTAATTTTGTTGGGAAAGTACAAAATTTATATATCTTCCCTCTATACAAGCACCCTCAAAGACTTGCTAGTATAAACTCTTGATGGCTCTTGATATCAAACAGTCCTGTCCTAAACAACGTTTGATCAGGCTAATAATAAGGATTAATTTCAACAGTAAACCCTTTGTGCTTCACATTTAACCAAACTCATTCACATATCATTTTATGTGACCTTAAATAACAGTTTTATCAAAGTTGTGCGGAGGTGAGCATAAAAATCTTTGACACAAAAGTAAATAAGATATATTGTACCTTCAGACGTAAATGAGGAAATTTGGTGTTGAACAATCAATCTCTGCAATAAATTTCCATTTTGATTTATTATTTACTAATCATAACAGTTTTATAATAAAAATACAATCTTTTAGAAATCTAAAGCAGATGAAAAGCTTAAATTTGGACTTGAGTTTGGTTAGGCTAACTTAAGCTGGGTTTGATGGGTTCAAGGGTTTCAAAGGAAATGATTACTCAACCTTTAAGATAGTGAGGTTTCAAGAAGGGCATTGATGGCTCAAATTACTCTTCATGAGGAGGCATCCATGCTAGTCATGCATTGAGACCACTTGGACTGGTATGACTAGCTCCGTTAGATGGTTAAAAGCTACTGCTTTCTAGGATGACGACATCAAAATGGAAACAATTGTCGCTTTCGAGGATGATGACATCAAAGTGTTGCGCCATCTGTGTCGTCCGCTTGGGGAGGACCAAGCCAGCGCCGTCCAATCTCCGTCAAACGCCTACTGTCGTACGCCGGAGGATTATTTAAAATGGCGGTTCGGATCCGTCATCTGATCAGACCCCGTAACGATGGAACAGCCAAGATCTCACAGATCCGGTGTTTCGTGTTCGGCCTGGACATCGAGATCTACGTTGTTTCGATTTAATGAAATTTTATTTGATTTTTCGTTTAAATTTAATTCAATAATTAAATTAATTTAATTCCAAATATATTTTTCTCATAATTCATCCATTTTAATTTCAAAAATTATGAAGTTTTTACTCCTAACTAATTTGTTGGTGTATGACCCAAAAATCAAAAACATTTTACTTTTGACACACGGATAGTTTTCTTTAATTGTATTAATTTAAAATTATCATAAAATAATTAGGAAAAATCTAAGGATCTCATCTAAGCTTCTACTTCAAAATTAGACAATAATCTCTTCATATATCAATAATTTATCTATATTAAGGTCTAGCAATTGATGGAACTGAATCATTAACATTTCAATCTTAAAGTTCTAAATATTGAAATATGCAATTATTCAAGTTGTAAACTAAGTTATAAGATTTCACTTAAGATTAACATATTAAGCTGGATTATACAAATCAGATGCGTAAACCCATCTGATTATAACATATACTACAATTATGGAATACAATCTTATGAATTATTAGGGGTTGGTTATTTCTTAAATCATTTTTATTTTATTATTCAGTTTATGCTAATGATCTTTCTTATGAGAAAATTAAAAATCTAAAAATTAGATTCACATGAATAATCATATAAATTTGTTATATATCTTAATTCTTTTTATTTAATTGTTAAGATCAATGATAAATCAGAAAGGATTGATTGGAGCTATGCAAGTTTTTTAGTATCCAAATCAAGTATTTTCAAATCAATTAAGCTAAGACCTAATCTAATCAAATTTGGTTTAATCCCAACTTAACCAATTTAAGTTTAATAACATAGACATTGATCAACTTATAAGTCAATAAGCTTATTATCTATTATTGATGTCCAAATTAATGTTTAATCAATTATTGATTAAATTAAATATTTCATTGAGTTCTTTAGGGTTTATGTATTGATTAATGACAAATGAAATATTTAAGTGCCCAAATCAGAATTTAGGTTATCTAACATGTATCATACTGTTAATGAGGCATATAAATATTATATTACTTAAAATAGAAAGTAATTAAAGCTAAATATTATATTAATTACCATTTGACACAAAATATTCAAGTGAATCCATTAGGAAATTAGAATACATCATTTAGGATAAGAGACAGATTTCATATTCAAAATCACATTTACATTTACCATTTAGTATATTTTTACATTATTAGGGTTCTCGAGTCATCAAAATATGAAAAATATCAAATTTGGGCAAAATTGGGCAGTTCTGTGCGCTACGGCGTGTTGTGGCGGGTCATTGCACTGCGCTTTCAGGCGATGCGGCGCGCTACAACTCCAAATATCCCAAAGCACGGGCACTGTAGCGCTCCGAAGTGCCTTCTGACCGAAAGTCAGGCTCTATGGCGCCGGACTTTTGGAACGCGGGCGCTGCGGCGCACTGAAATACCTCTTGGCCGAGAGCGAGGCGCTACGGCGCCAAATTTCCAGAGGCGCGGGCGCTGCGGCGCGTTGTAGCGCTCGATGGTGATTTTTCATGGGCGAAAAACGACATGTATTTCCTTTTGCACACAAATACTCTCGATTTAGAGCACCTCAAGTACGGTGCCATATACCGATGGAAATGTCTTTCTGAGATCTTTCCATTAATACCAAAATCGACATAGAAAGAATCATTCTAACGAGCAAACCATGATGCCCTAACTACGGGTATACGAAAATGCTACAATTTTTTACTGCATTTTAATGGACGAATCGAGCATCGATCGAACTCATTTGAGTCCGATTGAGGCTTGACGATCGAACCTAGACTCCATACAATAGTTACTTGAGATATCATTTCACAAATGCTTCGATTACACTAATGGAAAGAGTAGAGCAAAGATGATACAATAAAAAGGTGCAAGGAAAGTTACAATAAATTGGTATCTTAGCTTGCAAATGGAAGAAAGAGCTCTGCTTTTTTCAAGGCTTGGGAGGAAGGAGTTTCTTCTTCAGTTTGGGATGGAGCTTGAGAAGGAAGGAGCTTCTTCCTTAGCTTAGGAGGAGGGAGTTTCAACTGACAGCAAAATGGATAAAATGGATAAAGGAGAGCTGAGGGAGGTGGCTTTAAGGAGGAGGGGAAGCATTGGCATGGATAGGATGAGGGAGGTGGCTTTAAGGAGGAGGAGAATTATATTTTATGCTTGGTTGGTTTTACGAAAGCAACACCATCTTATGTTTGGTTAATTGTTGTGAACAAATCACAGTAATATTTTGATAACTAACTCCAGTAACATACTCTTTGTTAATTATTGAAAAATAAACATCAATAAAATATATATAGTGGTTACTAAAAATTTCTATTAATACAATATATTTGATTTATTATGTAAAAATAATTGTCTTTATTTTTGCTAATCCTTTACTAATTAAAAAGTATAACTTTAAAATTTATGAAGTACTTAGATTATTGTTTAATTACAAAAAATTTTAATCCCTGTGTTGTTATAATGTAAGTCAAACACTACTAAGAGAATTCGAAAGTTAACAATAAGAGATTGCTAAAAATTTTGAGTTGCTCTTAGAATTGATGCATCACTTTTATTTATTTATTTATTTCTTATGTTTAGTTTCACATGTGTAATAAAGGTATGAACATCATAGAAGGTACATCTTGTTGATATACTTTGTAAAGTTGAATTATTATGAATAAAATATTTACTTAGTTTTAACTCCTGCACGCTTCCTTCTCTTTTGAACTATTTGTAAGGTCATAGTTAATCCTCGCAAAACCGGCATTGGATCCCCACTTGGCATGCGTTCCATTTGGCTGATGCATCAACCATCAAATTCCACTTGGCAATTTCAAATACTGCATACCCATCAACATTCCACTTGGCAGATGCACCAACCACGCCACCTCAAACTCACAACACTTGGCTTTGCAACCTCCCTCAAACATGAGGATTCCTATTGATGCATATACTCAAAATACACCCACTAGACAATAATATTCTTAAGATCACTTGTTATATCTACATCTCAAAATGCCTATTATCAAAGTACTTAATTTTAAATAGCAATTACATGGAATTAAAACTCTTAACTTTTATCAATCATTTTCATGGGCAGTGAAAACTGCCACAACATCAAGCATCATCAGACATCCTTTTTTCAGAGCACCAAAGCATGTTTTTAGCAAGGCTATTTCGGACGCAGTTGTTTAAAAATTTCTAAACAATAACATGAAAAAGCATTCATTATAACAAATTCAACAAAAATAGAACCCATATAGACCCCTGAATTAAATAGATCACAGGTGATCGATCATAGCTTCAAGAGAGCTCAAAATTGAAGCCAAATGATTAGCAGTATTGTCAGTTCACCCTACACACCAGATGACAAATTAGAAATCAAAATAGAATCCTTTGACAAAGAAAACCACACGAGTATTCTGGTCAGAAAAATGAGGGCTAATAAATAAGAAGGAAACAGTATTAGTTGAAGCAGCCGCACTCAAATACCCCACAAGCCATGCAGGCATGCAGCTATCATAATATACATATAGCCAGAACTCAATATTATTACCAATATTATTGTTACTCCTTTCTTGCTGGAGCCACGCAGCTGAAAATCATCCTTGGCTGCAAGAGATCTTTATAAGCATCGTTAAAACACTGGTTAATGAACTTGCAACGAACGGAAGAAAAGGTATCAAAAGTTTATTTTTCTTGCACTTTTAAGGGATCTTTATATGCATAGCACCCACTCTTTAAATAATAACCTAGACGTGACAAGAAAATATTAAGCTTTGGGTGTTGAATGCATGTTTATTTAAAATTTTGCATGTTATGTATGCAAAATTTCAAATTAAAATATGAAGCTTATTTATTTGAAATTCTGTAAAATAATGAATTATGAGTTCAAGTTCAGCTGAAAAAGGGCTAATAAATACTTTTCAAACATACACAAGGTGGAGCCGAGCTCGAATATATCTCGATAAAAATAAGCCGAACTCGAACGCACTCATTTGTTTCTACTTGAGCAACTAGATGGGACTAGCAACCAATCAGGATTACCAATTTAATTTCAGTACTACTTGGACCACCCTATTAGGGCCTTTAAAATGGTTGGAAAGCACTGATAAATTCTTACTTATTTGCACATCTTTGTTTCTCAGATGCGTCTTTCACATTCCTAACTTTTAAAAGGAAGAACAGCATTCCCCAGATACAGCTCACAAAGAGAAAAGGCCTCCGGCTTCATGACCTTCCGAAATGATTTTTTCAGTTTAAGAACTGAGACCGCTTGCAATGCCCTCGTGCAGAATCGACGAACTTCTGCCCGCCGAGATTGCTTTCCCGGCAAATTTGTCAGCAAGTGCAGAATCAGCTCGCATAGCGCCGGCAGCTGTGCTTTCAATACTTTTGAAAACTTCCTGATTCCTTCTTTATCTGCCTCAGAATTGCTGCTAGGGACCACTGATTTCATTATGCAGTCTGCCATATCTACAGCCTCAATTCGCCGGAACTCGGATTTCGCATTTGAACATTTGTCTAGAAGGAAAGCGAAGAGCTTGAGACCAAGCCAATGATGCCGTCTGATAACCTCTTTTACGAACCCGGATTTCAACCTGCAGTTTCTATTATTGAAGTAATCTAGAAGTAAACTCTCATAGAGCTGAACAATCCTGTTAAGCTCTGATTCGGAAAATTTTCTAGAGTTAATGAGTTTTAACAGCCAGTATGCAGACGCCTGCGCCATAGATGATAGGTCCTTAACCCGAGACCGTGAAGCAGTTTTCAGACTTCTTGCTAATAGCTTTTCAAGAGTATCAAGAGAAACGTCATCACCTCTCGGATAATCCTTTTCCTTAAATATTTTTTTCTGCAAAATTCCATTAATGCGCTGCCCAAGCTGTTCATTTCCACCCACACCATGATATTTCGAATAAGCCCGGACCAAGCAAGTGTAAATGGATAACACGTGAGATTTGCCTGGATACTTTTGAATATAGATCTCCAACAATGAAAGAACACGAAGTTTGAATGATATCAGCTGGGAAAGGGCATTGTCATTTCCTGTTCGTTCTTTGAGAAGCTGAGCATGATAAGCATCCATGCGGAACATTGCATCATCATCCATGCCGCCATCAGAATCATCAGAAGCTTCACTCTCAGCACATTCATCTTCTTCTTTAATTCCACTTCTGTGACTTTTTCCTTTGTGTTCGACAACTGACATTTCATCTTCTTCAAATTCATCATCACCGCTACTGGTCCTTTCCCTTCCTTTCTCGATCTGCAGAGACTCTTCCTCATGCTTTTCTCGAGCGCTAATCTCATTAGTATCAACTTCCTCCATCTCTTCGGTCTCTTCTATGCCAAGAACATCATCATCAACATCCTCATCATCATCATCATCATCATCATCACTATGAACCGGATGCCGGAGAGGCTTTAGATCTTTCTTAACAACTCGAAGCATACGATGAAGTCCGTAATCAGTTATATCACTGCAGAAGAGTCTGAAAACCTGGAGAAAAAAAGAGAATAAGCATTGCAATTGACAGCCTAAGAGAACAATGGATGTCAAGAAATGCACCTGTTCAACAACATAGCACATGCGACCAGATGAGCGAAGCAACATTGAAAGCAAAGTTTCAACAAAGACATCCATCAGCTCGGGCATGTTGTTATCATCAAATATATCTTCTTCCTCTGAGGAATCACTGTTTTCCGTGGAAGGGAATAACTTTTTACAGCATATGACAAAATCCAATGCAGCCTCAGAAAAATCATTGGGATGAAGGAGAATCTGCAGAACTAGTTGGATGAGCAGGTACCTCATTGCGTGCAGTTTATTGGCAATCAACCCAGGACCGATATGCCTTTCCTGTGGCAAGAATAGGTTTTCAAGTTCGAAGTAGGAATTGAAGAAACTTTTTGTAGATGCAGCTATTGATTGATCTATTATAAATGAAAAAGGATGAAAGATGAAGTAGCTTATAAAATGCAATTCAAAATTCAAAAGTCACCTCAAACTTTCTTAGAATAAACAAGAAGAATAACAATGTCAGTGCAAAAATAAATATGTAATGGTCAGAATAGCAAAGACTTGGAAAAAGACCAGCAAATGCAGCTTTGAACCAAAACCTAGTGAATTTCAATGCAGACAGCCTTCCAACTATTATTGAAAAGAGAGATTATAGATGCAACCAAATACAACATAACAGCAAAGCGCAGCAAAAATTCCTAATCACAACAAATTCTTCGATTAAAATTAAAATCCATTTGAGGCAATAGGAACCAAGGAGAATGGAAAGCAGTTGTTTTGCATTGGAAGTTAGAAAATTAATTCATGAGAAGAGAATATAGAAGGATTCCCATATTTTGTTAAATGAAACAGTAAGTTACATGAAAGTTAGCCCCGAATATAAATCAATAAATTCGCATCTTGAAATTTTAAATAAAAAATCACAAAACATCTTCTAAATAATTACAAGCCTCAAAATTTCTTGTATCTCAAGCGTCAAATTATCCTTTTATTAACATAAATTCACTTAAATTTCTTAATATTCAGAGAAAAGAACAGAATTGATCATCTCACAGATCTAACACACTAAATATAAGATTTCATTACGGTGTAAACCCTAATAATACTCTGCTTTCTGGTGTAAAAATTTATACATACGTAGAAAATAATATATACATAACACAACTTATGCTAAAAAAACAAAAAAAAATTATGTTCATATTTCTGGGTACAGAATAACAGCTTCATCCATTTTTTTAACAAAAAACTGAGCTGAAGCATGCAAAAATACCTTACGGTAAAGTCGGGCTTCAATTATTTGCAATTTATTGAATGATCTCATATCTTCAATGCTGAGAGTTCTGTAAAGTGAAACTGAAGGAATGCTGCATAAAGTCTTCAAAAAACACATGAAATATGACCCAAGATCATTCAACTCAACATTATTCACAGAACCGCTGGACTCCTCTTTCTGGGCATCTTCCAACAATAACTGAAGCTGTTCAATGCACATCTTGCATAAAGAACGGGAGCTGGCCACTTTTGGCCACTTAAACTTCTCCTGCAACTCGAATGAGGTTACTTCAGTGCCCAAAGATGCAGAAAATAATCCCTGAACTGCTAGAAATTTTGTTATCTCGATCTGAACCGGAAATTTATCTTCCTTGCAGTTACTTATTTCAGTTTGCACTGGAACACCATGTTTTGCATCAAATTTTAGATTTTTTAATACACGGGGCATAATATCCACAATCCAGTTCTTAAGAAATTCCATATTCCCAGATGCACCTGGAGAGCCCTTATCCTCTGCTGAACCCACTTCTGAATTTTCATCAGTTGTATGACTTTGATCAGACGGTTCATCTGTCAATGTTGTTTCATCTACAAATAAATTCATCAAATTATGAACAAAATGCAAGCATCCTTGAGAAGTTTTGAATTTTGAGACCAACTCCTTGACAGTATTGGTTATTGTTATACAGTCAAATCTTCCATTACTGAGTTTTTGTAATGAAACAATTACAGAAGTGCATCTATCATCTTCATTACCCACCCAGTGAAGTAATTCCTTCATGAAAAGCTCTGCAGCATTGTACAGCCAAGAATTTTTGGATGAAAGTATGTCCATTAAACAATGAACAAGCTTGTGAGAGAGGACACTGTCAATACAAGACGCTGGTAAACGTGGGAGGAGCAGCTGAAGAATTTTTAGTGCCAAATGCTTCCTATCATGAGATGACTGAAGAAGTCCTCCTTCAATAGCAACTTCACAGAAACACCTTATGTTTTTTATCATATCTTCAGATGAAGTGCATTTGCGGCTCTTTTTATTTTTCATACTCAAATGTACTTCTACATCAGTTTGGGACCTAGCATCTGGTATAAGAATATTTACCAGATAAGGCCAAACACTGTGTAAGCGGGGCAGACAAAAGGTTGATTCCTGATTAATAATATAAAAATGATAGTTAATGAATATCGAGAATATAAGAGACTATCGTATGCGCAAAAAAATGAAATTTAAAACCTTATTATCACAGTGCACTATTTAAATCAACTCAATTTTAAAACCAATTATAAAAATAAATTTACTTGTACATATAATTTATAAAAACGCTAGGTGATATCATAGCATAATGCATACATTTTATGAAATTAACTATGAGTTTATTGAAAGTACACACATAATCAAGCGTATGAAATTTCCCTTAAGACATATACTTTTTGTGCTCAAGTCGCGGTTTGTGCTGCCTATAAGTGCACGATTTGCAATCCAAGCTTTAACTAAACAGGCCAAATGGTGAGATTAAAATTAGTATTTATAACTTAAGCTATATAATTATGTGAATCCATAGCATTATCATTAATTAATGCAAAATTATTTGTAAGATAAGACTTTGTATGGTTGGCCCAAGTATTGGCAGGATACTTCATGTAATATAAATACGTATAATACCATATTATTGTAAAATTAAGTATATGTACTATTAAAAATGCAAAATATTTTTAAACAACTATATTATTTATGCATAATATTATTATTATTTAAATTGAATTTTAACTTAATTTATTATATTATGCAATTAATCAAAACAATTATACTATTAATTTATGCTAAAAAGTTAATATATAATTAAAAATAATATTATGTAACACATTAACAAATTGTAAAATATTATGTTAAAGCATTAATTGGTTTAATATTATGCCAATTATTTGCTATTAATAATAATTATACATAATTCTAATATACATTAATGCTACTTTATAAGTGAATAAATGTTACTTTGAGCCAAAGGATTTCACAGCTTGATCTTAGCTCATCTTCCTTACCTAGGCTAGCCAATGAACAGCTTTAAAAAGTAAAATATATTTATTTTTACATTAACAGTACCTCATCAAACTTAGCTTAGTATAAGCTGAAATCTTTAATCTAAATATCTAGCACATATAATTTATAATTTAGAAGATACAATGCTTTGAACAAAATCTATAAAAAGATTTCAAAAATCTAGTTTAAGCACCCAAAAATCATAACTACTTTACCCTGTCACCAACACCACAACATTCATAGATATGCACTACAGAAATCCACCTAAGCAAATGAACGTATCATCTCTAAACAAACACTAGTGAAAACCATACAAGTTACAGGCTTATAATTTACCTTAAAGCATCTCTCAAGATGCTGTAAATTCTCTCGAGAAAAGAAGTTTTCAGTACTAAATGGGTATGGAAGAAGATTCCCAAAAGTTTTCCTGTCCGTTGAAACTCTTTCTTGCAACTTCAAAGCAAGAAACAGAGGATCAGGACTTCCAGTTTCAGCAGCTTTGTCAATCCACTCGTGCATGCCCGGTGCTAAAAGAACATTACTCTTTATAGCTTCACTAGGTAACTACAAAGGAAATATAAAACATTAGCCTAAACTGGCGTCACCCAATGTTGTCAATAGAAGCAAATAAAAAAAGAAACAACATATACAACGTTTAGCTTTTACCAGCTTTTACTGAAACGCTGATCAATTTGTATGCAATGAAACTAGAAAAAAATAAATCTAAAGTTCAGCCTAGCACATGACCTTAAGTGAGAACTAAGATTAGCCAGTTTCGGCTGAAATAAAGTTCGTATTGACAACTTATTTCAATGATAATTAATATTTCATATGAAATAGCAGTTGCAATTAATAGTTATAACAGTTGCATTGCTTATTTCCACAAAGCTAACAAACCCAAGACATACCTTTTCAACCATATCCAAGATAATTGTGACAGCTGGCTCATGCAAGTAGCGTTTCTTCTGTGCAAGACCAATTACAGTACTAGTAAGGTCCCAGACTACAGAAATATTTTCATCAGAAATCCATTCGGTAGCTAATCTATGTGATCTAGCAAGAGATGCATACGCAAAAAGGCGTCCTAAATAACAGTCCCTAGCTTCCTGCCATACAAAAAAAGAAGAAAAATCATGGCAATGACTAGCTAATAAATTGAATAAATAGCATTAGTAAAGTATATTACCAGACCCTTCATTGCTGAAGAAACCTCCAATAAGTTAGCAATCAATTTCATTACAGGCTCTAGTTTAATTGCAGGAATCATTTCAATAACAACTGCTAAGCCCAAGGAAAACCCTTGCCTTGCACACTGCACAAATATGATTAAGTTAGCCAAAATTGAATAGTGTACCTGCGCTGAATGAACAGTTTTGCTGTTTTTAGTTTAAAACATTGCCGACTAGAGATTACAAAAAATGATATTGGAAGTTATACAGAAAATAAAATATTTTACATATACAGAACATAAATGAAATATAATACAATTAAGTTGCTTGCCTCCCGTGAAGAAGATATGCCACGAATGAGCCGCCGGACAGCATATCTTAAAGAGGGAGCACATCCTTCCAATCCATCATCCTTTTCAGCCTCAAGCTGAGAAACCCCAGCACCTTCTGTATTCCTTCCAAGCTGTTCAAACACTCTTTGAACTTCAATCAATTCTGTCACCAACGTTTCTGCAGCAGCTTCTCTATGGGATGAATCTGCAGAGGTAAGATTCCTAAACACGTCAATATGAAACCCAGGGAGAACAATATTTGTTGAAGAAGGCAGCTGGATTAGAGCTACAGAGGCACTTTCACTGGCATTTATAGCCTCTGATAGCCCCTTAGTGACAAATTCAAATTGATGCCTCTCTTTATCAAGCTCTTTTCTCTTCTTCTTTCTTTCCATAGGTTTCAAGGATTGTAATGCAGCTTGAGAAGCAGAATCATCATTTTTTCCACTGATTTTCTCTTTATTGATTTCAACATTAGAAATAGAATTGTCATTCTTCTTTTCTTCTTCTCCACATGATTCTTGAACAGCAGTGGATTGCCTTTTCTTGCAACCCATTAATGCAAATGGCTACACCACAAAGAGAACCTTTCCTGAATTGGATGAAACTTCTGCAGTGCAAGTCACCAGCTTAAAATTAGGTGGCTTCTCAAAAAAAATAAAGAGATTAAATGAAATCTAGACCATATGAACCATAAAACATTTTAAATGAACTTTGGTATATCGAGCTGCATAACATGAGAAAAAAAAGTACAATTAAAACAAAGGAGTGTTCATTTATACATATTTGCAGCAACCAGCAACAATCCACAGGAACTAGGTTAAAAAGAAAGTCATAGTCCTTAAACTCTGATAAAATTGGAACCATACATCATCAACATATCTATTGGAAATCAAGTCTACACAGCATAAAAGTCAACATTGATCGTGCAAATTTTTCAAGTTGGAAGGTAAATAAGATATTTTCACTTTTTATTTAATTTGAAGAGTTAATTTGCCTTTGGGCTGAAGAACATTAATTTGTAGTTTTTTTAACTTAGATAGACCATTAAATTTTCCCTATAAATTGGGCACAGTTGCCAAAACTTTTCGTAAATGGGGAAGTTTCTCAAAAGAAACAGTCAACTCATTTCTTAAAACAGGTTAAGGGAAACAGCTAGACTCTCCAAGGGCAACAAAACTGCTGAACTTAGAACTGATATTTCAATTGTTTTTTTATGTGGTTTTAGAAGCAAACCGTACCAATCCACATGAAAGCCACAAAAAGTATTGAAAAGAATATAGGAATCCACGTGAATACGCCTTAAGAAGACCATAGTCAATTCCTTTAACAAATCCCACAGCAAATAAAAGAATCCATGGAATCGCTTACACAACGGAAAAAGTTCAACTAATCATATATTAGAGAGTACAACAACAACAACAACAACAACAACAACAAGCCTTAGTCCCACTAGGTGGGATGAGCTACATGAATCTTTGCTTCCATTGTGCACAATCAAATAGAAGCCCCTCCTTAAGTTCTAAAAAGAGAAGATCCTTCCTAGAAGTTGATTCCCAAGCCTTTTTTGGCTCTTCCTCTACCTCTTTTAATATGAGAGAAATTAATAAACTCAATTTTTCTAACAAGGACATTGCACACTTATATGACAGAATCATCTAAAGTGACGTTCTCTAATCTTATTTAGTATTGGAGCCACTCCAACCTTGATAGATAAACTCATTTGTCATTCTATCCATATGAGTATACCCACTCATCTACCTAAGCATCCTCATCTCTATAACACTTATTTTACCAGTGTGTTTCTTCTTTATTAGCCAACATTCAACCTCATATGTAACGACCCAATATCGAGTTAGTGAAGCTAAAACGACATTAGGTGCTAACTGCCCAGAATCAAATTTGGTGATTAGGCAAAGTGGCAAAAAGATATGAACAAAAACAACTCAAAACCATTTAAGAAGAAGGTCATATCTATTCCATTGAATCTAAATTAGAAAATACAAGTTATGTCAAATTATTACAAGGCTTTAATAGAAATGAAGTGTGCATTAAACTAAGAGTTGTATAAATAAACTTTGACTCCATTTTTGTTCTTCCCAGTGGCAGAACTCTTCTTTAAAGTGATGATCTGTTTTAAGAAAATGTTGATTTTGTGTATTAGAAAATTTTTCTAGTACCATAGATAACAATTTCTACTAATAAATTGACGACTAGCACAATATAAATAATAACACGTAATAAATAAATCACAAGGCGGGAGCAACATACAGAAACCTACAAAATAAGAATAAGGGGCACAATTTAAAAGTAAAAGAAGGTATACGGGTACCTCAAGTTAATTGATAAGCACATCCAAAATCAAGCGTATCTACAAGGGTTTATCATCTTAACTTTATTAGCACATGAATCTCAATCATTATTATTTAGAAACTTCCTAGTTTATTTATGCAATTAAGTTACTCTACTTAACACCTAATGGTTGGATGCTAAATGTGGCATATCTATAAATATATATATATATATATGTGTGTGTGTGTGTGTGAATGGAGTTGCAGCCCAGTGGTTGAGACTCATGATTTGTTATCCCAGGTCATGAGTTCAAATCTCATCGGCCACACATAACCAATATATATATTTATATATGCATGTTTATGTATGTGCGAATGCATGTGTATATTTACGTATCTATGTAAATTAATTATATGAATGTTCTAATATACTAAATTTCATGCGTTGAGCTTATTACTTAAAATCCTTCCATCTTTTGTACTTGAGCATCAAAGTTGTCTGAATCAAATCTTTGCCCGCATTTATAAGAATTAAAATTCAAACAAGTATATAAACGAATATACAGATTTTATTACACAAGACAACTATAATTAATGCTTCTTAATTTCACTTTATTAAAATCATTAAAAATATATATGGATAAGAAATAAGAAGTTTCTAATAAGACTAGTGAAAATTAAATTTTAATAAAAATTTTATGTGTGCAAATCAATAGGTGTATTTAAATAAATATATTTGTACAAGAAGAGTTCATAAGTTTAAACCAATTTTGAAACAAATTTAGCAAGCACTAATGGGGATGCAAATACACACGACTTTATGCATATTAGAGATTAAACTTAAAGAATCATTTGACACTCACAAATTCAGTACTATTGAACATATATAATCTAATTAGGCATAAAAGGATGGATTTCTTATTTTGTTGCAGATCAACTATATAAATTCTTTGTTTCCATTATAAATGAACAAATAGAAGCCCCTTCTTTTCTTAAGTTCCAAAGAGAAAGATCCCCCCGTTGTTTCTAGCAAAAATCAGTTTAAATCATTAAGCATAGAAAAACATCAAACAATCCGTTTACATATATATATATATATATATATATATATATATATAGTCAAATTGCCAGAATTTTAAACGGAGGTAGTGAGATAGGTGGTGAGTTCTATGCCCCATTTAAAGACTAATATGAATTAAAACAATTGAGCTGATAATGCACTAATGCTTATTGCCAAAATTTAGACGAATAAACATTCGCAGGCAGGTATGACCAGCTACACAAAGATATTTCCAGATTACAACTAGCATATAAGATATACAGCTATAGGATAAGAACACAGCATTTGGCAACAAAATAAATTCGACATTTATAAAAACCATACCTCCAAAATTGTTTTAATCCTACAAATCAAAAGCTATCCTTCAAATGCTGCAAACTACAGTCGCTCTAGAAAGCCTCGCTGCTATCAGATCGGGCGGTGAAGGATTCGCCGAAGATAAGAAGGCTGGTACTGGAAGAGAGCAGTTCGGCTCTTGAGGAGATTTGCTGGGTCGAAAGTGATGTGAGCGACAGCCCAGCTCAGCGAAAAGCGAGGAACGAACGCGAAGGATGAACTTGCTGCGACTTTTGAAGGTTGGCGAGATCGGGGTTTTTCCTGCGGTTGATTCTCTAGTGTAGCGGATCGACGAATCTTCAAGGGACGGAAGAGGCGAGTTGAAGAAGAAACAGCGTTTGGAGCGAGGAAAGAGCAGCTCCGATCTTCCCCAAGGAAGAGGAAGAAGGGGTTCGGCCTGATGTGAAGGAGGATATAGAGGAACCGGCGTTGAGAAGAAGGGATTCAGGGTTCGGCGGCGAGCTCTTCCTGCGTCGAGAGGGTTTGCATTTGCTGGAGTGAGGTCGCTCGCTCCGTGCATTCGGATCGGAAATTTTTCAGATTTTTAGGGCTTATAAACTCATTCTTATATTTAGCCATTTTGTTAGATCTTGACCGTTTGATTTAGTTTCGGGTGCCTTTAAATTATTTTTAATTTTTAAGTTGAAATCTACGGATCTTCAAAAATTAAGTAAATTATTAAATTTAGATGTATATTTTATTTTATATTAATTTTTAATATTTAAATTTTCAAAAAAAAGATTACGATTGATCCAATGATTGAAATTCAATAAAATATGAAATGTAGCATGTAGCATCATCCTGAAATTTTAAAAATATCTAAATTCTTATTTATATATTATTTTATATTAACTTTCAAAATTAAAATATCGAAAATTATTTTAAGAAAATTTTAGATCACAATGGATGCTTTAATTTTCACAGTTGAATCCTTACATCAGGTTATATTTAAGAGTATTTTTTATTTAATTTTTATTTATTTAAATTTGGATTCCGTTTTTACTTAATCTTCTTGAATTTGGAACTATTTGATCCAGTAACAATATTGGGTTATCACAGATCCCACTTAAAAAATGATGATGTCCTCAATATAATATCATATAGTTATAACTTTAGGATTTTAAAATAAAATTTGTATTATTTCCATTCTAACTATTGGGCTACATCAGGTTGACCGAGACCCGATGGGTCCACTGCACACGGGAGGGTAAGTCGGAACCCGACGACTCGCTACTGTCGAACAGCACGGGCTGGCCCGAGGCACACGTTTCTTCTTTATTTAAAATTTATGCTTAGAACGTAAAATAAATTTTATAAAATAATTATTATCTCTGTTTTGAATACATATTTTTTATTTTTGTATATCTAAATATTTAAATTAATGTGAAATTATATATTTTTATACGCTCATACTACACCATTATACTGAGCCCCGATAAGTTCATAGAATATTAGCGTCTAACGTTGAATTAGTTATGCTAACCTAACAACGGATCACGATAACGATACTCAAAAAAATATATATAAAGATAAATACTTTAATCGCTTCAGAAATATTTTATATCTTTTCTTTCTAAATAATTAATTATTTTTAAAATTTTATAATGTAAATTTAATTAGTGAAATTTAATTATTATAAATTAAATATTAATGATAACTCTAGAAAATAAATTATCAAAAATAGATCCCACTTTTATTCAGCATGCATTTTCTTGATTCTAAAAATAAATTAAAAAACTCCGAAATCAAAAGAGAAATTAGGGCATATCCCAATTCCCAATCCACAAGATCAGCGCAGTGAGCAGACAGGACAGCAGATCAGGCGGCATGAGATTAATTCCCGCGCTTCTTATGGAATGCGGCCGGCGAACGGCCATCTCTCCGCCGGCCCTCGCCGAAATTCGGGCTCCGCCGCCGCCTGCAGTACCTCTTTTAAGGATATGCTTCGCTGAACCTGAAACGGAATAACTAATCGTTAAACTGAATTTGTGCTCTCATCAGTTCAATTATCACCAAAAAAATAAACAGCAAAATTACACACCAAAGCTGTCATCTGCAGCCATGAACAGAGGAGCCATGAGAAGGCCAAAGAAGAAGAGAAAGGCCGATGATGATGATGTCTTCATGGCGTGCAAGTAAAAATTGTAGCAATCGACCAATTATATACTGAGAATATGATTCTTTCGCAAGAATTGATTCTTTCACAAGCTTTTAATTGCATATATGGAGACAATAATCTGCTCACGAAAGGGATATATGCTCTTTTTTCTGGCACGTTAATTAAAACGAGGGGAAGGGAACGCAGAGCACCGGCATTGTTTCTGAAGGTGAGCTCCAGGAGAACGAACACGAAGAACTTTATCCATGGAGATTTATTGTTCAAAAAAATATATTCAATCATTTTCTATTTACATATTAAAATAATACATATTTATATATTTTACTGTACATATATTCTATATAATTTTTAAATATTTTTTAAAAAATATAAATATTAAAATTTAAGAATTAAATAAAATAAAAAAATATTATTAAATTTATTTTTATTTGATACTCATAAAAATATATTTTTAAAATTTTAAATTCTAATTATTCATATTTTTTTTTTAGAGATATTTGATTCATAATACAGCCTAAGTATAGTTTATTTTTTTTATTAATTTATATTTATAAAAAATCAGTAAGGTCAATTGTGGTTGCAGATGTTTCCAATCAGCTCTTCCTCCTCCCTGGCCCTAAAGTTCTGCCTCCCTCCGACCTTGAGCTCCCTTAGATATAGGGTTTCAGCGCTTGATCATCTCAGCAGCCTGAGCGCCACCGCCGAAGCACCAATGGCGTATAGATCTCTTGACGGAAGCAAAGAGGACGCCGGCGATCTTCTTGTCCAGTACGTCGTTCTCAGGCGAGACCTAATAGATGAATGGCCGCTTGGGAGCGTCATCACCCAGGCCTGCCATGCTTCTGTCGCTGCCATCTGGAATTACCGTGACCGCCGCCACACCGCCTCTTACCTCTCTGTTCCCAACCTCGATTCCATGAACAAGGTATGTTCTATGAAATGCCGTAGTGTATTTTTTATGTTTTTTAGCAAACTTGAATTTGAATCGGGAAATGGATTTTGCTCTTGGTTTAGGGTTCTTACCTTTTGTAACAATTAAATCATTAGCATTTGGTTATTTCATGATCATCCATAACTTTAACATGCATCAGACATGCTATTTTGTTGATCGCGGAGCGATCGGGTCTATGAACAAGACGTGCTCGATGAAATGCCGCGCTTAAATTTTGATTCAGCTAAAATGCATGTTAGCTGTTTAGCAAGATTGAATGTTGAATTGGGAAGTTGAATGCACCACCGTTGGTTGGTTTTTCTTATATTAACTACCTAGTCTTGAGTATTCACCTATCTTTGATTCATCAAAAACTTTAATATACATCGAATATACCACTTTGTTAATCACCATAACACCTCTTACCTTTCTGCTTCCAACCTCGATTCCATGAGTAAAGTATGTTCTATGAAATGCTGAGCTCAATCTAATTCAACTCAGCTGTAGCGTATTCTTAAGTTTTTTTACCAAATTTTGATTTTAATTGGGAAATTGATTTAACTTTGTTTAGGGTATTTACCTTTTTTAACAGTTAAATACTTAGCATTTGCTTATTCCATAATCATCCATGACTTTAACGTACATCAATAATACCATTTTGTTGATCACCAAGTGATCTGCTCTATGAACATGGCGTGCTCGATGAAATGCCGAACTGTATTTTGATTTAACCAAAGTGCATTTTAGCTGATTACCAGGATTGAATTTTAAATTGGGGAGTTGATTGAATTTGAATCGAGAATTTGATTTTACTGTAGTTTAGGTATTTACCTTCCTTAACAGTTAAATTCTTAGCATTTGCTTATTCCATAATCATACATAATTTTAACACGCACCAGAAATGCCATTTCACAAAGTGAACGGCTTTATGAACTAGGCATGCTCGATGAAATGCCGCACTGAATTTTGATTTAACCAAAATGCATTTTTACTGATTAGCAGGATTGAATTTTGACTTGGATAGTAGATTGCCCCTTGGCTGGTTTTCACCTATATTTACTGTCAAATCATTAGTATTTACCTATCCCTGATTCATCAAAAACTTCAATATACACTAAAAAAACTGCCTTGACGCCGCCTCTTACCTCTCTGCTTCCAACCTCGATTCCATGAGCAAGGTGTGTTTTATGAAATGCCAGACTCAATCTAATTTAACTCAGCCGTACTGCATTTTCAAGTTCTTATCTATTTTAATAGTTAAATCTTCCGTATTTGATAATTTATAAACATCAAACGCTCTAATATAATTAAAAAATGCCATTTTGTCACACTGAATTTGATTTAACCAAAATATATTTTAGCTGTTTAGCAAGATTGATTTTTGAATTGGGAGTGTAGATCTTCCCCCAGGCAGGTTTTCACCTGTGTTCACTGTCAAAATTTTTTAGTATTTATATATAAGAAATACTAGATGCCCTAACAAATAAACAAAAAAATTGACATAAGTTTAGATATTTATTAAAAAGTAAGATAAATTTACTCACAATGTTCAACTAAAAGTGTATAAGACCAATCTCATTCTTACACGAAAATTGACACGTCATCAAGTGCAACTTTTGTTTAATTTTTGCTCTCCGTAGCAAGACTCTTTATATATCCCATGGAGCCCAAAATATAAACAAAAGTTTGGCTTGATGATGTGACATTTCCCTTGTATAATATGTGACTGGTGGCTGCATTTTTTGCTTGTGGACTATATGAGTAAACCTAAATTTTTGTCAAATTTTTTACTCTTTTGTTGGGATATCTAGCATTTAGATTCATCGAAAACATCAGTGTACTTAAAAAATTACTACCATGTTAATCATCTAATTACCAGCTCCCTGCTCTCAAGTTCAAAGTGCTAATAGCATTGCTGGTGTAAAAATAACGAGAGATAAAGGACCATGGTGTAAAAATAACAAGATTCTGGTAAATAGTTTGATTAAATAAAGTGATAGTTTTATGTAAATTACTTTAGTAAGTATGACAATATAGGTATTGGTTGAATAAATAATAAATAATTGAAAGTCACAACTTGAAAACTCCATTCTTTGTCTGTATAGGTGATGCTGGAAGTTAAGGGAGAGATCCAGCTGAGGAATCTGGCTGAGAAGCTGCAGGCTGATGGAATTGAGCACAAGCTGTGGATTGAGCAACCGGAGAACATTCCCACCTGCCTTGCCATTAGGCCCTATCCAAAGCCTCTTGTTGCCTCTTACTTTAAGAATCTCAAGCTTTGCAGATAGTAAGTCAGTGAACATTTCTTATTCTATGTTCTTATAAATGATAGTATATTTTGTTTAATAACACGATATTATGATGATCTTGTAAACCTTGTGAAATGAGTGAGGGCTGATCAAGCTGCTGAGTTCTTGTATTTCATGTAATAAGCTAGGAGACGACTTCACTTGAATTAGTGGGCATGCACTTTGGATTGAGGCAAATATTTGTAACAAGAAATTGTACCAGAAATGGATAAATTGACTTTATAGTTTATTGGTAGAACTTTATGATACTCAAATGAGTAATTTTTGTGAATGATGTTGTAGCATAATGATTGAGGTTTTGAATTTATCATCTTATATTATTAGTTTAACTCCATTAATTATATATTTGCTTCTTGTTTTAGAAAGAAAAAAAGTAATTGAATGCACGATGATAGGATAGGATGCGAAGTCTACCTCTGCTTTTTCTCCTGAAATATGAATCCTAGTAATAAAGTGCGAGCCGAAACAATTGAGACTAGGTACCTTTAAATTAGTCAAAAAAATCTATATAATCCCTTATGTTAAATGAGGGTTATCATCCTAAATAAAGTACAATCTCTTAATGAACTTATGGATTATGTTGTAAACTGTTTGTTTCAGGAAAAAAAAGTTAGTGGAATTCAATCACCCAAAATTTAGCATATAATTAAAATTTATTGTTGTAAATTATACATTAGCATATTAATTATTAATTAGCAATCATCCAATAAATTAAAAATAATGATTTAATAATTATAATTATAATTATTCAAATTATTTTTTAGTTAATACTTGTTTTCTCTTCTTTAGTAATAAAATAACTGACAAATTTATTAGGCCCAAGCTTAAAAGGCACATTGACTTAAACTTTAAGCTATAAGATGTTTAAGAGTAATTTTTACCTTTTTTATTTATTTAATAATTTTTACTTTTAAATAAGATGAGCTAAACTAAGTTGAAAAATAATCATGAACCAAGTGGATCTGAGATTAAATTTTTCCTTTCTTGTCATTTATCTATTTAAGGAAACTTCATGCAGAGAAAAGAATGCCATAAAAAAGGGAAAACACTAGAGTTCCTCAATAGTAAAATTAGATAAATAGTTTTATTCAAGATTAATAGCTCCCTTTTATATTGTGACAAAGAGGTATAAGATTTTAAGATTATTTGTTATTTTCAGAATAGAACCCTAAATTTCATCAAATTTAATGCTATTTATATTTATAAACTCTTGTGATTGTGCTAAAGCTAGATAGCCAAACTGAAAAAACTCGAACATTTAGCTCAAACATTCATTCCAGTTAATAAAAACTAAATTTTCTCATCTCATGTACATGCAGAAGAGGGTATTATAAACGAATTTTGTGAGTAAATAGAATATTCAATATTAATAATACATATAAATACATATACTGAAGCAAATTGCACGTCCAAGAGATCATCAGGTCATGGATTAGTCACAGGTGGTTTAATCTCAGAAAAATCAGCTGCAGAGCACAATATAACAATTATTTTAGATTGCTGCTACAATAAACTGATAATAATTGAGATGATACTTATAAGTGCCTATAAAAAAGAGTTGGAGCACCAAAAAGAAGCCACCGAAATATTATGAAAAGAAATCGAGGTGCTGTAATGAATTAACCTTGGCTTTCTTTAGTGGGTTTCTTCTGTAGACACCTCCCAAAATATTCCACGAGAGGAATTTTCGGCACGGGGATGAGCTTCCCGACCACAGCAAGCGGCCAACTGATTAAACAAAAATACAAAATTAGTGAAAAAGTTTGCATGGTAAATTAGTACTTATCTAATATTTTAGGGGCATTTATGAATGAAAATATTGTATTTACACCACATACACTATCATATATATCATCAATGAAAATATTTTCATATGAACCCAAAAAAAAAAAAAACAAATTACACTAATCATATGATTACATATGTAATTATTACATATCTATATTCTATTGTATATATAACGGTGCAAGTATAACAAAACTCTTTTATTCTTACATATGAGAACAAGAAAAAAATATATCATTCCAATTACTTCAAAAAAATACTCTAGTTATATTAATGTAGCATTTTCTTTAAAAAATATCTTCAACGTTCAAATTGAAAATTTAAAGATGATACAATATAAAAAATCAAATCAATTTTATTTTATTTTACAGTGTAATACTACTTATTCTTTTAAAAAGTAGTAAAATAAATAATATATATATATAATACTCTAAATCCTAAACAAGTATAAACTAATACTAGCTAACTGGGTTCAGAAAATTTAATCATATTTATATATACTAATAAAGATTTACATACATACGATATATTACTTCCTGTTTTGCAACCTTTAAATTTAAACCATATCACATGTTTGATCCTTCTAAAGAGTAATAAATAAATATATATATATCAGACACCTGAGGAATGCAAGTCCAACAGAAACCATCCACAGTTTCCAGCTGAGCCTGACCGTTGAGGTGAACTTCCCAAGGAACTCGACGATCACAACCTGGGGCAACAACAATTAGATTCATCTTTTATTAAAAAAAAAAACAAGCATGTTACACAGAATATTTTCTTTATTCCTGATATTACATGCAATAAACTATAAAAATTTCACATTTTTTATTACTTATTGATTTGATTGTTACCTGAAGCACGAGCGTAATTCCAATAATTCCCATAAAAAGATGGTTCTTAGTCATCCCAACGAAAACGTTCATCTCATCTGGTTTCCGGGCATTAAATTCGTTGAATATCTGGAAAATAGAGATTGAAAAGAAGTTTAAAAAATAGGGTGATAGAAATGCAGAGCTCATGTGGAAATGCATAGAACCAATTCCTAATTTTTTTGAAAGCAGTTAAACATTAATAAGATTTGAAATATGTTAAGAATTTAAATCAAAGACTTCAATCATTAGCCAAACACTAAATTTTATAATTCTTTCTCATTTTGGTGACTATAGCAGTGCATACAACTGAATATTGGACAGATATTGATATCTATGCGCACTGTACATTATATTCTAAAACTTTGAATAAAATATGAATTATATAAATTAAAATTAAATAATTATACTTATTACAATTAAATTTCATTATCATTAGTATTTTTAATAATATGAGAATATGATATATTGTGAATTTTTAGTGTTTATTATGAAGATAAGACAATTATAGTGTCCACACCAAATGCGTAAAAAAAATAAATGTGGACCATTGGATGGAGAGAGCCGCAGTATATGGTAAGCAAGAGCATTCTACTTATACGAATATGGTAAGCACCACTTACCTGACAGAACACAAAGGTATTAAAAATAAAAGTGTTTTTCACTTTGTCCGCACGTTCCCGCGTGTCATTGGACAAACCAAGAACGCTTATACCGCCAAAATTAAGCACAACGAGGATTGTCACTTGGTAAAGTGCCTACAATTTGATGTCAATGAAATAATAAATAAATAACAAAATTTAAGCCAAAAAAATTATTTAGCTCTCAAATAGCTCCCCAAAAAGTTCGATGATTATGTTTTATATTTAAAATATATATTTTTAAAAGGCCTCATACTCAAAAATAAATTTAATGATGTTTTTTGTAAGACAATATTTGTATTTTAGGGAACTATCAGGAGATATTTAAGAGTTGTGTAACAGGATTTAATTCCAAAACTTTTTATAGGATAGCATACTTGTACTACGAGATTTCTCCACATGATGTTAGTAATAAGGGGTTCCCTGTGAAAGGCAAAATCAGAAACAAATGAGAACTTTTAATAAACCGATAAAATCATATTTTATAAACTTCAAAAACTCAAGTTATAATTAATCAAACCAACAAAACGATACAGGAATGTGCATTATTTTGTCAAAACTGGGAAACGAAACCAAAACGATTATAATTGGCTGATTTGATTCAGATAAAAAAGTGACCGATCTACAACAGTTTGGACAAAAATTTGCCCAAATTTTGAGATTTTGGTTTGATTTGTGTTTGGATAATCAAAACCATCGAATTAACCAAAGCTTTAAAATAATTATCTAAATCATTATCAAGAAAATTAAACTAGTGCATCAAGAAAATTAAACTAGTGCCTGAGTGGCAGCTAGGGATATACTGTGTCGACCCGATCATAAGTTTTCACCGATCGAATAAATTTTTTTTTTCCTGGGACGGATGTTTTTTTATCATTTTGTTCTATTTGTGCTAATGTCCTCCTAGCCTTTGTTTATATATTCATGTTAAGATAATGGTTGCAGAGATTCTAAGTAGCTTCCAAATTCTTCCAAGTGAGAAGAAGAGAGAGATTTGTAACTCATATAATGAATTTCTGTGGTGTCATGGTGCGTGGCTCCGTAATATTTTTCACTTTCAAATTTTTCATAGAAATTCAGTTTTCTTTTTTTTTGCTGTGATCTGTATTTTCTGTTTCGTTTTTGCTCTGGTGATTTTCTCTACAATTACCTTAGCATAACTAGTAAAAGCATGATTATAAGAAATTTGGTTTGATAAAAACAAACAGAACCAATAATAAAGTTTGGTTAGGTCTTTATGCTTTGCATTTTCAATATTTTCATCTAAAGCTATACTAGCATTCCTTTCACAATATATATATATATATATATATATATATATATATATATATCCAAAGAGCAGATCAACTACGGTTTATTAAAAATCTTGAAATCAGTCAGACAAAAACAAAAAAAAAGAAAACTAGCTTATTGAGACATTGGATTAACTTCAGTCAAATGAAAACTAACCTCCTACCAACTGGGGGCCTCTTCATAAGTTGGTCTGTGGGTGGCTCAGTGGCTAATGCAAGTGCGCCAAGAGTGTCCATAATTAGATTAACCCACAAAAGCTGGTAATTATAAGGGACAAAAATAAATAGCAATAAATGATAAATTGATCATAAGGACAAAATTGGTAAATAATTTGTTAAATAATTTCATAATAAAACAGGAATTTTAGAGGCTCTCCACCTCAACAGCATTCAAAGGAACATCCCCAGACGAAACGGCAGCAACCACATTAATCACAAGAGCTGCAACATTAACAGTGAGCTGAAACTGAATAAACTTCTGAATATTCGCATATACAGATCGACCCCACCGAACAACCTGGAATGAATATTATTAAGATTAACCAACTATCCAACTTAACAACAGAGCAAATGAGTAGTATAGATAAAATAAGAAGCTCAATCTGACCTTCACCACTGAAGCAAAATTATCATCAAGAATAATGATGTCTGAGCTTTCTTTTGCAACTTCAGTGCCCTGTATTCCCATTGCAAGACCAATATCGGCCTAAAATCCAAAACGAAGCCTGAATAAGTAAATCATGTGAAATTTATGGTGTCCTACGAATCAATATATAAGAGTTAAGTGCTTAGATTTAGCTACATCATGCAGTGCTGGAGCGTCATTTGTACCGTCTCCTGTAACAGCAACAACATGGCCCCTTTTCCTTAAAGCTTGGACAAGCAAAAGCTTGTCATTCGGAGAAGACCTTCCCATTACCTAAGAGAGATGGAAGCTTTCAACTGAGAACCGTCAACCTTTAAAATTTTTAAACTTGCAGTTTTAACAGAAAAAGGGTACAAAGAGAGGTAAATGCTATTGTCGACTTAGATTACATTAACAATTTTTTAATGGAACAAATAAAAATAGCTAAAAGCTAAATGTTTTTTTTCTTTTAGCTGCATTAAATTTGATCCACTAAAATTTTGACGAGCGATGAGAGACATGCAAAAAAAAGTTCTATATTTTCATATGGAAAAAAGTTTCCTCACAGCTCTCACCATCTATTGACTTGTATGGGTGCAAGGACAAACATCAATCTGTTGGCTTAAAAAACCTTACGCCCATTAATCCATCCAGATTGGATGGATGGTGGTATCCTTGAGAAGTTGTTTTTCTGCCTAAAAGTGTATACTATATACACACACATACATGCATGCATAAAATGAAAATTGTGTTTCCATATGAAAATATAACCTCTAAATAAATATAGATATACATATACATACACATATACATGCATGCATAAATCTCTAACAATATTTTTATAAGAATAGGATTTCTTTTCCTTCTCTATCTCTTATTCAATCTAAATTTTAAAATGGAGAAAATTAAATATAATTAAGATGAAAAACTCATCTACTTTTAATTTTTAGCCGCTTTTAATTATTTCCATCAAAACTCACTATTAATGATGAGGGGTGTAGAATGAAAAAGCTATAGGGTTCTTAAGCACACATAAATAAATTATTACATGCACGAATGCATGTACGCATCATGCATGCACATATAAAATGAGAGGAGCTGGCTACTATACATTTAAAAGCATAAAAATTACTTTTCTCACAAATCTTGCCAATTTATTAATATTTCTTAGAAAATAAGTTGCAAAGCTATGTGAAAGAAAAATCATTCCTATTCTTCTAAATATATAATAACATCTCTCTATTTAATGTATATTAGTAAGCATACATCTGTCTGTATAAAAAAGCTACAAAGAGACTTCTATACTTTTGCAAGTATTTACATTTCCTTGCATATTTCTCATCATCTATCTCAAATTTTAAATGGATCAAATTTAAATAGCTAAATATAAAAACCTATTTTCTATTAATTTAAAATCTAACATGAACGGAGTGATAAATATAAAAAAAATAAGTTCATATCTAAATGTACCTATAGGCAGGAAATAAAAGGATCTTGAAAAACAACAAGATAATTAAATTATTCCAAACAATCTTACTGATATCTTTTCAGCAATTTCTTCTCTAGCTTTCTCAGAATAAGCACGAAAAACTTTCCCCTCTATTAAAGTTGGTTCTGTCGCTTCCTCTTCTGAATGAAGGATTCCACAGTCCAAAGCAATAGCTTTAGCAGTCTGAAGATTATCCCCAGTCACCATGCGAACCTAGTCATTGATAAACAGTTCTTTTGAAAGTGTTTTCTCGCACAGTTTAATATGTAAAAGAAGAATACCCTAGGTTAGCAACAATATACAGAAAATTTAGTGCTTGACCCAAACAGATCTTAATCGCCACAATATAGGCTATGTTCTTCTATACTTTGCAACAAAATACTCAACTCATAAGGTGCACAAGAAATTCCATACTAATCACAAACCGAACATGTAGCCACCAAAAGATCACAGTAATATGAGCCAAATATGAAGAAGGTTATTCACTCTCTTTCCCGATAATGTGGAAAAGCATCACCTGGTTTTCAAATATCTGAGTTCCATTCCACAACCATAAGTTTGTTTAAGTGAAAAAGAAATAAGTTGAAGAAATTCCATCACGGTGGTACTTTAATATTTATTTATATTTTAGTTTCTTTTCTGTCCTATTCTAAGAGCTGATGTTGAATATATATTCTTCAACTAAAACTAAAACAAATCTTTTCTGTAGTTAAGTAAAATATCAGAAAAACATATATTTTTGAAAACATACAGAAATCAAAATGCTAAAAAAGGTCTGACAAATACATTGTATTTAAGATATAACAATTCATGGTATATTACCTTGACGCCTGCGTTAGCACATAGTTCCACAGCATCTCTAACTCCAGGTCTACAAGGATCCTATAAATATAATGATATTTATTAGTAATTGTACGGTAAATGAATGGAAACAAGAAAATAAAGTATCAATAAACAAACGGTACAAAGTGCTAAACAAAACAGTTAGCCTTAATGCAAACTAAATGAATAAATAAAAAAAATGAAAAAGGGTAATATATCAAAATGATTCTTCGTGTGTTCAATTTATTTTCCGATTATAAAAAGTCCTGAAATGGTCTCCAAGTTCAACAAAAATAATAAAACAAGTCTAATGATTTAACACTGCTAATATATTCACTAAAAAGGGCGTAAATAATTTAATTTTTTCTTTTTAAGGAATTAATGATAGGCTGCCAAAAAAAGTCTAGTGTTTATTTTTCATTGAAATACATTTATAATTATTCGATTATGTTGCACAAACTATTATTAAAAATATAAATTGAATTGAAATACATTATAATAAAAAGTATTTTTAAGTGAAGTAAATTCTACTTAACACTTTTATTTTTTTTATAATAGTGTGTTATAAAATAAATACACATAATATAAACATCAGAATGAAGAATAAATACATCAATTTTTTTTGGCATCCTACTATTATATCATCAAAAAGAAAAAAACTTGTACCAAAATTGTACCATTTCTTTTAACGAATGCAATGATGGCATTATATCATTGAACTTATCTTATTAGTTTTGTTAAACGTATGGTCTACTTTAGGACTTTTCAAAGTCAAAGACTAAATTGAGCATATGCCAATAATCAAGAGACCATTTTGATAAATTATACTTTTTAAGTTATAGGACATCTTCATTAGCTGTATTACAACTTTTAAGGTAAACTTTACAAATCTTAATCATTTACTCCAACCTTTCATCAAAATAAATTTAAATTAAGAGCTCTTAATATAATTTTAGACGAGAAAGGATAAGGGCTACACACCCATTTCAAAATGGCCATCTTACAATTTTAATGTGTCCAATTTACTCCAATAAACTTTAATAAATAATCAAATAACCCTGTTTTAGGATTTTCAAAGTGTTCAAAAAATCCTAAACCATTGAAACAAACAGGATTAATTGAGAGTGCTTTGACCTTTTGGAAATATACAACATATAAACTTTTATTTGAAACAACAAATTTTGATAGCCCTCCTAGCTGAAGTGAGTGAGAAGAACATTAACATGGGTTAACATGGGATCAAATGCATATCATAATCACACTAATTTATCCACATCTATTTCATTTAATTTAGAAAATTTTACTTAGAAATTAAAATCCTCAAATTTCATCCAAAATTTTACAATATGACCAAATTAAACATAAATTTTTGAGTTGATGAATACTTTAAGCACATGGACAGCTTGAGATTAAATAGAATACACTGAAATTGTATTGAATCATTTTTGCAAATTACTAAACTTTAACTTGGGCAGATATGAGCAATCTAACCCCAATCTTGATGTTTTTTTCTTCTTTTTTGCTTTTTTAAATTAAACTTCTTGATATGTTTAAACCCAGTGCTTTTACATAAGCTGAGCAATTTTTGTGCGAGCCAAATGCAGCAATTTAATTTCCAATTGAACATAAATTTAAGAGCGTGAACTACTTACAATAATACGGTTTAAAATGCTGCTAAATTGTAACTACATAAAAAGCACAAGTTTTATTTTCATGATACTCTCATAATGAAAACTATTTTTGCCAGGAGTTTAATCTTTTAAAAAGGTCACAAAAACGATCAAACTACCACAAGTAGCTGGCTGAAAATGTCTTCTAATAGCCAACCAATGTGTCCAACTGACATAAATGGATTTGTAATAACCTAATAAGTTGCCTTAACTTTAATACGAGTAAAATGTAGCATGCTACATATATGAATTTCATGAAATTAATCAGATTTTTTTTTAATGTGTGAAACTAAAATCAAGTACGCAATCACACTTGTGCAGATCTAGAAAGAAGATAATCAAACAAAAACATCAGATAATGGACTGCAGACCTTTATCCCTACGATACCAAGTAAAATCAGATCATTTTCAGGCATTGTCCAATTATCCCTTTCTTGCTCCTCAGGTAAATTTTTTATTTCATACAGCCTGTATGCAAAAGCAACACAGCGAAGACTAAGTGCTGCCATATCTTCAATAGCTTTATTAAAGAAGTCGATCTGAAAAATGGTAAACATGAAAGCCAAAGACTGCACTAAGAAGATAATCAACCACAAAAAAATTAATATACAGAAAAATCAAGGAGAATTTGTAAGCAACACCTGAACTGAGCTAATTTCCTGCAGGTGACCATTTGAATCCATCCAGCTGGTGCAAGAAGCTAAAATTATCTCAGCTGCTCCCTTCCAATGTACACGGAGGACTTCAGAGTTTGCCTGTATATACATGTAAATGCATAGAGAGAGGCAGAAGTGAACAAAAGAGCACCCTAGCATGTAAACATAAATGTAAGGGAATAACAGAACTAGTCAGCATAATATAAGAAATTAAGATATCATAAAACTATATCAGAACAACTCTGTCGTATGGATTTTAACGCAATTAAAATTTTACCTCAATCCTTGATCATGATAAATTTTTACCAACAATTATTAAATATCTTAATCATTCTTATTTATACATCTAATTGAAATAAAAAAATTAAAGAGGTTTAGTATCATTTGCCAAATGTTATATAGAACTGGTTCAACAATTTCATAAGTTCATTATTTTTTAAGAAATGCCAAAGTTTTATAATGTCAACTACTATAATATGGAACGCAATAAGAATTTCTCCTTATTCCCTATAGATTGAATCTCCCTTTTAATATTTTCTCATTCTTTCATTGCATCTCATACGAACCTTCCCATAAAAAATGAGTATGTCTTATCTTTTCAATCCCCTACCCTTTTATCACCAAGTTTTTCCTTGGATACGTTTACTTCATATGCTACCAGCCATCACTTTGCCATAAGGCCTAGCACTATAATAAATATTGTTTAACAAAAAGTTAGCATAGAAGAATGTTAGTGTCCTTGAATCACTCTCCATTCATCCTTATAGTTCTTTCTTATGCATGGAAAACACTAGAAACTATTCCTTCAAACCGTCAACAGCCAAGATCTTCTCATTCTCCTCAAGCTCCACCTTTTCTCGTCCTGAGTCCACCTTCAGCTGTCTTGTAATTTCAGATCCATCATTATCATTCAACAGTTCTGTGAACCACCCATTTTTCCTTTCTGCCTTGTAATAATCTTTTCTTGAAACATCTTATCCTTAGAGCAACTTCTTCAATCACAAACCATAATACTGATGTTTGCTCATTATCGCCCTACTTTAGATTTGATCATTTACCACATTAGATTCATTCACCTTTGGATGCTACTATCTACCTCTTCGCCCGTCATCCCTGCAGTCAATCACTACCTATTTTTTGTATGGTACAGCTGGTTGTATCTCATTTTATCAGTCAACATACAACCACTATAATTCCCTTATAAAACTCAAACCTCCCAATAATTATGCCTTAATCATTATTCATGCATCTTCACATGAACATATAAGGACACACTCTGTTGTGCACATGACACTTATATCCACCATATTTTATCATAGATCCTACATCTATCACATATCCCACACAGTTCCACACATGTTGTGATTTATATATTTGAGCACGCACCTCATTAGATGAATTCGTTGCATGCAGTCATGCTGCATCTTTACATTGCAAACATTATCAACAACAATCACCACTCTGTGTTTAGACTAGAAAGTATGCATGAGACCTTTAAGGCTTTAGAGAACTCTCCAGAGTTAAAATGCCATTGAGAATTGATGAAAATGATATTTTGCCTAAATGTTGGATAACTGTGATGATCTTTACGTTCATGACTTCCTCAGATGAATTTTCTCATATCCACCTCAACTTCGAATTTCTAATTTTCATTCATCGATTTCTAAGACAATAAGTTTTTCCTCCAACAACTGTAACACTCAAAAAGTTTTTTACAAACAAAAGAAATTGATTCAAAGCAATTTTAACTTGGTTCATCATCATGCCATTGTAATCAGTATCATGTATATTGTGGCCATACTTATGCGCATTCAAGCTAACTATTAGCGATTTAAATGTCATTTGCTTATTAAGGCATTTTACCTAAACCTAACTGGCCTAATTTAGACCTTCTAAGACATTCCCTACGTCCTAGCGCTTAACCTAGCACAATAGACCAGCCTAGAGCTAATGTCTAGCTCATCATAACTCACTTGAATCAATAAATGATATCCACAATTTTTGGTTTAATCCAAATCCATAGAAACTATTTCCAAGACAACGTAGAAAAACTCAGAAGCTTTCCTGGCCGAAGCTTTCCTGGCCATCAAAATAGCTTAATCAGGCAATATAATAAAGCTCACCAATGGCCAACACCCCCAATCTGTCATTCAAATCGACCACTTTTTATGAATGTTTTTGTTATTCTGTGATTACTAATAAAACCTATTTCAAGCCAAGGGTTTTCTAGTTCAGCAAATTAAAAAATGAATAAAGGAAAATTATCTTTTCCACTAATGAATGATTCGATTCTTCCACGGTTTTCTGATTTTATTTCAATTCCTGCCTTCATTCTTTTGATACATTCATTTGTCTAGTTTTCAAAATTTCCTTATTATCTCATTATAGTTTATCCCCAAGTCAATTTCTTCGCTCTTGAACATATTAAAAACCCAGCCGCTTCAAGTGCACATTCTACTATTGTTCAATTGCTGTCATAAAAAAGTTAATGAAAATCAGGTTGAGCATTGTAAAATGTGAATATTAAGACAGAATATAGATGGAGAACAAAAAACAGAGAGTACATCTAGTGAATGCAAGATATTAAAGAATAAATTTAGGTGATATCGACATGCACAATCGCTGGTAAAAATTGCACCGACAAATAAATTATTATTGAAATACTAGGAAGGTAGAGAATAATATTAAAGTAAAACAACTACATATTGCAAATGTGGGTGTATTATGTTTTAACATTTCATGCATCCTTCAGTAAAAAAAAATACAGATAACCGAAGTGAGAGGATTCATAAAGCAAGCCCAAAGTAGGTGAGACAAGAATAATTATGATAATAATAATAATGGCAACATTTAGTACAGGAAAGGAGAACAAAACATAAGTCAAGGGAAATGAAAGAGGATAGCTCTTCATGGCCTCCTTAACAAAAAAATTGGCCCACAAAATCTGGTTAATAGAGATAATCACCTCATGTACAGCAACACCTCCTCGCTTCTTCTCTGAGTTGAAGGGAATAGCGTGGAGAATTGATGATTTTGATCTGATATCATCAAACTTCATTCCAAGCTACAATAGCATAAATAATATTGATAACAGTGATCAACAGAAAAAATAAATCATTAAATAAAGATTATAATACCTTGATCCCCCAACTAAGTATTGCCTTTTCTGTAGGGGAACCAGTAACTTCAAAGGGGGCACCATCCTATAGACACAAAAAAAGTTCAGTAGTGATCCCCTTCACGCTTAGCTTAAATAATTAAAAAAAACAACATGCATTACAGCTTAAGCAATATATAGATATACAATATATTGTTGCAGGGATGATTTTTAGAATTTGAAAGGAATATTTCATCAATTTCAGTTTTCCACAGTGAAGCAAACAGCAGAATGACTTGCAAATAAAAGACTGATTTCAGTTATTCATTTTTTTTCAATTAGTAAAAGGCAAAAAATTTAGCTTAGATTACACAAAAATATATATCTGGCTCAGACAAATCAACTTACATTAGTACCACTGAAAAGTTGTAAAAGAAAGGTTACCTCTGGCTCATACACATTGCCAGTTGTATTCTGGGCTATGCCTTCAATCAATGGGGCATATACGGAAGAAAATAACTGTTTTACATCATCTGGAGAAGCAAGCTTTTCTCCACCAACATGTGCTTCCACGACAGTCATCTTAGCCATAAGCAAAAATCCTATTAGAACTTACGATAATATAAAATTCTAGAATAACAACAGAATAAATATAGTGTCCAAAACCTTTGCATCTCATCATCAGAGTGCATTTAATAAATTATAGGGACCAACTAGCAAAAAAAAAATTTTGAATTCCCAAAGAACACTAATCTAATGATAAAAATGTAAAATGCAGCATAAACAGATTACCTGATTTAGTGTTAGAGTTCCGGTTTTATCACTACAGATTGTTGTAGCCGAGCCCATAGTTTCACAAGCTGAAAGCCTACGAACCTGTATTATAACCACTTGAGATTCACAAGAGCTCGAATAAAGAAACCATAGTTTCTTTTTGTTTTTAAAAGAAGCATACCAATGCCTTGTCTGCCATCATCTTTCGCATTGAATATGCTAAACTGAAAATGGAAGACGTTAATTAGCTAAGACAAAAAATCATTTTGTAGATATAAAAGAAACTAAAATAAAATTTAACACTTACGTCAATGTAACAGCAAGTGGGAGACCTTCAGGTACAGCAACTACCACAATAGTAACCTAGTAATCATTTACACAGCAGCTTAGTAACTAGAATAACAAAGAAAGTTCCAAGCCGTAATTGTATTTGGATGCGTACTGCAATTGTCAGAATCTTTACAGCTCCGTTTAGTGCATCTTTAATACTCGTCTGCCCCTTGATGAATTGAATACTTCCATCAGGCTTCTTTGTGTGACCAGAGAAATATCTGAAATCATGTTTAAGCCTTCAGTATGAAATTATAATACTCTGAACACCTCTGCGTTCGTGGATCAATATGCATGAGGTTCACTAACCTAGCCAAAAGGATGACAAGGACAAAAGCAGCAACAGAGAGCCCTACTATCCCAATTAATGTAGCAACACCATTCAATCGAACCTTTGTAACAATATATCACAATTTAATCACATAGAAACAATACATATAATATAATTTAAACAAAAAAGTATATATATATATATATATATATATATATGCATACATGTGAATGGTATTGTAGCATAGTGATTGAGGCTCAAGATTTGAAATATATATAACATTAAGATGAATAACAAAAAAAAAACCTGCAAAGGAGTTTCTTCACCATTGTCTTCTGATATGCTAGCCATCAATAATCCCCATTCAGTATTGATCCCCACAGCAGTGACCTGCATATAGAATAGATCAGATGAGATGGAGCCAAGCAACTAAAGTAAATGAATATTGATCCCCTATGCATATTTAACATAATTTAGATAAAAATACTTAATTAAATTTCTAGAAGTAAAAATAATCTAAGAATATAACAAGGAACGGCAGAGGTACCACCTTTCATATTTAAAATAAAACAAAGTAAATGTCTTAAAATATGCACTCATTAAAGTAACCAAGCCTAACCCAAAGAACAAACTCGCCTAAGGGATGTTCTTAAGCAAAACAGCACAAGTGCTAATCATGAACTTTTGAAAATTACTTCACATTTAAAATAATTTCTTTAAATCATACATGAAGATAGTTGTTCGTGATTACAAACACATACAACTAAAATTTACAAATTTAAAATTTTTAGTGTCATCTCAAAAGTTCCCAGTTTAATTAGAAATAAACTGCTAACTACATAATCTCTTAGTTATTTTGCTGGATTTCCCATGCATCAAGCTCTCAAGTCTCTGAAGTTATACTGAACTAGCAAATTCTTTGCTGAGACATATATTCAAATTAGTGCAAATAGCAAGTGAATACAAAACACTAATGCATAACCGTCCCTACATGGGTACATTGCTGTTATGAAAATACTAATATAAGAAACTCACAAGCATAGTCCCATAACCATCAGCAACTTTGCATCCAGACACCAAGAAAGGCTTTTTCATATCCTTATGTGTCTGCAACAGATTAATTCAATAATATGGTACATTCACATAAAAGAACCATATTTAAAAAAATCAAATAAAAAAGTAAGAATCTCACAATTTTGCTTTCTCCAGTGAAGCTTGATTCATCAACCGCCAGGGAATGTCCAGAAACTAAAATTCCATCAGCAGGAACCTAGACAAAAAAATTTAACTTGTGTTAATAAAATAAAACAATATGGGCACAGCACGTGAAAAAAAAAAAGCTGGCATGATCAAACGAGCCTACCTGATCACCGATATTTAGCGGTACTAAATCACCAACAACAATATCAAATATTGAAATTTCAACCCTTCTACCACCTCGAATAACCTGACCATAAATGATATCTCTAAAGCATAGTCATTGTGAAGCATTGTAACTAATTTGTGTATTACTTTTTATTATAACAACAAACCTCCAAATGTATGTTCCGCTTCTCCTCATTAAGATTTTGGAATTGAAGAGACTGCTTATAATCACTTGTAGCTACAAAAAAAGTGAAGTACAACTAATAAGTTGAATAAGAATTTCATAAGGTTCATTTGTTCTATTGAAACAAGCTTGCTAACATAAAAAAAAAACCCAATAAATGTTTAGATTTGTAAAGAAAATAAACAATGAAGTAACTTCATAAACAATACTATAAACAAAATGCAAAAAAAGTTGCTATGAATGCAAATGCTTTGTACCAAGTTTTGAAAAAAATACTTCCAAGTTCCACAAAAGATTATTAGCAAATAATAGTAAAGTAGTAAAGGGTGCACTTTAAATAAAGTAGAAATATAAATCCAAATTAGCTCAAAAATAAGTATGTACAAATCTCCTAGATTAAATGCTTCATCAAATTCATCTCCGGTGAAATTCCTAACAGGTTCACTATTCCTACAAACTAAAACAAACATGGAAAATAGCATTCAATTCACGTGAGCCTAGCAAGTTAATGAGCTCATGTGTTAAAAGAATGCCCTGAACAGAGTGAATAAAAGAGGATACAATTTGGATAAAAGGGGACAGAAACATGAAGGAAATATCAATCTAGGAAGCATACCCGTAACAAAAATAACAAGGATAACAGCAAAGGCAATGCTTCCACCATCATACCATCCTTCATTGATACCCTGTATCAAATAAAAAGAACAGATACCATAAGAATAACATAGAAATAGTAACCAAACATGTGCTGATATTCATCTAGAAGAGCAAAAATTTTCTTGAACAAGAAATTGTAAGTTAACATCATATTTTCAAAAAAAAAAGTTATCATACAAAAAAGCACAGTCAAATGTTTTGCTTGATAACTACAAAATGCTACTTATTCGGACATGACCTAGAAACAAACATTGCATTTTATCAATTACATTTAAATAGACCGGAACAGGATAACCTGAATTTTCCAAGTATATGAGTAATCGTAATATTTAGTAGACCTATAATGCATATTGCAAGATGCTACAGAATTCAAGTTTTTGATACAGATCAAAGATATTTGTGTATGATAATGCATTCTAATTCTTTTGGTAAATGTATAATATTTTTCTTGGTCTTCTTCCTCTGGATGCACTATATAGTATTTGCAACAAAGTAGGCTATAGATCATACAGGCGTCTATAATATTGATCACATACAATTTTTTCTTTAAGATTTTCAGCAGAAAAGACTACTCATATCTCGCTAGGCCATCCATCCATGTGGAGAGATCTCTTGTACATCTCATACGGACTCAAGATTTTGACCATGAGAAGGAATTCTGGGTCAAACCAATTTGGGTGGCGTTCTCAAAATGAAAATCAATTTCTACAACTATACTTTGATCAACATTTGGGAAATATCTCAGAATTGATGAAACCACCTTAAACCTAATCCGTTCATCTTTGGTTTGTATCTTAGTTGAGTTAAACTTTAGTGCAAAACTTTCTTTTTAAGTTTGAGTTGGGTCAATCAATGATATTTGAAAATGTACCAATATTGTTTGCATTATAGCCCATTCTTAATGGGACGGATGCTTGTTAGAGATCGCACTTTGATCTTGTGAGGATCCGGTGCCGGGTCAGCGGGAGCTAATCCAGCACCGGTTATGGGGAATAACAACAAGTCCTCTAGCTGCAAGATCATATTGAGTGATTTGAGAGATAAATATATAGACATCAAATATAACTCATTTATTCATTAATTCATAAGTCTCTTGATTACAAGGATCAAAATAAAATGTTACAAACTTTTAAAAAGAGTCAAAAAGAGTGATAATTCAGCAGGAGGCAGTATCAGTGCTGCTTGGTTCTTAGCACCTTTCTTCTAGACGAATTCCTGATCTAGGCACGTTTCAAAAGTGCGAGCATTTGAATACCAGTTAATTGTGAAGCTAAGTACTGATAGATGTCTTCTTTACAAATGTTAAATAATAAGCAAAATAATCAATAATTTGACATAAAATAAAAATTGTATAAAATTAACCCTGCAAACCTGTCTCAATTGCATTGAAACTTTAGCATAAAAGTAATTGCAGTCATAAAAATAAATATAAAATTTTAGTGTTTGTTATGTGGCGCAAAATGTGATTTTGTTGAGCAAGTACAAAATCGAGAAAAATAGGTTAATCTTTTCTTTTTTATATCCAACTTCCCTCTATATCTGCCCCCTCAAGGGGCTTATCAGTATAGGTTCCTTATGACTCTCGATGTCGGACAACCCCGTCCTAGCAGTTGTCTGATCAGACTAAAAATATATCAACATGGAACCCTTGCCTCTCAGTTATTCAAATTTTTTCATATATCATTTTACGTTACTTTTTTTTAAAAGCATTTATATCAATTTTGTGCGATGCTGAGCGGAAAATCATATTTAAACAAAAGTAATAAAAGACATCTGGTACCTTGTTCTTTAAGTTTGGATGAGTGATAGTTTGCTCAATCTGCATTTAGGTTTTTGATATTTTTAAATTAGTATTTAGCCAATATTATTATCTTCGTTTCTATTATATTTCTCTTTTATTTTCTCAATTTGACAGAAGTCCGTATATTAAAGTTACTGATGTGTTAATAATATTTATAATAGCATTATTATTATTATTTTAATAATAATAATAATAATAATGTACGAAAAAAAAGATATAATGGAAACGACTATATAAATTGTAGAAAATAATAATAATAATAATAATAATAAAATGTCATAATTAAAATGCCTAAATTGGATATAACAGAATTGAAGTAATAATCATTTAATAACATTTGTATTGTTCTCATTATTAATTTATGAGAACAATAATAATGTGAATGACTAATATTTTCATAATAATGAATATTAAGTATAATAAAAAAAATAAATAAAAATAGCAAAATCTCTCCTCAATTTCCTAATCTTTTCCTTCTCCTCTTGCCTAAGTTAGTGTTTTCGGACAATGGAGGGAGGCCGGAGCAGAGGGGCGGCGACCGGAGGCTAGGGTTTGATGGAGAAGAGGGGCTGTGGGGAAGAAGGAATGGAAGTTCCGAGAGGAGAGGAGCTGTGGGGAAGAAGGAAGGAAGGTTCGGCGCCACCTTGTCGAGCGGGGGAGAAACATAGAGGGAGAGAAGAAAATTTTTAAATAATTATTTTAAGTTAAAATTTCACAATTTTTCGTTGTTAGACGTCCAAAATAACGAAACTTGACACCGAGGTATGTTATTATGTAACGAACACCCTCGCATCAAAAATTTTCGATTCGGATAAATATTTTATTTTTAATTATTTTTTGAATTTTGAAACTTCAAAAATTAATTGAGGCCGAACTGGCGCTCAAAAATAGATGAAACTTTTCGAGCAACCTTTAAATAATATACTTAACATAATGACACAAAAAACGATGAATTCGGACATGTATATAATTTTCTCAATTTATTGGATTTAAATAATCTAGAAAAATAAAGTGGGAGTTTCTGTTATCCGAATTCTCCCAAACTATGGCATTTTGATCTAAAAATTATTTCTATCTAAGGAAAATTTTGTCTGCCCTAATTTGAAATTCCCCGAGTCCTGATTTCAAGGGCGGGATCTAACATAATTAGCAAAATAACGATATTGGGTCGTTACAAATCTCCACCCTCCCTATTATTTTTAAGTGGCAGTAGAGGTATGGTGAGAGAGTTGCAAAACTCACAATATCACCTCCCTCTTGGCCTTGGAAGACCATTAAGGCAAGTTCACGAGCTAGGATCTTGCATTACAAAGTCTTGTTTAAGGCCTTGCATTGAAAAGTCAATATCACTGGCAATCTCCCATAAAATGTTGATTTTATGGATTTTAGATGTTAAATAATAGATAGATGCTATCTATGATTCTTGGTTGTGTGGATATACTCATACAAATCAATGGTTACTCTATTAGATGCAATAGAAAAGAAAAGTAGAAAAGTGTTGGATATCTATATCTATGAGCTCAAAATCTTTATGATCAAAGTAGACATTTTTAACTGACATAATAGACAAAATCTAGTCATTAAAGATCCTAAATTTTGATTATTTTAATTTTTTTTTATTAAACCTCATGATCTTCTTTTAAGTGATCCACTTTATTTCAATAAAAAAATTATATAATTTAAGCAATGTATGTATGGGGGGGTAGTCGTGATTTCTCTCCTTAGTCTATAAATCTTGGTCTTCACTGGGGCATCATAGCAATGAGATCTTCAGTAATATCTCTCTTCTCCATTTATCGACGTCAGCTTGTTCTAAGTCCTTTCAGCTACTTAACTCAGTGGGTTAAACATTGATTGTCTGGGTTGCCTGCCTCAGCAAACCCTTGTATGTGCATCAAAGCTGCGACAGAGATTGTGGCCAAGTTCACCTTAATCTTGCCTCTCCTTCTCAAACTTATTTGTCAGTTAGCTCTTTACTCCTCGATGAGGATGCACCACTATGTAACTCCCTCTCCATGAAAGATCATGTCGAAGTCTCAATGCTTTCATCATCCAACACTCAAATCGTTCAAGTCCACCCACCACCTTACCACGCAGCTGAGCAAGGCTCCTCCTCTGAAGGTGTCCCTTACCCATTTATATCAATTTGCAGAGGGTTTGGGGTGACACTGCCTCCTCTTTTTAATCGTTGGTTGTTGTTGGTACCATGATTCTTGGTTTTCTTCAATCATTGACCTATCGATCAATGGATTGGCGCCAGGTTATGATAAAACTACTAATCCTCATTTAGTGGATCAACCCTTTGCTTAGTCACTAGTGTTGCAAGGTTCAGCATTACTTGAGATAAAACCTTATAGCATCTGTTAAAGTTTTAGTGGCATTAGGACATCATCCCCTGCCCTAGAGATAATTTTACTAGTTTTTGGTGAGGGATGGCAAAACTGTCTTGCTATTCTGGAATGAAGAAATTTGAACACTAGCAAGCCCTTCCTATTCTCATTAATTAGTAGGTTTCCACACAATCGTCCATCCATGTCCTTCATCAAACTAAGCTAAATATGTTTCAAGTTTTGAGTAGTTGATCTACAGGGTTTATTTACTGTAAGCATGTATTTGTGAAATTTAATAATAGCAAGGATTATATGTAGTTGTTGGCCCTTCAATCCAAGTTGAATGATTCCCCATGTGCCTCCTTAAATAGTCCCCATGATTTGACTCCATTTTAAATCTATAATCATGCCAGTTTGTTTTATGCTCCCTAAACTAAATAATTTTTGAGCAGCCAACCTTAGGTGAGCCTACCAAGAAGATCTATCATCCATATGAGATTAGTATCTAATTGAACTTAATATCACGATCGCTCACCCAAATTAGGATTGAATGCGAATTTGGATTTAGGTAAGAGATTACAAGTGAAAACCTTCCTAAATGTTGTTTAAATTGTAAAAACAATTCAACATGCTGCATCGACATGATGCATCAACCTTTTATAGACATTATCCAAACTTACAGCTACACCAGGACTCTAGCAATTATGAGGAACCGTTATAGGTTAGTTCTTATTTAAATTGATTGTTTTCTCTCTTTGATGAACTCAGAGAAAGTGGGAATTGGCATCTACCTCTACTCCCCTAGAATTGGCATCTACCTCTAATTCACCTACTGTTGAGTCGATAAACTTGGTTTCGCTTCCAATATGGAGTTTCCAGGTTATCCTCATCCCATCAACCCTTGTGTGATTGGGGGGTTAAATTTTCTAAGACTGGACAACATCTAAAGGCTTGTATAGCTCGAGACTTTGAAAGCGCAGAAATGCTTCATGACCCACCTTCATTTGGAGTTACTAATGAGTACTATTGAACATTTTGTGAATTTGACTCATGAGCCTATTATTCTTTGAAAAATGTTACGTGGCTCCCAAACCTAGTGTATTGTTTAAACTGAAATCTAGGAATTCAATGTTTGGCATGAAGAAAAAAAAGAAGAATAAAGTAAAATTTTGAAGCAAAAGTTTTACCCTGCTATAAATAGCAGCTTGTGGTAATCCTTTCACGGCTGAATTCCTCTTTTACGCGGAAGAAACCAACGTTGGCGGAGAAGTTCAAAGAAGAACACACAAATCGCAAGAAGACGAACGCAAGCGGAGATGTTCGATTAGGTCTCGTTCGATTCGTTTTTGTTCGCACGAATCTCAAACGAAGGTCGTTATTGATCGTTTGAAGCTTCGACGAATTGCACAAATCGCAGATGAAGGTCGTTCGATTCATTCTCTTTCGATTCGTTCTCGTTCGATTCGTTCGAAGGTTTGCACAGATCACAGATGAAGGCCATTCAGCGGATCGTTTGAAGTTTAGACGGGTTGCACGAATCACAGATAAAGGTCATTTGATTCGTTCTTGTTCAAAGTTTTAAAGAACCGCATGAATAGCAGACGAAGGTCGTTTGATTCGTTCTCGTTCGATTCGTTCTAAGGGGATCGATGTGCCTTCGATTCTCCTTGAATTCACTGAAGAAGGTAATTCTTATAAATCCGTTCTTGTGGCTTCGTTCGAAGATCGTTCTCGCATAAATCGAGAGTTTTCTCTTCGTTCCAGAAAGCACCATAAGCACCATGAACCAAATTATTTGCAGACAAAAAGTTGTCAGGGACAAAAAAATTACTGGCCATAAGAGAATATTTTAAAAAAAAAATTAAGAGGGTTAATCTTATCCCCGCAAAATACTCAAACACCACATTCTGCAAAATTTCTTCATTCTAAACAGAATAAAATAATCAAATTATATTATAATCAAATTATTTTAACTATATATTTTGCATTCCAAACAGTCCATAAAAGGTAAAAGTATATGCTAGAGATTTATTTGATTTTATAAATCTAAGGTTTACTGTATACACCAAGACAATAGTAAGGCAAACTAAATTAACATGCTTGTATTGAATTTTATCTTATTGCTTGTTTACTAGGACCCTTCTAACGTACTATCTCTTTTATTATATATATATATATATATATATATATATATATATATATATATATACATATAATTGTAAAGCATATATATAACATTGCAAAAGAACAAAATTTGGAAACAAAATTATGTGGCAGTAGTATTTATCAAGAGTATAATGGCCAAAAAGAATATTGTCTTGGATTCATTGATTCGAATTCTCCAAAAACAATTTCAATAAAGAAGTCTTGCATATTTTGTAGAGAAAATTCATATTGCATGTCATTGAAAATCACCAAAATAAAATACAAATACAAAAAAAATCAAACCACAAGATCACATGCACAAACACACAAGATTTTTATGTAGAAAATTTAAGAATAGGAAAAATTACGAAATCACACCACTAAAAAAATTCCACAATATTAAGAATAAAATTATAAAGTTACTGAGAATTAGACCCTTGATAGAGGAAGAAGATGGTGCCACCCTTTTTAGCCTCCAAAATAGGACTATTACACAAGCCCTAATCTTCACTCTAACCCCTCTTTGTTCTCACTCTTGTCCTTCCAGTGTTTCCATAGATAATCTTAACGCACACAAAAAATAGTCTTAACCAAGCCCTAAACCACCCACAATAACCCAAGGGACGCATCCTTACGGGCCATGACTATTGCAGACTCTTGGGCGCCCAACCCTCTACTGAGGCTGGCATGTCTCAGGCACCTGGGAGCACCTGGGCGCTCAGGCCAATGAGCTGAGGCGAGCCTAAGCGTCCAAGGCGAGGCTTGCCTAGGAGCCTGGGCTCCATACCATAACATGTTTTGTATTCATTCTTTCTTTTTTATATAAGAAATATATGAAAGGATGAGAATAACAAATCTTCTCAAATTGAATCAATAAATGTAATATTGCTTGCTTCAAGCTCATTCCTCTAACTTATTTAATGAAGAACAATCTTCAAGAAAAAGGTATCATTTTCATTTTGAATAATACCACAATTTGTGTTCAATAATTCCTAGTTGTTATTCTTAATTTTATTTCCTTTCTTGCAATTTACCTTTCCTTTAATACCATTAACTAATTAATTTTCATTACTTTAAAGGGCGTGAATTTTCACAAACTTTTTTATCAAGAAAAGGGAAAATGAAATTCTAAATATTAGCAATGACCTAAGCTCTCCAAATAATGATCTGCATGAAACAATGAGGGTTAGTGTTATAATGCTAATTACCCATTTTCAAGATAAAGTAATAAGAGAACTTTGAGAATATTAGAAAATCAAGCTTTATGGTATTTTTCGATCAATATGTAATTCAAATTTACTTATTTTTATTTACTAGGTTCAACACACAACATAAGTATATTCAAAAGTTAGTTGTCAAGATTTTAACCGTTAAAAAACTTACAAACAAAAAAGATGTTTAAAATGCAGGTTATAAAAGATAAGTTGTACTAAAATTCCCAAAGAAAACACAAAACACAAAAGATTATTAAAAAAAAGTTTAAAGCAGTTAAAAAAATGACTTGAACATATTTCTCAAGATAGATGAACACACCTCAGTTTTTATGCCCAAAACTAAGGATATAACCGCAGCTAATATAAGGATTACAAGAGTTAGATCTTGACAAGCTTCCCAGAGAAAAACCTATTCACAGGAACAGCATGCTTCAAAAGATATTACATAAATAATACCAAATTTGAAAAGAGCATATCAGTAAACATGCCAAAAAATTTCTTCCTTTCTTCTGAGGATATGTGTTTGCCCCAAACACATTTCTCCTGTGTAACAATTCTGTGTCGTTTCCAACAATTCCTTTATCCAAACTAGTCCTCAAGAGATTTGACAAGCCTTTTACCTATATATAGATATATATATATATATATATATATATATATATATAAATATTCAAAAAAAAAATTAATATCTTTGGAATAAGAGACATTAAAATGTGCTATAGGACGCTTGCCCCTCCATATTCTTGCAGAGATGAGAAATCGTGATCTCTGGTCATGGTAGTGAGCTGCTCGGACCCTAATCCAAAACTATCACTAGACAGTGATGGCATTACATCGGTTGCACCTTTAACCACATGCAGATCAAACATATAAAAGACCAGTCAGGAAGCTAGCAAAGTAACCAAAACTACAGCACAGCAACAAAATAGAGCAATAAATCTTTTAAAGTTTGGCTATTATTGACAATCTTAAAGATGTTTTAAATTAGGTTTTAAGTAGTCACGGATGGGGGCACAGCAGTATTAGTTCTTGTTCCTCAAAACAACAGCAATATTAGTTTATATCCCTCAAAGCCACATAAGCATATAAATGCAAATGCATTCAGATAAACAAAATAAAGAAGCCCATGATTCATGTTACTTATGCTAAAAAAGAGGGAAAATTTAGTATATCCAGGATAAATAATAATAAATAGTCTTCCAGATAAACTAAAACAGAATATTTTTAAAGCTCTGAAATACAAAATTAACCTGATGCCTCTATTTCACTAGCCTCCTTAAGTTAATAAAGAAGCCCATAATTCTTGTTACTTGTGATAAAAAAGAGGGAAAATTTACTATATCCCAGATAAATAATTATAAATATTCTTCCATACAAACTAAAACAGAATATTTTTTAAAGCTTTGAATAACAAAATTAACATTGAGAGCATGAAAATAGATGTTAAATGCTGTAATCACCTGACGCCTCTCTTTCACCAGCCTCCTTAAAAAGAAAAGCAGCCTGAGCAATTCATAAAAGTAATGAGCATTTTAAAAGAAAAATCTATTCAACTACGCTAATGATTTAAAATTATACCCGTATGACTTGAGCATGTGCCCTAATTTTCCTCCTTAACTGCTCTTTTTCTTCCTCCTTCTTCAAATCCAAGGTATATCTAAACCGACGTGAAGCATTAAGAACAAGAGCAGCTTGCTGTCAAGAAAAAATCCAGTAAGAGAATTGAAGTTCAGATTCAGATTAAATAATATCAACTAATTAGACATTAAGTGTAATAATCATACAACACTCAACTTTTGTGCTCTCATGTTAAGAGTCACTATAAATACAGTGTACTCAGTGCATTGTGCTTCTATCATTGCAGCATTGGGGAGAGGAGTTGATAAGCAAGGTTTTATACAAAAATTGAAGAGAGGGTAACCTTTAGATGTTGCAATGAACCTAACCACTGTCGCTCGCCCATCTACATAAATGAGTAAATTGCCAACTCATAGTCATCATAAATCTTTTTAACAAAAAAATTTGGCAAGTTACACATTATACTTTTGTTTGGCATTGTCTGCATTCCCATGTTATGTAGAGGTCCTTAGCTAAACTTGGATGAAAAAAGCATAGCCAACATGTTGGAAAGGAAGAAAATGAGAAGAGCATTTCTCTAAATCTTGTTACTCTCTCTTTATAACTATCAAATTAATAATTAGTCATTCACATTAATATTATTCTCATTAATTAATAATGAGAACAATTCAAATATTATAAATGACTATTATTTTCAATTTATCAATTTCAATTCAGTCGTTTTGATTCTGACTTTTTCCTTCGTACTTTATATTGATCATAATCTTAAACACTATAATGTCTATAACTGCTTTAATACCAACAAAAAAATCGAACTTCAATTTAAATAGAAAAATGGAAGAAGAACAGAATGAAAGTAAAGATGAAAAATGACTCTTATAATATTGGATTAAAAAGCTAACTTAAGATATCCAAATTTAAATACAGATTGAGCGAACTGTCACTCATCCGAACTGTTGAACTTTTGAACTCAAGGAACAAAGGTACCCAGTACATGACATGTATTATATTTTGCACTTTTACTGCTGCTTAGCTTCGCATATTTGCTTTGAGCTAAATTCATTTGAAGCTTGGTTGGTTGTTAGAAATCAACATCCTTTTTATTCGGGAGTTACTGGAAAATGACATCAGTAACATTAATGTTGGTTGGTTGTTAAAAACCAACATTCTTCATTCGGGGGTTACTGGAAAATGACATCAGTAACATTCGGGGTTGTTACTGGAAAAATGACATCAGCAGCATTCGGGGTTGTTATTGGAAAATGACATCAATTACATTCGAGGTTGTTACTGAAAAATGACATCGGTAACATTCGGGATTGATTACTGAAAAATGACATCAGTAATCTTTATTTGATAAATAATATTTGTTGTAGGAAATTGTTTAATTCGCACTATTGCCTTACTTTCTCTTGCATTTTATTTCCGCCTTACTTTCGCTAATCGCATCTTTTAAGAATGTAATTATTATTGTGTACTGCAGTACTTAGAGTATTCTCTAATTACTGGGAATTCCAATCCCGATATTTTTTTCCGTACAATACTAGGTCAGGTGCTCCTAGGGATTACACGCAAGAATCATAATGCTTAAAAAGTTCAACTGTCGCTGAAATCCACTGCGCTATTTTTGCTTATTTATCTTTTATCTTTTTCTTTATTTTTACTTTTGTATGAGTGTTGAAAAGACCTTGTAATGTGAACATTGAAATAAGTGAATAATATCTTTTGGCTTTTGTATGTGTATGCCCTTTTTCTCTCAAGTTACTCAATATGATCCTGCGGTAAGTAAACGCCCAATGTCGGAACGGTTTCCGCTGAACCGGCGTCGGTCCATCACATTAAATAATATTAAATAATAAGACATTAAGTGTAACAATCATTACAACACTCAATTTTTGTGCTCTCATGTTAGAGTCACTATACTTGGTGCATCATGCTTCTATCATTGCAACATTGGGGAGAGGAGTTGATAAGCATGGTTTTATACAAAAATTATAGAGGATTCCTTCTTAAGTAAATTCAACAGGTAATCTTAAGACATTGCAATGAACCTAACTATCGTTGCTCTCCCTTCTACATAAATGAGTAAATTGCCAACTCATAGTAATCATAAAACTTTTTAACAAACAGAATTTAATAGGCTTACACTTTATACTTCTGTTTGACATTGTCTACATTCCCATGTTATGTAAAGTTCTTTAGCTAAATTTGTGATGGAAAAAGCATAGCCAACAAATTGACCAAATTAAGGCTTAAGAAAATAAATCTGACGAAACCCCTCCTAATTCGATCTTGCCCCAAAAATCAGCTCCGGCAAACTGAAGTAAAGAAGTTCATATGTTAAATTGAAACAGCCAACCAAATTAGGATTTTACTTAACGCCACTTTGCATTTGAGATCATTATAAATAGATCCTATAGCTCATGTTCAATCTAATAAGCTGCATACCTATTGAGTAAAACTATTAAATCCCAAATTCTAATTACTCCATCACTTCATCTGATGCCCCTTTGCTCATGATATCTTCGCCAACAATCTTGCCTTCCCGATACCCTGCAAATCGCAAAAAGGCTATCCCCAATTCAATCTAAGCTAAATACCTATTCACTAAAATTGAATCCTAAATCCTAATCACTCTATCACTTCAAACTTGCATCTCCCTTTGCTCATGATATATTCACCAACAATCTCACCTTCCTAATACCCTACAAACCACAAGGTCAAACTCCCTCCCTTCATCAGCATCTTGCCATCATAACCAAAACCATCACTTCTTCATCTTTAAATCGCTGCTATCACCATGGTCAAACCTACTGCTGACAAGCCTACCATTGTGGCAAACCTGGCCATCAAACATGCCATGCCATAGCTTGTCATCATCCTACTTTCTTCCTACAAAATCTACCAAAATAAACTGTCTAAACTGTCGTCCTACAACAAAGTTCTTTTTCTTAATCCCACTCTTCCAATCACAAATAAATTAGACAATAATTATTCTTGAAACATTGAACAACAATAACACAATTCCAAAATAATTGGCCAAAATTCTAAAATATAGCGTAGAGGTAATTATGTTTGATTTATATGCATATGCATATATATCTTTCATTTATTTATTTATTTATTCAATTTTTTCACAACTAGAGAAGGCCCTTCAACTTCCCAAACTGACAACAGCTCCCTAAAGCTCAATCTCCATGCTATTTTCTGATTTTCCATTAAGAAAAATCTTCTGACATAAGAAAATATTCAGGCAAACGCTATTAAATCTCGCTACCGTCACGCGACAACTTCACCAACTAATCTAGCTAGTACCTACAAATGAAGGAACTTTTAAAGCATCCCACAAAGAGAGAAATCGATTCCCAAATATATCATAAAACTTCAAGCATTCCCCTTACCACTCCAAAATGGTACAATAGAAACCGCAAGAGCAAAAAAATAAAAGTTCCCCGAAAGCCTAGTTTCACATCAACGTCTAATGATACAAGATATGAGAAACAGCAGCATTGAGGAAGTAACGTACCCTCCATCTCCGGAGACGCTCGATAGGCGCATTCTTCGGCGGAATGTCAAAGGCGCTAGAGACGTATATCTCATCGTTGTCCTCACCATTCGCGCCCCCTTCCCCAATCTCCTCGTCGTAGTGCCGCTGGTATCTGTTCGGCGACGGCTGTTCCATGGTACTCAAAGCCTTAGGAGAGATGACACCGGCCCCTTCAAATCTTCCGAGAAAACCATTCACATATAAAAATCGAATAAATGGAAATAAAAACCAATGCAGAGAAACAGCGCATGCATGCACAAGCACCGTACCTCAGCAGATTCGGATGTATGTAGCTTCCAACTTTCTTTCCCGGATGACCTCGGCATCAACTTCCAGAAAACGAGAGCGATACCCCAGAATCGCGGCCCTCCCCTGTTGCGAGGCACTCCGAGGTATCCCGACCCTGAATCCTTTTCCCGAGCTCAACCGATCTAGCACAGCTGTTACCGCCCGCGCTTATCGTCCTCAACGACTTCGTACGATGGAGGATGTTCGATATTTCACCGTGTAGGACTAGCGGCCGAAGATCCGGCGGAAATTTCTCGGGCGCACGGACGACGAGAGGCGGACAGGGGGAGAGAGAGGGAAGGGGAGCTGGGAAGTTTCCTCGCAACTTCAAAAATCCAAACGGACGAAAGTTAAATGCCTCAGCTTGGATCACAGCCGTCCAGTCTGAGATTCTTTTAGTACACGCGTCAAAATCAGGCTCGTTGCTGGACCTTCTGTTGATTTCTTAAATAAACGCCATAAGCTTATCGATAACGGCTCTCGCCCTGCGCGTAATTTAATATAATTTAGCATACAAACACGTGGCATTCCGTTTCTTAGGCGACCGGTTTAATATAGTTTAGTATCGCTAATTTTTTTTTTTTTTCAAAAAAAACATGAAGGCGGCACAAATATTGTTAAGCAAAAACATAATTATAAAGATATGAAAGACCCTAAACACCAAGCATTAGAAAAATATAGCATACTACAAAATTAAATGCACTTAACTTATTAATCCTTAATCAATTCAAAAAATTAATATGTCAAAAAGTAAGAGTAGCATAAAAAACTAAAAATTAAAATCTCAATGAGCTTTAGCAAAAATCAATTTGAAATCGTACGTAATTATCGTGAAATAAAAGTTGAAATTTTCAAAAAAAGCGAAAATTAAAATTGGAGCTTAAAATTGATTACACTTAGAAGACAGGTTGCAGCAATCAAGATTCATGCACTTTATCATAAAATTCATTCACAACTTCTGCAGTGCAAATAAAAGACCGCAAAATCGTTTTTCTATAACTCAACTGCATATGCTTGTGGGATCATAAGAGCAAAGTATTTGACCTTTTTTCAAGCTTCCTAAAATCCCAATAATGAATCTCTTGCATTTCAATTCAATCATTTAACACAACCCGCTTTTTGAAGAAATATGCGAGAATTATGTTATTCTCAATTGCAATTAACTAAAACCGCAATGACAATAAGAAGACCTTATTTCTGCCACTTCCTCGTATCAGTTTCGGTCACGTGTAAAACTTGTAATAAAGCAGGAAAAATAAATTTGTTCTTAATTGGGAGATCATTATATATAAATTTAAAGCTATAAACACATCTAAAAATTTTATGGGCATGAGACTCCTTCTTCATCTGGCATAAAGAGTGAATTAGATTCACCACAGTATCTCTAAGAGTCAAAATATTGGGGTCTTCAAATCATTTTAAACAGCTCTCCAAAGAGGCTGTAAGTGAATTTGAGTTTATTATGTTTGTGCCAAATAAGGTTAACCCAAGTTACATTAAGAATATGAGAGATTAGAGCAAGTGAGCATCTTTGAAATTCATCAAATTTTTATCCTTGAAATGAACATTGCCCTCTAAAACACTTTAAAAGATGTTTGAGAATAAGTCATGCTTGAAGAAAATCTATTAAAAAACAAATCACATACATAATATTATAATATTATTAGAACCAATGAAATTGTCAAATTTCCACCATCCTGCTAATTTTGAAGGATTGCATGGATTTTACAATAAATAGAGATTTTGCAAATCATTGTAAGAATGTTAAGAGTAATCAATTCATCACTATCTTTTTCATATAATTTTGTTTTTATTTAAAATGCTATGGTGCTCAAAGATACTCCAAATTAAAAAATATATATATAATTATTAAAAGACAATGAATCTTATTTAAGAAGTAATAATATTGTCATTAAATTTAAAGTGAATTATAAATAAATAAAAACTACTGTGTGAAACAACATCATTTAGATATCATTTAGTTCCTTATACAAATATCTTTATTATATATACATACATACATACAAGCATGAAACCCCTGTAATGCAGGGGAAAATTTTCAAAGACCGTAAACGGCTCTTCTACTTTAAGACTGCAAATAACTCCCAAAAGTGGATGGGCCCAATGAAACTCGCACACTGTGCGGAGTTGGAAATACACTAAAAAGAGAATAAAACAACATAAGATTTTGACTTGGTGAAAATCACTTATGTTAACGAAAAAAAAAAAAGAATTTCACTGTATGAACAAATACTTACAATTTTAGGATTCTGAAACCCTATAGTTATTACTCACACCCACTCGAAAAAAAGAATGAAACACTTCCATACTCTAAAAGTTACATCTGCTTGAAATTGCTCACATAATCGATCATGTAACCGTTCACTTAACCATAGTATAATCTACCATATATTCTCCCATATCTAATGTAACAAATTTAGTGTTGTTACCCATCAATTAGTAACCTAATTGATTATAATCTTCTTCAATTACTTTTATAATAGTATTAAGAGTCACCACTTCGAATTTCGTACAATTTAGAGATCATTTGATAATTTTCAGCATTTCATAGTTTTCTGATAATTTTAAAAATACATAATTTATTTAGACATCATAATCGAAAACGGAGTCCGTCATTGGACTCACCACCGCCAAATTAGCTAAGAGTGGTAATTTGGAAATGTTTGGAAGTCGTCGAAAATTTCGCGAATATTTTATTATTAATTAAATACCCAGAAAATTAGTATAATTAAATATACCTCTGAACAAAAATTCGATTACTTTTTTGAGTTAATCACCCCTCAATTAGAAAAGGGTGAAAATTTGAGATTTTTCAAAATGCGTTTGAGCATTTAAATTTAAGTAGATAATAAGGGATAAATTATAATTAAATAATACACTTATAATAATTAACACAGTAATTAATAGAAATAATAATCCAGCGGTAAATATAAAAGGCATCGATCTGTTGATGAGAACAAAACACAAAACACGTAATATAGCGTCTGCCCCGTCATTGCGCGCAAAAGAGGAGTAATCAATCGGCGGTGGTGCGGTGCGCCACTCGGGAAGGAATTTCTCATCCTAGAATAGCTCAAAACTAACACTGAATATTGCTGACTCAACCCCAAAGGAAGGTCAATAGCTAATACTTAAGAGATGAGTAATATCTTTATCCTAAGTTTTAGATAAATACATACATTGGATTTAAAATACAATATAGATAATTCAATATATGTATAAAATATCAATATTTATAGTATGCTGATCACATCACAATACAAAATATAAGTAATATATAAACAAAGTGTGAAAGCTAAGCATACATCCAGAACATTCATCACAGGACTGAACAGGAATATTTATCTCATAATAGAAAAATAAATGCATCCAGAATTATTGCAAACTATTTATTGAAATAGAATTAAAATAAAGTCTAACTACTAAATTGAAATAATTAATTAAAAATAGAAAGAAATAGTAAGGCTGAAGGAGGGTCTACTAAGGCTCCACGAATTTCTCTTGAATCTCCTGAGAGTCCTCCTAACCTATCTCAACATGCTGCTCAAGATCTAGCAAATTGTCGGATCCTAAAAGTACCACGTATTAGACAATAAGTCTAATACATCAAAACAAATCTAAATAGTTCTAATTATTTACATAAAATAGTAAAGTAAACAAAGCTACAGAAAGACTGTAAAAGTAATTAAATAATTGAAACTGTATAAAATTGAAAGAAAGTAAAGCTGACTATATGCTGAGTACTGAAAACAAATAAAAATAGTATATGATCTGAAACTGAGTAAATAGCATATAAAACTATGATGTATGCTACTGAAATTATGCATCTGAATATGTAACAATATAGTATGTCACTGATATGCAACTGAATTATCACCGAACTACTATGAGTTGTATGGTCCAATATCTATATACAATCCTATTGGGAAATACAATTTACTGTGATGCCTAAACATCATGAGTTTCCCCTATTGATGTATGCAATATTCCATAACTCATAAATCATCATTGATACTCATACATTATGCTTATGCTCATGCTCATGTTTCTACACTATATGACTTAAAATTCCAAAAAATTTAGAAATGCTTTAAAATCAGAAATGCCACTGATTCCCGTCGCATCCGTCTTCAGGACGATTATGACTCGAATGTCTCCATTATGCAGAATCCTGCTAAAAGGATTATGACTTATATATTCTAATTTCAATAATTAGATTCTCTTATTTAGGGTTTTTGCTTGAACTAATAAATTGGAAAAGTTGTATACACATGATTGCATGTTTCTAAGAGGGTGAATTTAGTACTTAGTTTACTTATAACTGCAATTATCAAGGCGCACACAAGATAAGAGGCAAAACCCTATTACAATTATTCTTCTCCCAAACTAAGCTTCTAGTTCACACTCTTATGTTTGGAGGATTTACTCTAGCGGGACTGTATTTGGCTTATCCCTCGAGAAAGCACCTAGTCATAAGTCCACATTTGAGTGACTCATCCAAACCTGAATATTACTGAAGTGACTTAGTACTATGGGTATGTATAATCATAATCAACTAATAATTTAAGTTTAGTTAATTCTATTTAATAATCAAGGGTTTATCAAAACTATAAATCCTTACTCTAATTGGGTGAGTCCTACCCAAGGCTCCAAGGATGTGACCAAAAGGTCACTTAATATGGGTTATTATCACATGGGATAAATTTCGTTCTAACATCTTAGGTTGTAGCACCTCAGCCCTGCCGTGGTTTTGTTAACTCTTAAGTTAATATGATTACGATGAAGTTGTCACCAAATGATAAGTCTCTCACTTATAGTTAAATTAGATAATCATTATAATCCAATATTATTAAGGTAATTTCCATTTACAATAATATTTCACTAAATGATAAGTATAAGAATTACATTTAGAGTACAGAAGCAAAATATAAATATTCATTCCATCATAATATAGAAGTGAAAACATTCAACTCAGAATAAGTGTAGTAAGAGAAAATACAAAATAAGCATGTATTATTACAACACATTCTAAGAGTTAAGCAGAAAATGAAACTAACTCTCATCCTCACAAGCAAAAGAAGTAAAATCTAAGAATCTAAGAATCTTCAACAGCACGCTCCTCCTGATGCAGAATCTCAGATGACTCTACAACTTCAAATAGCTCAGAATCTATCATTATGAGTGTCATAATGATATGGCCTCATCCAATAAAAGAAAAACTTATTAGACAAAATATCTAAGTATATTTTAGGCTGATAAATTTATTAAGTTTTTTAGATATCACCATTAATTAACAATTAAGCGATAACATAGGTGCAAGAAAGCAAATGAAAAGAACATGAAGCTATAAATAATAAGCTTATAACTTATCAAGAGGGGAAGTAGGCACATACATCCAAATACAGCAGCAATAAGGTTAGGCATAAAGTAAAGAATAAATACTAATAACTAAATAGAAAACTCATCCTAAACATACTTATAATCAATATAAACTTATGTTAATTAATATAAAGTAAAATAACATGTGAAATATTTAAATATCTAAAAGCAATACTAACATCATATATATATATATATATATAATTAAGCGAGCAAGGCTAGCATCATAAAATATAAGTAAGCTATCAACTAAGTAAATATTAAATGTACAAATGCTGAAATACAATAAAGCAAATTGAAAACAGTAATATAGACTGAAGAACTACTATAGCTAAACAAGTCATCTGAACTGAAAATATACACAACATCTCACATAATCTGCTGAGCTAAGGCAGAAGAACTAAAAGTAAAAGTGCACCTAAAATTAGTATCGTCATATTAAAGAGCTGGCTAAACAAATCATGAAAAAAAAAGGGAAAGAAAGGTCTAACGAATACCATCTTAGGCCACCTTAGGACTAAGTTTTATTAGACATTGCAGTAGCCAGACAAATACCATTCTAGCTAATGTTGGACCTAGTATTGGCCTGCACTAAAGTAAAAGCAAGGAACTGAAGATGCGTACTAATTAGATCACACTCTACTAAATTGAAAATCAGGAAAACTAAGAGAATCTATAAAAATGCAATTGATGTTTATGCAATTCAATCTTAACATAAGATATTCATCAAATATCCTATGTTCATCACATATGCTTAAGGTATAAAGCTCAAATACTGTAGTGACCCGCACCCTTAATCTGCTAAAAGATTAGGTTAAGGGTGGAGTATCACTCTGGCTAACCCCTCACTTACTATTGGATTAGGATAAAATACACAATCCATTTGATTATGGAAGGATTAACACAGAATCAATCTAACAGTCACTATATAAGTAAACGTACAGAGTGCGGAAGTAATAAATGACATCTAAGCATCACAATATAATATAAGTGTAAAATACGGCTTAGAATATAAGCATATAAATCTAAATACACAGTCAAGAGTGCCTGTATTATTATAATATTTAAAGTTTAAATAAAAAGGAAATGCAAATGCACTCATCATCACATATAAATCTAAAGACTAAATACTAGATATGCTCTGGCCCGAGCTGCTGCTCCTCCTCTAGGTATAGCTCCTCCTTAGGTATTGGATCCTCTATTTGCTCTATGCCTACCATTGTCAGTTTCACAAATTAGGGCCCCAGCAAAAAAAAAATCTGGTGTTAGACAATTATCTAAGTACATTTTAGGCTGATACATTTTTATATACTTTATAATATCACCACTTTACACATTTTTCCTAAGCAACAATATATAAAAGAGCGACTGGCAATATAATAAGAAAGAGGAAAAGCTATAAATAACATTTATAACTTAAACAAAATGAGGCTAAAACATACCTCAAAAGTGAGGTAAACAATGTAAGGCATATAATATAAATAACTAAATATGTGTTGAAAGGAAATACTACATCCTAATACATGCTGGTGATCAAATAAAATATGCAAATTACAACAATAAATCTCAGCAGTGATACATATAAATAGCAATAAAATCTAACATCCTACTGTATGTAAACTGTACAAAAAAAAATAGCTGACTGAATAAATAATGCTAAAATATAGCCAAATACTAAAACTGTACATCAAACTCTGTATACTGACTACCATATCAGAAGACTTGGTCAAACTGGCCCACATATATATACATCTCAATCTGTAAACATACTGAATATACTGCATGACTGAAGAGACAGATAATACTTATACAACATATTTTAATTATTTTACTTTTATTTATATGGATAACTATTAGAAATAATTGAGGAGTCAAGCATGTCTGCAAGACTATACGGGTCCCAAGCCTAACACACTCTTCTCAATAAGAATGTTAGGCATCCTAATCTCACCTTACCCCTGCCCATCGGGGCAAATATGCACCATAATCACCATAAACCAGACTCAAAGGCAACTGTTATCCTATTATTTTAAGTTTTCATTTTCATGCACAAAGTCATCTTATATGAAATGTCCAAGGAAGTAAGCTCAAATATACAAGGAATGCGTAGCACAAAGTATCAAAGTAAGCAAGAGACTCTACTAATATGGTGATATTATTTATTTTCTATTATCCGTTCTAACTATTCTAAGTTACACAAGTTTAGGATCACCGTTTTCCTACTATCAAGTATAACTTAGAAACTCGTCCTTATAAGTTACAAAATATCAGGACTAGCTAGGCCTAATATACTGAATCAAGGTCGACTATAAGGGTTAAGTAATAAATCATCATGACCTAATTAATGATTTTAGATGTTCTATCTACTAAACTATAGATTATGGATTAAATGCCACGAGAATGGGCTAAATCACATAATCCAAAAATGATAAGGCCTAAGATCTAAGTTTCATTCTAAAAGTGATATAATAATTTAGGCCAACCCTATTAAGTAATCAACTTAATAGGATAAATCTCCTATTTTAGATCTAAAGTTAAAAGATAAAATAATCAAAAATAAGTTAAAAAATTCTAGAAACTACTAAAACTAAGGATTCATTCATTGAAAAACCCCATTTTTTAATGAATGAAATCAACCCTATAATATAGTCCTAGTCTCAGGAAGGGTCTTTAAGGTGTAGTGTTAAAGACTTAGGAAAAAATTTTGGAATCTATCATAACTGTTGATTTTACTTACTTAATATCACTGATATGGTTACAATATTAGTTTTAGTGTTTTAAGAGACTAATTAAAGGTTAAGGGTGTTTATCCTAAATTTTGGGCAAAAGGATCATTTTGCCCCTACTTAAAGGTCCGACAAGCTGACTTTTGATTTAAGTATCCAAATTGAAGTTTCTCTTTTTCATAAGATTTCTTACTGTCTAACTTGAAGATAGACAGTAAGTATGTCCAATTTGGATGAGAAACGGGTCCTACAGGTTCAAACTAAGGTTTTTGACTTAAGTGCATTTAAGTAATTTTCAATATTACTGGAAACTAAGTTTTTATACATTTTATTGTAGGTTATTATTTAAGGATCCCATAAAGTCCAAGAACACTGCATTCTAAGGTCAATTGACTAAGTTATGGATGTCTTAGGTTTGAAGGGTAATTTGGTAAATCGAGTCGGACAACGGGGGACAAAAACTGAACTTTTTCATTTGAAGTTTAATTTCAGCAAACTTAGTTTCTATAACTTTCCTATAATGTACTGAGTATGTTGGTAGGGAGTAGACCCAATTTGGACCTCAAATGGTCAAGTTATGACCTAACTAAGGTTGGGGATATTTTGGTCATTTTCTAAATTTATAGAGTTCAGAACCTAAATATTATTTCAATTTATTGGTGACATTGAAATTCTAAACTAGTTAGCATCTTGAATTTTTGAATTTGGAGTTGAATGGACCAAGTTATGATCATTTGAATTCTAGGGGCAATTGGGTCATTATTCACTAAAGTCAACTAGGAATTCTATGGTTGACTTTTTATCCTGATGACCAAATGGGAAAACTAATACTACTGCGGTGATGGGGCCGATCTCCTGAGCATTTTAAGACCCATATTGACTATGTTTGGTCAACTAGGTCAAAAGTTATGGGGTCCTAAAGAGGTCTTAAAATGCTACCTCATTATGCGTACCCTGAAACTAAATTTTACATTACGTCATTTGATTCTAGTTATTTTTCTGAGTATTTTGAGACCTATATTGGCTATGTTTGGATTATCCTACAAAAAGTTATTAAACTTTTAAGTTTTACTATTCAAAAATACAATTTGAATTATTTTACTATTCATTTATTCAAATTTTATTAAATTACCATTTATTTCAAAAATTATGTATTTTTCTGTAATTATTAATCCCTTAATTATTCTGAATTAATTAATAATTATTCTGTGATTAATTAATATTATTAATTAATTATTTAATAATTAATCTATTTATTTTTAAATATTCTAATTATATTAATATTAATTATTAATTAATTAACTGTTTAATATTAATATCAATTGTTTAAGATTTATCTTACTATTTAATTATTATGATAATCTTAATTAAACTCTAATTATTTAACTATAATATAATACTAATTAATTAACAATTAACCTAATAATTCATAATTAATTAGTTAATTAACTAATGTTAGTTGTTTGTTATTAATTAATTAATACTAATCTAACTGTTAATCTAAATTAATTACTAATAAACCTAAATTAACATTAATTAATTATAATTAAAATAATATTATTGGCATGCATTCATTGGCTGCGGATTTGCGCACGGGGCCCACCTGTGGCCACGTGGCTTTACGTGAGCGAGGGCGGAACGCACGCGGGACCCACGCGGTCTGCCGATCGCGTCAGCGGGGCCCACCGCTCTGCGTCTGCCTACGCATGCGGCCAGCACGCGAGGGCGCGGGTCGAGCGAATGACCCGGCCCGACCCGAGGTCTCTCACCTCGTCCCGAACAGCGCGCCTAGGGCACGCGAGACGGCGGCCCTCCCGGCGACTGGGCGCCTCGGCCCGCATGGGTCTCGGTGAGACCTACCAGACGGAACTTGAACCGGCGGCAGAGGGGCACGGGACGGCAAGGAAAGGCGCGACCTAGCTACTAGGGTGCGGTCGGGGCTATCCTAACGGTATGAACGGTGTAGGGATCGCCAAATTGATCCGATCAAATTGCTTAATCGATGATCGACTCCATTCAAACGACAATCAAAGCTATGGAATAGACATGCAAACTAAGAAGGCATTGAATGGATAAGGGGATCGAGAGATCGACGCACCTGAAGTCTGACGGTCCGGGAGGAATGGGGTTCACAGGGGCTCGGCAGGGTCTTAAACGCGCGAATTCGCGAGCCTAGAAGCACGGATGGGTCATTAATGGCCTACCGGCGGAGCTTGCAAGGCCCAGGAGGCCGCGATTGGGCGGTCTCGGCGGCAGGGCGCCGCGTGGCGAGCTCTGGTTCGCGGGCGATCCCAACGAGGGAGACGGCTACCAGCCGTTCGATCGCGCCCGGCTTGGACGGACCGGATCGATCCGATCCGCGGTTTGCGGATCCGCGCGCTATCGGGTTGGATCCGAAAAGCAACGGGGATCCGACCCAATAAGGGAAAAATGAAAGAAATAAAATAAAAAAAAAATTAAAAAAAAAAATCTTATTTTAATTATCTATTTTAGCTAATTAAATAAATAATTAAATTGCATTAAAAAAATTCCAAATATTCACCCTTAGCTAATTGAGGGGTGAGGAACTCAATTGCGAGGTCGGATTTTCGATCCGACGAGTATTTTATTTTCCCAATTTTCGAGGTATGAAATATTATTAAAATATTCGTCGAATTTTCGACGACTTCCGATTGACATGAAAATTTCACCCAAGCTAATTTGGGGTCAATGAACGCAATGGCGGTGTCCATTTTCTATTCCGAGGTCAATTTAGATAGGTCAAATTTTAGGGTTCTTGGATCTCCAGAAATCAGTATTCAATCCGTTTGACTTCTGATTTGGACTAGGTCTTAGAGGTTGACTCCAATTGACCTAATTAGCACTTATGATTAGTCTTAAAATTAAGATTAATCCTAATCGACCTAGGTAACAACTTGGGTTGTTACAAATACAAAGAAAGCAAAACATCAATGTTCAAAGTGAGCAAGAGACTCAACTAAAACATATGTGATATCATTTATTGTCTAATTTATCTGTTCTAACTATTTAAAGTCATTTGACTTAAAAACACGACCTTATAAGTTGAAAACAGTTAGAACTGATCAGATTCTAATCTTATTAAATCAATGTCGACTATATAGGTTAAATAAGTAAATCAATCGACCTACTTTGATAATTTAAGTAATCCAAACCCATCTTGATTAAGCCCAAATCAAGATGTTTGGTGAACTCAAATATTTAAGCAATCGAAATTAACTTATATTTGAGACCTTTGTAACCTTCTACACATAGTAATCTACTTTTGCAATGTTTCACAGTCTTGAATATTTTTTGATAAAAATAAAGAGTAAATAATTTAATTATTAAATTGTGAAATAAACATCATAATAACATTGTTGATATTTTCTATACATTAATGCCCATTTCTATAATATTTCTAGTTATTAAGAATTTCTTAAATTTCATATTTTTAAAATAATACAAAATAAACATAGCCTACATATTACAACCTAAATATATAACATAAACACACACACATATATATATATATATATATATATATATATATATACATACATTAGAAAATTTGTTGAATTATATAAATAAAATGAACAACATACAATAGGTATGATGTTTTGTGAACTCAAATAAACAAAAATAAGAAAACTAATAAATAAAAAAGGAAAAAAAAAAAAATCAAACAGTTACCAAAATTCTCGAAAGAGAAGCCACAAAAAGAGATCACGATAAATAACAATCTGCAAATGACTAGAGATCTCTAAAAGGAGAAGTCAATGACATCATCTTTTCTTCTTGTTCTTTTTCTTTTTTTCCTCTTGACTTTGAGAAGGGTTCAAGATCATCATAGATATGCTCCACACTAGTAATATCCAAAACAAAATTGCTCATAGATTCACCCTCATCCAAAGATATATATAAATATATATATATATATATATATATATATATATATATATATATATATATATATGTGAGTAAAGAAAGTTAATTAAAGTAGCCATAGACTGTAGGATATAAGTTTAATAAAAGAGAAATGCATTGTAGCTTCTAGAAACCTCTAGAAAACTCCTTTTTTTCTTTTTCAAAGCTCCTCCTCGCCATCCGCCAACAGGTATGTCCCTCCCCTCATCCTCTTATTTAGGCGACAAAGAACATCAACCCACCAGTTAGCCAAGAGAGGGTCGACCCCAATTCCTTCTTCCTACTCCAACTCCCATTTCCCTCTCCCCATACAAAGTGTTGTGGTCTATCGCCACCTGCAGACAATCGAATAGTCAGCTAAAGCTAACTAAGCTCAGTTCCTTCTTTTTTTCCTTTTTATTGTATGCTATATACTATTATATACCTTATAAATATGAGTATAAAGTTAATATATAAGTATAAAATCTAAAAATATAAGTAAGAAGAATAAAATAAAATATAATTAAATTACATGGAATAAACTTAATACATTGTAAATAAAATTAATAAATATTATTCTTTAAACTACAAAATTAAAATATATGGCATGTGGTGTTCTTCTGATTTGCACTTTTGTGCCATTTTCTAAGTAGCTTTGCTGCTGCCCCAGCAATGGGAAATAAGACAAAGTATATGGGTAATATAGCTCAATGGATGTACTATGATGTACTCAGTTGATATAGTAGAGCAAAATATAAATAATAATAATAAAATAAGCCACGTCTTAATCGAATTTCTCAACTAGATACATTACTATTTTACAAAGTGAGATTAGAGCCTTAATATCATAGCCTTGTTAATAAAGCCCAAGTCCATTACATCTCCTAGACAGCCTCAACCGAGCACACCAATCCCATGAAAATTTTGTGATCCGTCATATGACTTGCAGTCCTTTCACTAATTCCTCAAGTATGAGCACTATAACACATGCTCACCATATTTCACTAAGTATTTTAAACTCAAATCAAATAATTTTAAATATAAAGCTTAAACAAGATTAAGTCAGCTTAAACTTAGTTAACTTATCCAACCATATAGCAATTGGTTGTCATAATAAATTATCGTTTACCACCATTTGCTTGAGCTCGGGTGTTGACCTTTTTATTTCTTAACAATAAGTTGCATATTTAAGTGCCAAGAGCATCAAAGACATTTTCAAAATGTTGGCTCTGCAAAGATCATGTCACATTGTAAGAGTAGTATGCATTAAGCAAGAAGAAAACTAAAGTTCATTAATTCTACCAAACCACACATTGAATCAAATAAGCAGTAAACAAACTGAAATAAAAAAGTTAAAAAAACACCAGGATATTTGAAACTTTTTATAATGAAATACCGTGAAAAGAAATGCAACTCTCTTCCATTTTTGTGAATTTGAATGCGATCACCATCAAATTTGCACTCCGCAACTATTTGTTTACCATGAAACTGGAAGAAAACCGAAAAATATGTAAGCATGAAATTGCAAAACATGATCAAAAAGATAAAAGTGGTAATGCATAAGGATATAACAGCATAGTATGAAATTTTTCATTACAAAAAAAAGTCTACACAATATTATTGGTGCTTTGAGTTACATAACAGAGTTTCACAAAGAAAATGGTGATTAATGCCCCTTCTTTTGCTAAAGTGGTTTGCATTCCATCCTTCAATCACCACCATCAATTCACAGTTCACATTCTGAGTGGTTTTCCACTTCTATATCCTATAATGAGCACAGTACATATAGGTTGGATGCATGGTTTTCCCACTTCTATATCCTATAATGAGCACAATACTTTTATATTACTATTTCATTTAAAAGTAAACAAGTATAATAATAGTCTATGAGAATACTTCAAGTTTCCTAGTTCATTTTCATGATGTAAGCAAGAAAGAACATGTCTTTTATGTCGTTGTCCCCTATCTTTCAACTTTTCACAGACAAGTTTAAGGTCACAAGTCACATTGAAAAGGTCTTTAGCATCTGGATGAAATTCATGGAAGATACTCTTTTGACTAATTCTCAGCTTCAAATCTGTAAAAGTAACAAAATAAATACTTAAGAACAAAACTACAAAAGGGATAAAATTACAGGTCCTTAGGGCATCGTGCCTTTAAGTATGACCATTAGAATCCATTTCATCTCCACTGCATTTGTTTTCTTAATGAGATTTGACAGAACTGCAGCTTTCTCCTCCCTGGGGAAGCACCAAAACGATTTAATCAGTAATCATTAGATTTGCTTAAAAGAAGAGTAACCATTTAGAAACATAATGCTAGACCTTTAGCATTAACAAAATTATATGAAAAATAAACAAAAGCCAAGTTCTAGCTTTTCATCATTCCATCTTTATATAAAAGCTAAATGATTCAGAATCAGACTTTAACAGAAACAAAGAGCCTAAGGACAAAGAAGTGCAGGCCAACTACAACAATTTCAAGCCTTACTCCCACTAGGTGGGACCGGCTAAAGTGCACGCCAACTACACTACCAAAAATCAATTAGCATGTGTACAATTGGCAGAAAGAATAAACACATAACAAAGTGTTTGTAACGCACATCCTGAGCTGTCATAAGCCCATAAATAAAAGTTCACTGAATGCAAAACACAGGATAATAGACAAGCTATTGACACAAAGATAAATTTGCATTGATAAACTGATGTTTTTAGGGTAATCTAAGGATTATTCATCAGCCAAATGCAAGACAAGTGAGAATAAACAAGCAATGATTAGCCAGAAAACAAACAAAGACAATATGGCTACTCTCAGACATTAATGCAAAGTCAAAAAATATTATTTTATGTGGGAATTATACAAGATCTTTTGGGTAAAATAAACGTAAATACCAAATTCCTACAAGAACCAAACCAAAGCAAAGTTTCATGGCAAAATTAAATGCTAGATATATGTTAAAACTAATGTTCTACTAACTAATAATTAATTAAGAAGAAACTAGACAGCTTAGAAGAAAGAACTTATCAATCAACTTTTGCAATCAAACAATGTTTCCATAAGACATAAAAGTAACACATATTGAATTTAAGAAAATATTTATTAAATACGACATTAGGTTTCAATCCATAGATGATACCTTTTATCCTTGTCTTGAGTTTTAATCAAGAATGTAAAAAGGATTCTAAAAATAGAGTTCTTCAAAACTTTTTCTAATATCACTCTTTGGGATTTCTAGACCAAATTTTTTTTTTCTTAAAGAAACAATAATTAAGTATATTACAATCCATAGGAGCATGTCTTGCATTAGGCATCCTCTCAAGATTTACAAATTATATATCAACACATAATTTCAATTTTCAAATTGATTAAATTCTCCTGCTATTATGTAAATCAATATTGTAGTGTTGGTTGAAACCTTGTGCAACTAGTCTTGCCTTGTGGTGTGCCACTGAGCCAATGTCATTGTATTTGCTGTGGTATGTCCATTTACAGCCAAGGATACTTTGGTTTGGCTGAGGGGGAACTAGTATCTAGATTTACTAATTTTGTAATGCTTGGTATTCTTCTTGCATTGCTTGTTTCCAAGCTTCTGATTTGGCTATTTGATAAGCCCCATATCTATAGTTATTTTCATGTTTAAAATGCATGATTTTCCAAAACTAGCCATTATTCTAGTGTATTTTATTGCCATTGCAGCTTGGAAAAGATCAAATCACAAAAAGACAAAAATTGATGAAAATAAAGAATTTTGCACGCTGCGGCGGATTCAAACAGAAAACCTGGTGCTACAGTGCGCGGTAACGCGCTCAAAAATAAAAAGTCAAGCGCTACAACGCACTGCGGCGCATTTTGGCACTACAGCGCGCCGCAGCGCATATTAAACAGAAATGCTGGCGCTACGATGCGCCATAGCGCCCACAAACAGAGAGCGCAGCACTACAGCGCACCGCAGCGGACCCAAGACAGAGTGCTTGTCACGACAATGCGCTACAGCACCCAACGCACAGTGAGCACGGCGCTACAGTGCGTCGTAGCGCCCGCTGTAATTTTTCTCTACAACAAAGCATTTAAATCAGCATTGGGAAGGCCAACAGATATTACTTTTCTTTTTCCCACAACCAAAATTCATTGCAACACATTTAAGAATTCTCATTTCCAAGAGAATAACAGAAGAAAATATAATAAAACTCAATTCTCAAATAATGGAAAAGGTTGGCTGCATAAATGGTGAAGAGAAAATAAATAAGTATAAAAAGCAAATAAGAAATGCTGAATCAGGGTTCCAGAATTTTCTCAGTTCAAGAGTTCCTTGCCCTATAGTCTGTTGTATGGTAACAAAAAAGAGGAGAGCCCTTTCCCAAGGAAGAAGAAGGTTGCAACCTGAGAGGAAGAACAAACACATAAAGCAGAAGAGAAAAGGAGATCCAAGATAGAGAGAGAGCCAAGCGAATGCGACAACTGTTCCCTAATATTGTACCCTACTTTTACTCCTTTGATTTTCCTGTAAAAGCGCAAACGCTTCTTATTTCTTATATATTTTCTTGCATTTATTTTGTAATGACTGTCTAAGCCTTCCTTGGGGAGGGTTGGGCATTAAGCATATAAATGATGTATGGATGTAATGTTGTATGCTCTTCTTTATAAATGAAATGTCATTTACTTAATCTTGTTAACATATTTTGAATGTATGAAATGGGAAATCTTATTTGTAATGTAAAAATCTATTTATTAAATGCTTTAATAGAGAAAACTTCATGTGCTCATAGATCGCTTAGACTTAAGGCAACACACTACGGAGCATTGACGTCACGAATATCAGTGATAACATTCATTGTGCAAAAACAGCCGTGGATGTTATTAACAAACCTCTGAGCTCCATTGTTCATGCTTGATTTATGTGAGATCAAAGTGCACGATAAGTCTTGGGCTATGTGACAAGCTCTATTGAGCATCGTAGCATATGACCTTGGCCAAGTCAAAAAGTTGATGCATGTGAGCCGAGATGCATTAATAGATCTTTATAGCTCATTCCAGGTTTACGCGAGATCTTAGATCATTAAGTGTTATGGGGTGACGTGACATAAACCCATGTAGCCTAGTAGCTCAATTCCTTAGCTAAACTTAGAATTGACGCATGAAAGCCATTAATGGAATCATGTTCATGTGATGTTAAACCAATCAATGATTTCATAACTTAGATGTAAAGAATAAACTAGCATTAAAGATCACATGAATGTCTAAGTGCCAAAATTGAACCTTCTTATGTTCATTTCAGTGCACTAGACAGGACTTGGGAACATTAAGGGGACTCCCTGGAAAAGACTAAGTCTCTTGATCATTAATCAACAAATAAACCATTTACTTGACATGACATTGAGAAGAAAAGTATCAACATGAAACCTTATTGAATTGCATACCAAGCCCAACTCTCCCTATTTTAACCAAATAGTATTTTTTGCACTAAGAAATTTTGATGTAGAATTTCAAAACCACAAACAACCACTATTTTATATTTAAACATTAGTGAAATTAAGTAAACTCTAGCAAGATAAACATCATTCTCAGAGAATGATAAATCTCAGGATCTCACCATTCTATATTACTTCAGATCACGTATACTTGCGTGCAAGCGCAGACATATAGTTTCCATCTGTCATTGTTGTTTTGTATGTGGTGGGTCGGTGGTTGATGTTTTGGTGAGGAAGAGGTGTATTAGGGGTTTGGGTTGGATTGTTCCTATATTGACACGGGTCATTATTGAGTGTGTTGGGATTGGTCTCATGGGTTCATGTATATTATTGGTGTTTGCTGAGGTTCTGATAGATGAGCGTTGATCCTTAGGTTGAATAATGTGATTATAGGCTGAATGTGGGGTTGAGGGGTGTTGTTTGGGTTGTTATAGAGGTGGGGTTATGGTTGGATGGTTGGTGTGTTTGCTGAGGTGTTGGGTTGAAATTACATGTTTGTTATGAGGGTTGTATCAGGTTGGTGTGAGCATTAGTGGGCTGGTGCATGGTTTTGTTTGGTTGTTGTTGAAAAGCATTTTTGATGTTCTAGATGAAGGGAATGTTGATTCACTGAATTGGACGTGTCTTGAAATTAGGGAGGATGATGTCTTGGGAATATAGCAAATATATCATTATGATTGGGTGAGTAGCCCAAAAAAATGCAAGGACAGATTTTGGGGCCAGAAGGTTTCGGGAAGTTGTGCTGTTTGGAGAAGAGCTCGTGTAGTTTTTATGATGTGGCAGTGTTTGGGCTATGCAACCTCATTTTGTTGTGAGGTGTAGGGACATGATATTCAATATTGTATTCCCAAGTTTTTGAGGAGCATATAGAAGGTAGTGGAGTTGTATTCTCCTCCGTCGTCCGATTGGAAAATTTTAATATAAGTATTGTATTAGCACTTGAGAATTTACATGGTTCTATGAATTTATGGATGGTTTCAGATTTGTCTTTTAAAGAAAATAGCCATGTAAATTGAGTATAGTCATCAACAAAAATAACATAGAATTTATAGCATTCATTTGAGATAGTAGGAGTAGGTCCCCATGCATCAGTGTGCAATAATTCAAAAGCTTTATATTTCCTAATTGATTGTTTTGGAATGGTAGGCGATGATTCTTTGATGTAATGCATGTGGTACGGGGAGGAGAGTGATTTATGGTTTGAATGTGAGTCGAGTCTTTTCAAGTAGTTGGCGGATTTCTGGATTATGATGTCCAAGCTAATGGTTCCATGGAGGAGTTGTAGCGATGGTTGATGAGTGCATAATTATCTTGCTTTCGGTGAGATCTGATGGTTGAATGGTGTAGAGACTGTTGAGGCTTGTTCCTTTGAGGAGAAGAGTGTTGATGCATAGATCCTTGATGCTGACGCCAAGTTTGTTGAAGGTAAAGAACAAATATTTTTAAATGCTAGTTTATGAATGGATAAGAGATTGTAATGACATTTAGAAACACGATGGATTTTGCTTAGGTGAAACTTACAGTTAGGTGTAGGAAGGATTCTGATACCTATATTAGAGAGGCTCCTGAATCAAGAGAGGGAATGGCCATTGCCGATTGTAAGATAGTGAATGGCCATTGTCGACTGTGACATTGTTGCCTTGATATGGTTCAGTTATAGAAAAATGACGTCATTTGTAATGTGATTTGAGATTCTTGAATTAAGGTACCAATTCGGGTCCTTTAGTCCTTCGTTGTAAAGTGTCGTCAGTTTTGTTATTTTGTGTTCAACGGGGTTGCTGTAAGCTTGATTCATCCTATGCCAGCAATCTTTGACTGTATATCCTGGTTTAGAGCAAATTCGGCATTCTATGGAGGTTGCTTTGGCTTGGTTTGCTCGGTTTACTAGGTTGTAGTTCTTGTCTGCATTTCATGGGCTTGTGGTGTCCACGGAGTTCTTCGGCGTTGCTAAATTGTAGGATGGCGATGTTCGTATGTAGGATTGCTAACCATTTCATTATTTCTTGGTGAACCAGTGTGTCTACGCTCCCTTTGATGTCTGGAGTATAGGGTGAGGTTTGAGGAATTGTTGTTTGTTACTACTTGTATTTCTTTATGTAATTCATGTTGGATATTAACTTCCTCGCTGCAGAGAATAGACTACAAGTCATCTAGACTGATTGGTGCAGTTTTTGTTCGAATGGCTGTTTTGAAGGCTTGGTAAGTTGAGTGTAAGCCGTTCAAGGTGTAAAGGATGACATCTTCTGGATCAATCTTAGACCATTGATGTTGATCTTTCCTACCAACTCCTTGATTTCAACTAGGTACTCTTGCATTGTTCTATCTTTTAGGGATACATTGTGAAATTCGTTGTTGACTTGTATAGTTCTTGAACGGTTGGAGGGTTGTATACTCCTTTCTAGAGTAATCCAAATTTCACGTCATGTCCGGCATCCAATATGTGTGATAGGATGGAAGGGGATATTATCGAATATAGAGCAACATTCAGGTTATGATTAGCTAAGCTCCATGCATCATAGTTGTCTTCATTTCTGCTTAGGTTGGGTTGGACTCCTTTTAGGTGATCATAGAAGTTATTTGCTTTGAACAACTTTATCACTTAAGCTCATCATATGTTATAATTTTTAGTGGTAAGGGTGTTTTGGAAAGGATTCTTTATGTTAGAGATCAAGAATTTGAGATTCTTGAAGTCGATTTCTTCAATGATACTGCGGTTTGATTGGTTGCTGCTGAATTGAGAGTTTGTGTGTGAGATGACCGTTAGGTTGGTAACAACCAAACTAACATCAGATACATATTTCCACAGGATCATATTGGCGGTCAAGTAAAATAGCAATTAAATAAGATACAGAGTCATTCAAATATAAAGAAATAACATTCATTCAATTTAAAGTAGATAACATCCAAATTTTATTACATAAATATCTTTATACAGAAATGATTGTCCCTTGAAGGGTAGTTAGAATTCATTAATTTCTCACGCCATGCATCTTTCTAATGATTTTAAATTAAATCAACATTCTTCAGTTGTATCTGATCTGGCATTATAAAAATAATGCTTTAGTGCACATTCTAAATATAAATGATAATAAAATATACTTAAAGCAAAAGCAGAAGGTAAAAATGATAAAAATTTATAGGAAAATATTGTTTTATTGCAAAAAAATAATCATAATTTCTGCAAAATAAATATTCATTTGTCATATGCCAAATTTTTAAACGATGATTACATAAGAATTTATGTTTCTGTTTATGACTTAATATTATGAAGTAATGTTAGTAGTTATGATGGGCAAAGCAAGAACTATGAGGCTAGGTTCATAAAAATGCATTTAAGCATGACCTTCACCCGAGCCCCCTTGAAAGCTCCAGATGGCTTTCAACCTTCACTTAGGCCCCTTAAAGGCTCCAAATGGCATTAAATATGTATTTAAGCATAACCTTCACTTGGACCCCTCAAAAGCTCCAAATGGCACCCTTATAACTCTCAATGGACTAGCCCCGTCCCTAATTTAATGCAACCTCCATTTCGGAACCCTTTGCAACATTCACAAGATACATAAATATCATTTTGTCTCTCTTACATTATTAGTAGTAAGAGTAAAATATTAAATAACAATATAAAATATGATCAAAATGATGCTTAAGCAGCAAAAAGTAGAAAGCATACAAATAATATCCAGTATATCTTTTGTATTTGACTTGACAAGATGATTTACTCATGAATTCGATGTGTTTGCAGAAATTATAATTATATTAAACTTTAAAAGTACTAATTTGCTCTATCAATGTTAATATTTTTATTCATAATTTTTTGATTAATTATGAATTTTGGGATTCTTTGTCCTTCTTAATTTATGATGCATATAAATTAACTTTGGTTAAGAGGTTATCTAAGTTAATTTAGAATAATATAAAAAAATTAGTATTAAAATTCATGTATTCTTAAACCCTTAGTGAGAATTCTCTATATGTTTGAATTGCGACTTAGGGTATTCTAAAAATGTTTTGAAACCTTCATATACCAAATTGTACACATATTGCAAAATTGATTATGATGGAAAAATCCTTGATTTCATCATTAATACTTAAGCACAAATTAAATGAAACTGTTTAACAATTAAAAATCTCTAGCTTAAAGTTTTGATTATATACTAGAATGGTTGCATCTTATTATTAAACAAGCATTAGCTCAAAGCAGTGTCTTCTGATCTTCTACTATAATTTTATGCCCCTCAATAGTAAAGACTCCAAAGGTTACATCAAAATACTGAGTTAACTACAAATGGATCTTAAATCTCAATGAAACTAATATGAAAAATTGACTGTATCCAATGACAGCTCCCCATAATGCTCAAACTAATAATTGAAACATATCTAGATTTAATATTCAAAGATAAATTCCATTTTCAATTCTTAAAAATTTTTAGCCCACTGTAAAAGATTTTGATACTTTTATATAAAATAAATGAGGGAATAAAATGACAAAATAATTTCCAAAGCATTTTTTATTATCTACTATATGATTTAGAGTATTATTACTCACCAATATGATTCTATCCTTTTAAAAGAATCGACACATAGGAGGGTTCGTACCTTACACCCTTGGTCGAACGCATAGAGAAGGATCGACGCATAATCGAGCGGTCGAGTAATCGAGGATCGGGCGCAGGGAGAGGCGATCGTGCGCACTGGGACACCGACCGCACTCATGTCAGCTTTCGTCGCCGGCTGCAAGGATTGAGTCGTTGTTGCCTGCTCACCTGCTATGCTGTAACAACCCTAGGTTGTTACCCTAGCTAAAACTAGATTAATTAAGCTAAACTAAGATTTAATTTTGATTCCATTGGATTCAATTGGTTATTTAAACCTAAACCTAGAAGTTTGAAATCAATCGGAGCTAAATTGGAAATTTTAGTATTTTTGGCTATTTTTAAGCCCTGAAAAATACCTAAATTATTTTGATCTCCAAATTAAAATCTGATTTTATTTTTGAATTCCTCACACCCAAATTAGCTAAGGGTAAATTTTTGGGAATTTTTGGAGCTCATTTGGCCATAAATTGAAATTGAATAATTTTTGAATAATTTAAATGTAATTTAATTGATTTTAATTAATTAAATTAAATTGTTTAATAAAAATATTTCGGTGGGATTTGCTGTCGGGACCGCGGCAAATCCGCTGCGGGGTCCCGACAGCGGCGCATAGCAACGAATCACCCGATGCGCTAGCGCGCATCTCAGCGCCGGATCCGAGGGCTCGCATCGCTCCGTCCCGTGATCGAATCTCAGACGCATGATTGGCATCTGGGATCCAACGCCTCGAATTAAATCCGCGCGTCCGTTACCCGGGATCATCAGGCCATCCAATCCTAATGACTTCGCGCATCAGATGGCTTCCGATCTCCCAGTCGCTGTTCATCTTCGTCCCCGCTCGCTCTCAGCCCTGACAGTGAAGATCTGTCGTACGTGCCACGTCAAAACGGTCGGCCATGCCTTCACCATATTCCTCTGGCCGTTATGATTCCTTCCATGACTGGCCGAACCCGGTAGAGGGGCTCAGTGGGGGTCGAACCTCCCAATTGAGGAAGGCCGAGGCTGCCATTTTTCCCCGAGCCTGGTTTGCTGGCTCCCAGCCTTACCACCCGGACCTAGGCACCTTGGGGCCTATAAATACCTCCTCTGATCTCACAGTGAGCTCCTTTGCTCACTGTGAGGCTCATCTTCCCCACTGCCCTCCGTTCGCAGCTCCCAGTTCTTCCAAGCTCTCCCAGAGATCGAACCCGTTGCATCTGCTGATTGAGGGTGAGGTCTGGAGTTCAGACCCCCTTGTGGAGCTCCTGAAACCTCTAAGTTCACTCGAGACGGCCTGCATTCGCTGTGAATCTTCGAACCGAGGTACAACCATCTTCCCTCTCTATCGAGCTGAATCCAGCTCGATTAGCCTCTCCTCAAGCTATAGATGATGTGTTAGGACCCTCCCTTAGCTCCTAGCAGTCATCCTGGACCTCTAGTGAGCCTTGGCAGTGCGCCAGACGGCCTAAGCACCGTCTGAGAGCACACTGCCAATCGGGTCAATCCGCACAATTTCGACGTACTCCCGAGTCTTTTTAGCCCTCTGATTAGTATCGAAACCCTCAGAGCAATAATTGTAACTGGTATCGAGGGTTAGGTTCGACCAGATCGATCAATTCGATTGAACTTGATCGATCCAGTCGAAGCTCTGAGCGGCATAAAATGCCGAGTAGCACCTCGACAGTCTAGACCACCCCAGGATCTCTGGTTGCGCCCTATCGCTCCATCTTCGATCCCTAAACATGTAGGGATCGAGACATTGGCAGCTCGTGGACTCTGTGAGGAGAATTATCTCCTCACAGGTGCGCCGACTGGGAAGTCTCGGCCGAGCAGTCTTTTGGCGAACCGGTGCCTCCCAGCTAGGGCTTCCTAGTTCAATCGACGTGTCTAAAGTCAGGGAACGTGTAGCCATCGAAATCGCGGCGTGGCGTGGCCGGAGCGCGGTGAATTTGGCGCTGGAAGCTCGTCTCAGAAATTAAGGCTGTGGATGCGTCGGGAGGAAGACGAAGACCGATTTTAGGCCGGGCCGAGCCCCGACCCGCGCGGTTCCGATTTTGGGCCGCGGTTAATTAAATATATATTGGAATGTATTTTTAATAGTTATGATTTAATTTAATTAAAACATAAAGTTCTAATTTAAATAAAAATTCAGAATGAATTAATTAAATAACTTTAGTTATACAGATCCAAATGGTATGATCCAATATACCATTTGAATCAGAAAAATTCAAGGAATCTGAATATAAAATAAAAATTCAGATCCAATGGTTGGATTTAAAAATATTAGACAAAACTTCTCTGTCCTTAAATAAATCATATAAAATCATCTAAACATCCAATCTATGAGTTTAAGGGCTCTGATTGCTCATTGTACCCTAAGGAACAATTCCAAATCTTTGAAATTAATTTTGAATAATTAATTTTCTTAATCACTCCCTAATCACCTTAATCAAGGATTAGTGAATTAAACCCTAATTAAGCCTCTGATTTAGGTGGGGATAGTTCCTAATATCATATTAGACATAGTATAGCCTATGTATAAGGTTGGATTGCCCTAAAGTGCCTTAATCTCACTAATCACCCTAAATAGTTTAATTAAGTGATTAGTGCTAATTAAGACCATTTAGGTCATCAAAACCTAAAGTAAAGGTGTTTCTCACTTCATTTAGTCATATGAAATACTTTAAAACAGATTAGAACAATTTGGACAATAAAATCCTAAAATCCCAATTTTAGCCTTAAGAGGGGTAGTTTGGTCATTTTGGCCAAAATGTGATTTAGTGTTCTTTAAGGATTGAAAATTTCAGTAAGCCACTATAACATAGATTGGAAATGTTCTCTGAAATCCTAGAATAATAATAATCACCAATCTATAAGGTCTCATTAATTCCTTAATTAAGATACTCAAATATAAGCATTCCTTATAAAGATCATTGGACCTTAACTTAATTAAGTCTAATAATTAAAATGGTCAGTTACCTCATTATTAAATTCAGTTGAGATAATATTAGAGTTAAGTGTTAAAAGAAAAAGGGAACTAGAAATGTCTAAGTAGAATCTTAGCTTAAAGTCTAAAGTGATCAAAACTCAGACCCTTAGATCTTAAGTAGCCTAAGAAGGTCAAAATAGGTTTAATGTTAATCTAATACTTGAAATTGTCATTTCTTAACATTAATAAGCTCCTTATAGTTAATTATGAAATTAGATTCTAAGGAAAATCACAAATGGAAACCCTTAAGTCAAAACTCTAATTAAAAGTCTAAAGTGATCAAACTTCAGATCTTTAGATCTTATATCTTAGACTTAGACTTTCAATTTGAATCAAACTACCTCCAATTGAAATTCTTTAATGATTTATTATTTAATCTTTTGAAACCTTCCATGTGTGTATAGGATGATTCAATTAATAAGATAATAGAGTTATCTTAAAGATTGAATATAGATCTTAGATTCTCAAGTTCTTAATTGATTATTTTATCTTGTAATTAGCAGAATAGCCTTTTACTAGGATCTTAGTTCCTGAATCTTTCAACTTATAGGATTTTTTACCTTTGGGATTAAGTGAGAAACCTAGATCCTATTTAGAATAGCACCTTGGATTTGAAATTTGAACCCTCATAGGGTTTAAGTTCTAAATTCTTAAATCTTGATTTATTTGATCAATATTTGGGTAAGAGAGTAAAATATTCATAAAACTAGGTCGTTGATTTGCTTATTAAACCATATAGTCGTCACATGATTTTTGGATTAGAACTTGTTAAGTTCTAATATTTGACTTTAAGGACGTAAATATGAGATTCTACTCAATAGCTAGATATTGGAGATCCTAAGCTTGTACCTTCTCAGAGTAGTTAGATTTGAAAATTAGATAACAACAGATATCACATAAGTCTTGATTGAGTCTCTTGCTTACTTTGACTAGATTGCTTTGCATACCTTGGATTTTGAGCTTTAGCCCTTGAGCATAATAGGAAAACTTAGGATGATGTATCCTAAGCTAGTATTGAATTTACATATCATTCAATTTTATTTTGTCACAGTTAGTAGAATATGACCTAGTTTAGTCTGCCTCTTCAGTAGTAGTATTGTATAGACTAGACTCAGACCTAGCATTTTTTGATTGCTAGGCTGGGGATTGACTGATTGTTTGATATTGGAGGCCCTGTATGGCCTATTGGCTGGTATGGCAATACTAGAACTTAGGCATATTACTACTTTACATGTATTGTATTATTTTAGTTTTCTGGTTTGTTTTGCCACATGCTTCAGTGGCCTTATTTTTCAATATTTGCTCGTTTTGCCACATGTCTCAGTGGCTTTACTTATCATATATTGCTTTGCTTTTGTCACATGTCTCAGTGGCCTTTCTTTTCATATTAATCTGTATGTTGCATGTATATTTTATGGCTTATATATATGTATAAATGGCATATTTAGGATGCTATAATTTTATTATATTCAATACTTGTGTTCTTTTATACTCAACATGTTTTACTTCGATCATAATCATGTTAGGATCATGTTTATTCAGTAGTTACAGTTATTTTTGCTCTTAGCCTTACCTTGCTTGTTTTGAGTTCTGTATGTTACTTCACATACATGTTGCATGCTATAAATAGATAGTTTATAGTATCCCAGTTCTTTTATAGCTTATTGCACCCCTTTACTGCTGCATGTATGGTTAAATTTAAATGTGATATCTTTTAATATTCAGTTCACTTTAAATAGCCTAAAATGCATTTAAACAATTGTTTAACTATAACCTTTTTATTTTGTTGGCTGGGGCCCTAGCATTTGTGGTACCGACAAATGTCAGATTCAGACGTGTTCGTGGGCAGTGTCGCTGAGGAGGAGCCAATTCAGGAGGAGGACCTTCCAGCTACTGTCTAGCTAGCTTTGTCTTGTTATTCTAGTGAGGACGAGAGTCTTTCATTTTCAGTTATTCATTTCAGTTTGTAATAATTAACTTTCTGGATGTACTTTACTTTCTGCATTGTGATAAGTTACTATATTGCATTTTTTCCTACTATGTATGCTTGTGGATGTTACCCTATTTTTATATTGCTTCCGCCACTTTGATATTTATATTGATGAATGTTATAGCACTTGGTGACAAGTCCCTGCCTTAAGGTAAGTTGGGTTCACCTAACTTTACTTAAGTTGGGGATTTGCCACAGTTGGAGCACCGTACTTCCTTATTATTGGTACGAGGGCCGCACATATGCGCTTCCGTCGGCTGCTGCGCGGTTCGTCCATGCAGGAGAAAGTCGAGCGACTGAGAGGGGGAGAAGGCTTGTTCAAGTTGTGAGAATCGTTCGGTCCATTTGCGATTAAATAGGGCGTGCTTATGTAATGCACGCCCTTTTCGACAGCTAATGCCCATAGGTTACGGGAATCAAACATCGGAATTAGCTTGTTTGCCGACGATTTCAATATGGATAATCGGTTCTTGCTTTAAATGAGGTAATTTATCTCTTACTTAATTTGATCAATATTTAATGATAAATATTAATTTATATTTTAGCATTGAGTTTGAAAAACTTCCTTAATCAATATTTGTAACAGAAAAGTAATTTAGCGGAAGATTTTAACGGAAAGAAAACTGAAATTTGAGGGAGATTTTTTTAACGGAAAAATTGAATTTATGGGGATTTAACGAAATCTAAATATTGCGAAACATTAACGTTTTCCTTATAAATGAGCTAGGGTCATTACAGTGAGGGTTAATTCCATGATAGTGCGGTTCTAAAGGAGGTTCTTGTGAGTTCTTGGGGATGAGGGAGAGAACTGAATCATTCAAGAGGGAGATAAATTCTTGGACAATGAAGAAAAAGATGAATTTGAGAGGGTGGAAGAGCCAGCAATTTCAGAAGAGTTCGATAGTCTTGAATTTGAACGGAGATTTATTCTTGGGAGGGAGAAGAAGATTGGTTCGTGGAGTTAGTATAGGGGAGAATGATGCGTTTCTTGGGAAGAAGAAGTGACATTTTGTTGGAGAGCTTTATTGAGGCTAGGTGAAGAAGTGTTGCTTTGGGGAGAATCGGTTCTTGCTCTGATACCATGTAGAGAATATCGGGAGAGGAAGAGGGAGACGGAGAGAGTAATGAAGAATGGAGATCAGATGATAAATTTCATGAGAATATTTAAATTACTCTCAATTGGAGATTGAAAGATAGAGGAGTTTTCAGGCACATAAAGTCATGGAATAATTGAACTGCACTTATGGCACCTTACCACAATGCAGTAATGGATTCCTTAGCAGATTGAATTGTTTTAGGATATTTAAATACTTAAGGATTTTTTCTTTTTAGAATCCAAACTCAAACTTTAATATTTTTAAGAAAATTAAATAAACTAAGTGATAATCATCACTTAATAAGGATAATAATTAAAAGAAAGAAAAGCTAATATTCATTCAAACTTTAATATTTGTGACGCCCTGCTCCTTAAGTCCGCAATCATTAGACTAAGGAGTGGAGTATTTGTAATAACCCAAGTTATTATTTAGGTCATTTAGGACTAATTAAAGTCCTAATTATAGTCCTAGTGCACTAATTAAGTTACTTAGAACTCATGACTAAGACTTAGACTCATTAAGGAAACAATTGGATCAAATTCAGATTTCTAAGAAAATCCTGAAACCCTGGAAATTGACCTAATTATTTTGACCTCAGATCAAAAATCGGACTGCACCATCGTGCTCATTGCCCTCAAATTAGTTTGGGGTGATATTTTTGTGGCAATCGGAGGTCGTCGAAATTTCGACGAATATTTTAATATTATTTAAATACACGAAAATGAGAAAATTAAATACTCGTCAGAATCAAATTCTGACTTCGCCGTTGAGTTCATCACCATTCAATTAGTTAGAGGTGAATATTTGGTGATTTTTGAGAATCAATTAATAAAAATAAAAATTAGGAAAACTTAATTATTTAAATAAATTCTTTTATATGTATATTTATATACATCCATTTCTTTCATTCTAAAAAGAAAAGCCGCGTGCCCTAAAATCACATTCAGCCGACACCTCTTTCTTCGCACGCAAGTGTCGATCGGCCCACACCTCCTCTCCCTCGCTCGGCACGCGTCCTCCTAACCTCCTCGCAACCTCCGCCACCATTTTCCTTCCCGCGCGTTTGCTCCTCTCGGTGGAACTTCGCCTCTCCTCTTCCTTCCAGCACATGTGGTCTCGAGCGACGCCTTCCCTAGACGATCTACTTAAGCGCCGGCAAGGTACTTTATCTCACCTCTTCTCCATTGTTATGTTTGCGAATGCAATCATTGCTTTAAAAATCGTTCTCTTAAGATCGAAGCCAGTCATCAAATGGCTCGAATGGTTGTGCTTATGGCTCGATGTGTTTGTACGATACTCCTTCAACCGATGACTTACAATGCAAATCCTTACTTATTACATCCTAAGATCTCTGTTAGAAAGGATTGGAGGGATTGTGTTTTAAAGATTCATTCTTATTTTTTTCCTTTTTAATTGTAGCTGACCAAAATGATAGAAGATGTGCACAAATGATTGGAACCAAAAATTCAAGCTATCCATAAACCCATTGGAACAATAAATATACATTTATAGTGACTTAATTATTAATTGAAACTGAATTCAACTTTATGGCTTAGTTATCTTTGTGAATTGCTGAACAGACACTAATATTGTGCCCTTCCCATTTTATTGCTTCATCATTTGGTCATCATGCATGCTTAATTTTATTGTTGATGATTCAAATTTTGTGCTTGCATTTGTATTTAAATATGGGAAAAACTCTCCATCACTGTTATCGTCTGCTTTATGTTTATAGCCATAAGGTAGATAATTTCATTGCCATTAGAATTACTTAGTAAAGCTCTTGAACTGCTCTCACCGTCTTCTATATGTTTAAATAAATAGAATTGACACTTTTCAATGAGCTTTGTGTCTTTCACAAGTCAATACTATCAATGATCACATAACTTTGTAATTGAAGTAGAACCAAAGATTTTAATTCTAGTACTATGAACTTTATGTTAAGACACTTTGCTAACAATGCTCTTATTATCAAAAATATTGTTTAAAATATTAAGTCTTTTATTAATAATACAATTAAGCTTAACAATGCCAATATTCTTGTTGATGCTGTTTCAAATTGTTGATGAGGTTGTTCCAACTGAGATTAAATCATGCATTGTTGTCCCTTGCAAATGCTGAACCAAATGCCATTACTCTTTGCATGACAAGTCATGTAGATTGATGTGTTGTAAAATGTTGAATCTATATTGCATACTTTACAATGGTGAATCTATATTATTATGCCTTGCATGTTGAATTAAGTATTTCAATACTTCACAATGCTGAATTTATGAATATTAACAAATTTATCAAAGTAAAAAAATACGTTTAAGAATAAATTTAATTGAGTATTCATTCTCAACTATTTAAGAATACTTACACTCAAAAATAAGATTTCCATACAATAAATATAGGTTACATCTATTATCTAAGCAAAAATAACTATGCATAAACATTCTCGTAATGCCATAATTACAATTTGGACTGCCTACAAGTAGGCAACTATTGTAATTATGCATTATACCTTCCTGCTGTTTTATCGTATCAAAACTAAAGTAATTCAAATTAAATTTGCTCATATTAACAGTAGTAGAAGTGGTGTCAAAAAAATTATAAATCTTTATCAGCAACACGAAATAGATAATGAGGGTTGTGAATTGAATAAGTAATAATGTTGTAATGAAATTAGTATCAAAGTTGGTGTATTCAATTACAGTCTTTCTTCTTTTGCAAGATAATCAAGTTTAAGCTTCATGATATGATATCATGCCTTCTTAAACTCCTCTAATCCTCTCTATTTCATTCTCAACCTTTCTAATAACATTAGTTAGGATTTGTGTTTGAGTGTTAATTTTAGTAATTAAAATCTATTCTTCTTAGGATTAGGAATAGATCTTAGTTAGAGTTCATCTATTGAGTAAATTAGATTACCCAATAGGTGAAGCTTTGAGTTTAATAGTTTGTAGATTTTCTTAGTTTATTAATGATTAATTTGATCTTTTAATCTTAGAATTAAGACTAGAGATTTATCCTATTGAGTTGATTATTCATTAGGATTTGCCCTAAATCTTAATCTGTGAGATTGGGTGGTAAAACCTTAGTCCTGTAGGTTCACATTTGGATTAAGATATTGAACCCCAATATTTGGAGTTTGATTTTTAATATTTTCATCTTGATTTGGCTAATCAAGATGATTTGGGATTTTTAAAATTATCACAATAGGTTGATTGATTTATTATTTAACTTATATAGTCGACATTGATTTAAGAAGATTAGAACCTGATCAGTTCTAATTGTTTTCAATCTTAAGGGCGTGAATCTGGGTTACACTTGATAGTAAGATTTGGAGATCCTGAACTTGTGTAACTTGGAGTAGATAGAACGAATAAATTAGACAATAATGGGTATCACTTGTGTCCTTGTAGATTATCTTACTCACTTTGATATTTGATGCTTTGCTTGTCTTGTAATTGAGTTTTATACCTTGGTTATATGTTGTGTACATAGGATATTTGATGAGTATCTTGTGTCAGTTTTGAACCTGCATAAATATCATTTTTATTTCATTAGTGCTTTATAACCTAATTAGTCTGTCTCTTTGGAATTGGTTCGACCTAGTAAAGGAAACACTAGTTTGTTGGTGAAGTCACCTAGTGTTTCACTTATTAGTCTGTCGAAAAGGTATTGTAGCGTTGGTTCGGCCTAGGAGTGGGGACACTAGTTTGTTGGTGAAGCCACCTAGTGTTTCACTTACTAGTTGTCGGAAAGAGATAACGGATTTGATTCAACCTAGTAGAATGAAAACTAGTTTGTTGGTGAAGCCACCTAACGTTTCATTTGCTAGCTGTTGGAAAAAGAGAAAATATTGGATTTGCTGTGACTTGAAGAGTCATTTGTTCTGATATGACAGTACTAATCTTAAGTATACCTCTACTTGTGTTCTTCTGCTTTAGCCTATCAGGCTAAGTGAGTTTGATATTTTCTTTCAGTTTGATTGGCTTGAGTAGCTAGTATAGCTTCACTTTGCTGCATTTAGTTCACTTTTCTGCATTTCAATACTTTTCTATTTACTGTCTTATTGCATTTTCTATGCCTTGTTTACTTATTGGATGCTAATTGTGATTATTTTAGGGTCCTAGTCCCATTTATTATAGGATATTAGTTGTGATTATTTTAGGATGCTAGTTCCATTTATTATAGGATGCTAGTTGTGATTATTTTAGGATGCTAGTTCCATTTATTATAGGATGCTAGTTGTGATTATTTTAGGGTGCTAGTCCCATTTATTATTGGATGCTAGTTGTGATTATTTTAGGATGTTAGTCCCATTTATTATAGGATGCTAGTTGTGGTTATTTTAGGGTGTTAGTCCTATTTATTATAGGATGCTAGTTGTGATTATTATAGGATGCTAGTAGTGATTATTATAGGATGCTAGTTGTGATGATTTTAGGGTGCTAATCCTATTTATTATAGGATGCTAGTTGTGATTATTATAGGATGCTAGTTGTGATTATTTTAGGGTGCTAGTCTCATTCATTATAGGATGTTAGATATATTTATTATAGGATGCTAGTTTCATTTATCATAGGATGTTAGAATTGTGTAGTGAATTACTTATATAAAATGCTTGCTGTATTTTAAATCGTTTATTTACAATTCATAATTTATAAGTTATGTAAATTAGCATGAATTATATTGATCATAAGCATCTTTAGGATGAGTCTCTTTTTATTATATTATTTGTATTTCTTATCATTTCTTTTACTACCCAACCTTGTTATAACAGAGTTTGGAAGTGTGTGTTTACTTCCATTGTTGATTAAGCTATACACTCATTGTTTATAGCTTCCCTTTTGATTTCTTATGCTTTGTCGCACCTAATGATCATTGCTTAGTTGTTAAATTAATGGTGATATCCAAATGAACATAATAATTTATCAACTTAAAATGTACTTAGACATTTTGTCTAATTAGAATTTTTCTTTTGTTGGCTGGGGCCCTATCATTGTGGAACCGACAATGGTATACTCTGAGCTATTTGAGATTTTGGAGCTTTCTAAAGACCGAATTCAGGAGGAGGATCGAGTTGTAGAAGATCATTAGTTCTTTTCCTTTCTTCTTGTGAGGATGAGTGTTGTCCTTTTATTTTAGTTCTTTCCTTTAATAATGTTGTAATAATATAGGTTAAATTGTATTTTCTTTTACTGCTTTTATGCTGGGATGTATGTTCTTACTGTTGTATTGTGATGGAATGAATGTTATGTTGTTACTTTCGCACTCTGATTTCATTTGTATATCATTTAGTGAATATCTATTGTAAATGACAATTTTCTTAATTATAATGGGTTAGGATGTGTGTCTAATCTATTCATAAGTGTGAAATTTGTCATTTAGTGATTCCTCCACTGTAATTATGTTAACTTAAGAGTTAACAGGACCACGGCGGGGCTGGGCCGCCATAGTGTCACTTTGGCAAATCTCTCACTTATCATTGGATTAGGTAAAATCCACAATCCACTAATAAGGGAAGAACGTGTACAGAATAACTGAGAAGATCAGTCACTAAATAAGACATACGTACAGAGTGCGAAAGCAAAATGAAATAAACATTACATCCATCCACCGTACATCAAATAAGGAATAGTACTACAGCTCAGCAAATAATAAAGTGCAGAAAAGTAATCACAGTCACAGTACTTGGATTATTACAATATTTAAATGGATAGTTTAAAAGACTGAAAATAAATCTCTTATCCTCACAATAGGCTAAAGGAAGATTAGGCAGCATCTATCTCTCATAACGGATGCTATTCCTCTAGAAATGACTCCTCTTATTCAACACCTAGCTCTTCAAATCTATCTGAATCTGACATTATTGGTTTCATAATGCCAGGGCCCCAGCCAATAAAAGAAAATTTTATTAGATAATTATCTAAGTACATTTTAGGCTGCATATTTTAAATGAATTATTAATGTCTTAAAGAGGGTGACTTGAATTACTTAGTTTGTTTAAGTCACACCTATTGAAGCGATCTTCGCTAGGAGGCATCACCCGATGACGATTTGTATTTTAATCAAACAAAGGAATGAGTCCCTGTTTATAACACTCTTAGGATCGATTGATTTATTCTAAGCGCGGTTGTATTCGCCTAAGCCCGCAGGATAGCACAAAGATAAATCTTACTTAGAGTGACTCAACCATTCATGAATACTACTAAAATAATCCAGTACTATGGGTATATCTTACTATATCCAACCAATAATCTGGGTTCACAAGATTTTATTTAATCAACAAGAATTTATCAAGGCTATTAATCCTTACTCTAAATAAGTGTGTCCTACACAAGGCTCCAAGGATGTGATCAAAAGATCACTCAATATTGATTTCTACCGCAAGGAAGATGTCATTCTAAGTGTTTTAGGTGGTTCCTACCACAAGGTATCAAGTTCAATTTCTAAAGTTATGAAGGATCATTTAAGATTCCTACCTTAATAAGTTACAAAGGTTCTTCCTACCTCAATGCATCAATAATTAAAGTCTTTAAATATTTCATGAACGATTCTATAGCAAGACCTTTGAGATCTCACTTTTCTATTTCTTAAGTTAATATTCAAGGTTTACTTATTAGACTTGGATTAAAGTGATCAGATCAGATGATTAAAATCCATCTGAGCCTTTTCTATTCTATAATCAAGGGATAAAATCAAAAATATTATTAGTGTTAGATCATTTCATAAATCATCATAATTTTATTAATCATCTTATGCTAATAGTCTTATATAAGAGAAAATCAAAGATCTAAAGTTTAGAATCAGATGGTTTAATCACACGAATTTAATATTAATCTTGGCACTTCTAATTCATTAATTTAAGATTAATGTCAAATCATATGCATTATTAGAATCATGTTGATTGAATTATCTTTCAATCGAAGTTACTTGATTTAGGTGATTAAGATTTAGATCTTAATCAAGACAAGTTAGGATTTAATCCCTAATCTTTCTACCATTAAGACCAAATGTTAATTTAAAGATCAATGACAAATCAATGTATTATTAGTGTATTATTGATGGCAAATTTTAGGTTTAGATTAAGTATCATCTACTTAATCAAGTTATCAAGATTCTTATGTTCACTTATAGTTTAATGTCAACTAAGCACATTTAAGTGTCCAAATAAATGTTAAAGTTCTCTAACATACATCCTAAAATCATAAAAGTATAGAATTGTAAAGTTGACATAAAATAGAAGGATATTAAGGCTAACTAAATTCTAAATCAAATTAAAGGAGTTAGCACTTGATTACAAATCTAAGGATTTATGTTCATGCTATTTAGTTGTTGGGGTATACTTTAGTTAATATAAGCAATCAAGAATCCTATCCTTTGATATTTGGCACAAGACAGTTAGGATACATAATATGTTTTGAGCACTTGTTAAAAATGACAAATTTTCAAATTTAATTTCCACATAGAATTTTATGCAATGCTCAATTTTAAAAATTAGGTTCAAGTTTGATATAGTTTAGTCCCATTAGGGTCCTAGGGACCTTAAAATGCGAAAACGGTGAAGTTTCGGCCATTTTAGCCGTTTCTGGGAAATTCTGAAATTTTCTGGTCGCTACGGCGCGCTCTAGCTCCTTCTTTTTGAAAGTCAGGGGCTGTGGCGCTATGGCGCGCGGCAACGGATCAAGTTCGAAACTTGGGTATACAATCATCGGGCCAAATTTAATTTGATCTTCTATGGTCAGTGAAAAGTACATTATATATGTTATTAAAACAAGTCCTGTGGTAATAAAAAATAAATTTTTAAACTTTGTATTAATGCGTATAAGGGTGGAGCTCGAGGGCAAAATTTAGTGGAGGCAAGTAATATCAAAAACAAAATCATAATTATAATGAAAGCGAAAATACAATGCTTACATGTAATATAAAATAAAATTTATCTCTTTGAAACTTCATATTTTGCTCTTAAATCTTTTACAAAGAAAAGAGATCAACGCATACAAGGCACCCAAAACATACATAACTGTGAAACAAGAGCTCAACTTAAACATGAATAAACAGACAAATATATTTTAGTGTGTTATGACAAATCAATTGTGCATTTTATAAAAAAAAAGGTTACAGGTTTTATTAGTGCAGTTTAGAATGACGATGATATTGTTAAAAAGAGAAGTGTATCCATGCATTGTTACGAACATTCAAATATGATAAGGCATAATTCTAAAAATTCTCCAATAACCTTTGGAATAAAAAATGCTTAGACCGTTCTTTTTTCAAGTCTTCGATGCTGAGAAAACCTTTGATCGTTCTAACAAAGGTCTGTGCAATGGTTGCTACTGAGAAATAAGTTCAAGAAACTGCATAGCGAAGGAAATTGACTAAGCTCAAATTAAATAGTTGGGACTTAATTTAAAAAAAAAATTTGAATGCTTCGAATAGCATTGAATTATTGACTATGAGCTGAACAATTTTATGTAGCAATAAAAATAGACTAAATACAGCTCTAATTGAACTGCTGGATCAAAAATAAAGAGTTTATTAATGAAAACAATGATATGAATGCATAGAACCATTTTTATCAGTTAGTACTCTAATAGCGACCGTAAACTGAACGCTTTATGCTTCAAATAACAATCGACTTAAGTGTCATGGCTGTAAACTAAATGGTTCATAAATTTTGTTTCATTGTCATTGAGGAACACCTTTTCTATACTTTTATTCATTGATACAGAACATGATTGAAAATGTTGTTTTGCTTCCTTAAGCAAAAACTGAGAAAAATGAAGGAAAAAGATAAGGCTTGTTGTGGGGAAAATTGCCACTACGCACAAAATATCTCACGCTTCTAACGTATCAAAGAAAAATGCTTTTTATGCAAAATGAAATCCTCAAGCTTTCAGCTAGAGTACCTGATTCGTGGAGAAGAAAAGGATGATTGGATCTGGGGAAAGGAAGAGAAGGTGTCAAGGCGTGACAGAGTCCCGACGGTTAAATTACTAAATCAGGTGTTCGCATGGTAATAAATACTCTAAAATTACTAATTCAAGTTAAAATTTTAATTTTCTCAGGTCTTATTCAACTCATATTTTTTATTGTTATATATATATATAATTTTATAACCAAAATATATTAAATTACTCAATCATAGCATTTACTTTAAACAAAAACATTAAATCTGAAAATGCTTTTAAGAAGACATGTGAAAAAAACAAGACAAATAAATGATTGAATTTTGTAATAATACTGAATGAGTGTACAACCCAAAGTTTGGACTTTTAATCTAGAGAAATATAAGAGAAGATTTGCATTAAAAGTAATAAGGAATTAATACCCATTTAAACTGTGTAAGCACGAGTTCTTTTGATAATTCATAAAGTGCGGGTCAGAAATTGTTTAGAAAGGTTTCTCTTAATGCTCTTATAACTGGCATAATAGGTAGACAAGAAATGGAAAAATTTACAAATTACTTAAATCAGTTATATCGAAAATTTTATATGATGACTATTTTGTGGTCAGCCTAACATTAATCTATTGTGTATTATTGTTTGACAATGCATGCATTCATTATGTAGCCAATGAATATGAGTTGGTAAAGAGCATTACTACTTATACATGGTTGATTTTCCCAATGCAAACACTTAGCATGCGTGCATTTAAGAAATGCTCTAAACATAGAATATTGAGAAGAAAGTTCGTTTGTTATTAATAACACCTCAAATAATGACATTATGGTTCAACTTTAAAAAAATTTGACTCAATAAAACTCACGTTCTAAGTATAATTATGCAAGAAGGGTTTAAAAGCATTTGTAACATAATAAAAAAGATATAGAACAGTATCAAGTACTCAAACACCTTAAATAATGACACCGTGGTTCAACATTTGAAAAACAGGCGCAAAAACTACATGCTAAATTTAATTGTGCAAGATTGGCTTAAAAGTAAAAAGGAGCGGAAGAGCAGAGGAGCAGCAAGAAGAATTCTAGAAAAAAGTTAGATCTCATTCATATTTGTAATTAGACAATACACATGTATATATAGCTACATCATATTCATATGATGTTAGATCAAGACGAATCATATGGACGACTATGATGAAAATCGGGATGTTATTATTCGCAAACAAGCATTTGTAACGGTTGTGGTACTTTTGGTGCTCAGCTTGTGAAACCTTGTTGTTGAGAGAAGTTTCGTGAGAATGCCTGCTAGCTGATCTTTTTTAGGGATGCGTAGAAGCTGAATTAGAGTTTTTTGTGTGTATCTTGTTGAACATTGATTTCTCACTGTAGAGAAGAGAGTAGCATTATGGTTCAAAAATTGGGTGTCACGCCTTGCACCTTCTTCTCTTCTTTTCTCCAGATCCAATCATCCTTTTCTTCTCCACGAATCAAGTACTCTAGCTGAAAGCTTGAGGATTTCATTTTGCATAAAAAGCATTTTTGTTTGATACGTGAGAAGCGTGGGATATTTTGTGGGTAGTGGCAATTTTCCCCACCTCAAGCCTTATCTTTTTCCTTCATTTTTCTCAGTTTTTTGCTTAAGGAAGTTAAACAACATTTTCAATCATCTTCTGTATTAATGAATAAAAGTATAGAAAAGGTGTTCCTCAACGATAATGAAACAAAATTTATGAACCATTTAGTTTACAGCCATGACACTTAAGTCGATTGTTATTTGAAGCATAAAGCGTTCAGTTTACGGTCGCTATTAGAGTACTAACTGATAAAAATGGTTCTATGCATTCATATCATTGTTTTCATTAATAAACTCTTTATTTTTGATCCAGCAGTTCAATTAGAGCTGTATTTAGTCTATTTTTATTGCTACATAAAATTGTTCAGCTCATAGTCAATAATTCAATGCTATTCGAAGCATTCAAATTTTTTTTTTAAATTAAGTCCCAACTATTTAATTTGAGCTTAGTCAATTTCCTTCGCTATGCAGTTTCTTGAACTTATTTCTCAGTAGCAACCATTGCACAGACCTTTGTTAGAATGATCAAAGGTTTTCTCAGCATCGAAGACTTGAAAAAAGAACGGTCTAAGCATTTTTTATTCCAAAGGTTATTGGAGAATTTTTAGAATTATGCCTTATCATATTTGAATGTTCGTAACAATGCATGGATACACTTCTCTTTTTAACAATATCATCGTCATTCTAAACTGCACTAATAAAACCTGTAACCTTTTGTTTTATAAAATGCACAATTGATTTGTCATAACACACTAAAATATATTTGTCTGTTTATTCATGTTTAAGTTGAGCTCTTGTTTCACAGTTATGTATGTTTTGGGTGCCTTGTATGCGTTGATCTCTTTTCTTTGTAAAAGAATTAAGAGCAAAATATGAAGTTTCAAAGAGATAAATTTCATTTTATATTAAGCCCATCTCACATAGCGCCACAGCTCCCGAAAACCACGGTTTATGATTAAGCCCATCTTACATAATTTAATTTTTACAAGTGGGAACTATGGCAAACATGAAATATATATGTACAAATAATGGCAAAATAATTTTTTTATCGAGTCAATTTCTCAAATATCGATTTATTGTGTCATCATTATGTTAGGCGTTCTTAATAACAGTACAAATTCATTTCTTCTCAATGTTTCATTCCAAGAGAATTACTAAAATGCCTGCATAAAAATGTTTGTATTACATAAAAAATTAACCTTCTTCAAGTAGCAATGTTTTATTGTTTACTTGATGCAATGTCAAACAATTATACCCAATAGATTAAAGTTCAGGTGCCCACCACGAATTAGTTATTAGCTAAACTCTAGATGTCTCAAGGCATTTGTAATGCTTTTCCTCTTTTGAATGTGTAATGCATGATGTCAGTTCTAAGAATAAATAATCTATTTTAGCATGCCCTTTTAAATGCGTTCGAAGATTTGAAGCCCTTGTATTATTATCAGTGCATAATTAACTCGTTCAACAATGTACTATACACATCTTGTGGTTTGCTTGATGTTTTGTGCAACTTCGTATTTCTATCGTGGATCACATTTGCTACTATTTATATGACGGCCTATTGTTTGGATTGCACTTTTTTTTTTTTTTTAGCATGGTTCTCATCATATGTTTTATGAGATCAAGCAGGATCTAGTGATATGGAGCCGCCGACCGAAGGTTTTCAGCCCCGCATCTTTTCTGTCAAGTTGTGGCCGCCCAGCGAGAATACCAGGAAGATGCTTGTCGAGAGGATGGCCGGGAACCTTTCCACCGAGTCGTTATTTTCTCGAAAATATGGCCTCTTAAGCAAAGAAGAAGCAACTGAAAATGCCAAGCAGATTGAGGAAGCTAGCTTTGCCATTGCTGATGACCATTTTAAAAAGGAGCCTGATGGTGATGGCAGTTCTGCAGTGCAGCTTTATGCCAGGGAATCCAGCAAGCTTATGCTAGAAGTATTCAAAAGAGGCCCGCAACAGAAGAAAGAACATCATGTCGAAACAACTGCATTGAGCCTCAAGACCGTCTTTGATATTTCGGGCTGCCGTCGAGATTTTCTTCAAGGCGACGAGGCGCACGAGCTTCTGAGTCCGTTAGCCGAGCGTGGGAACGCGTACACGAAAATCTGTTTTAGCAACAGGAGCTTCGGCATTGACGCAGCCCGAGTTGCGGAACCTATACTGAAATCTCTAGCGAAGCAGTTATCGGAAGTTGACCTCTCAGATTTCATCGCAGGGAGGCCTGAGGACGAAGCTCTGGAGGTCATGAGAATATTTTCTTCGGCGCTGGAAGATTGTGACATCAAGCATCTGAATCTGTCTAACAATGCGATGGGCGAGAAGGGAGTAAGGGCGTTTGAAACTCTCTTCAAATCCCAGAAGAACTTGGAGGAGCTGTATTTGATGAATGATGGGATCTCCGAGGAGGCCGCAAAGGCGTTAAGTGAGCTGATCCCGTCGGCTGAGCAGCTCCGGATCCTCCACTTTCATAACAATATGACCGGGGATGAAGGTGCCTTTGCCATTTCCGAGGTATTGAAGCGCTCCCCTAATTTGGAGGATTTTCGTTGCTCGTCCACCCGGGTTGATTCGTCGGGGGGCATTGCTTTGGCGGAGGCATTGGGGAAATGCACTCGTTTGAAGAAACTCGATTTGAGGGATAATATTTTCGGAGTGGATGCTGGGATCGCTCTCAGCAGAACTCTGGAGAAGCTTGAAGGCATTGAAGAACTCTACCTTAGCTATCTGAACTTGGAGGACGAGGGAGCGGCAGCTATCTTCGACACCTTGAAAAGATCTGCTTCTTCCCTGGAGATCCTTGAGATTGCTGGGAACGACATTACTGTGAAAACGGCCCATAACATAAGTTCCTATCTGGCTGCCAAACAGACCCTGAAGAAGCTGAGCTTGGGGGAGAATGAGCTGAAGGATGAGGGCGCCGTGCTGATAGGCAAGGGTTTGGAAGGGAGCAACCCGCAGTTGATGGAGCTGGATTTCAGCTCCAATATTGTGAGGAGAGCGGGGGCGAGGTGCTTGGCCCAAGCCGTTGTAGCGAACAAGCCAGAATTCGTGTTTCTGAACATCGACGGGAATGCCATCTCCGAGGAAGGGATCGATGAGGTCAGGGCTATTTTGAAAGCCGGGAAGAAGTCCGAAAATGTGTTGGGGTCGTTGGAGGAGAATGATCCAGAAGGGGGTGAAGAAGAAGTGGACGGAGAGGAGGATGGAGGAGATGATGAAAATGAGGTGGACTTCAAGCTTAAACATCTGAGTGTTGAGTAGTTGTGTGGGCATAGATAGATGATCAGATTTCATTTTTGATGAATGGCCCATTTTATATAAAAGCCATGAAATGAAATTGAACTGCCGCTGATGTCTGCTGTGGATTTGAACTCTGCATATTGTGTTTGTTTTGACTGTGTTTTGGCTTTTGCCGCTCGTTTTAGTTTTTGAATGGCTCCAATTTCATTTAGTTAATTAGATAATAAAGTATAATAAAGTTTCAATTTATAATTTTCTAGCAGTGATTTTGCATATATATATATATATATATATATATATGAAAAATTAAATTATCTTAAGAGTTAAAAATAAGAGACAAACCCACACATAATTCAATCACAACATCGAATATAAAAAAGGAATTTGTTTGAAGCATCAAATACGCTTTATTTACATGTTTACCGATAAAAATTTAAATATTTAAGCTTTATGAATATCAACCTCTCTAAATATTAAATTTGTAAATACACAACTCTTGAATGTTAAACATGTAATTATCACTTATATATACATACACACTCAGGTACATGGATACTGCTTCTCAAAACAATTTCAGATTGCAGACGCCGCCGAAAGCATTCCTCCAAAGAGGAATAATGCCGAGGAATTGGAACTCAAATCCGATCTATCGTTTAACAGGGAGATGAGGTCCAACTGAGCTCCATATCACAACAATCAAACGATCTGAAGTTCATCGAGTCAGAAATCCTTGAGCAGCTCGCCGGCGACGTCCTTGTAGCTCACTTTCTTCTTCTTCTTCGCCGGATTCAGGACCTCTTCTTCCGTCTCTGGCAGCGCTTTCTTCTCACAGGAGACGGAAACGGGATCGGCGTCGATACGCCCTTTCTGATTCTGGCTGAGAGATGGAATCATATCGAACAGCATAGCTTGAATCGGGTCCGTCATCAACCCTAATTTGTCTCCCGTTTCATTCTCAAGAATGCATTCCTGCTTTATATCAGGTTCATCTGCTATTTCACTCCCCGTTTCTTCTTCTACTTTCGTCTGGGCAGCGGCATCCGCTGACGGAGCTGCTTCCCTGGAGTCGGCGCTTTCCGACCCATCGGAGCGCAGCTTCACCGAATGCTTTCCGATCTTTGCTCGCGTTCTGCGAGCGGGTCCGAGAGCCGGCCTTCCGGCGCCGGCTCTGCCTCTCCCTGCGGCTCGTCTTCCTCTTTTTGTATTTCGAGATGCAACGGTGTTTTGATCATCATTCAATGCTGGATTGGGTCTGCCAATATAAATAAGAAAAAGGTTGAGGTGTTCTTGCAGAAACGATTTCATGATGCGCATCGGAGAATTTTTATGCACAAAAATTTATAGGAGCCACTTACTTTTCCTCAACAATTAATTTCTTCAAAGAGTAGGGCCTGAGATTATAATCGTGTTCGGGCAATCTGTTAGTTTTATTCAAGGATTCTTCCAACCAATTATGCCGCAAAACATGTAGCTCCTTCCGGTGTAATAGCCGGCGTTGAGTCTCTGGAATGCTGTTCAAATAATACCTTAAAATCTCTCCCCCCAATATTTTAAAAAGATTGAGAGAAAGTAAAAGATATGAGAGAAGTCAGATGGCCTCACAACCAAATGCATCATACCTTAAAATCCATGTTTTTCTTAAGACGAGATTTTACATGCATATCATAAAAAGATTATATAAAGTTTTGAGAGATGCATAACTATTTAAAATTATGCTCATTTCAAGTTTAACTTTTGGATTACAGATTAGAAATTAACTAAGCTAAACTAATAAAATTGTTCAGTTAAAATTTTTAATTTTTGTTTTATTAATTTTAAGTTAATTAAACTAAATAACTCAGGCTTATCTAAGCTTTAGCTATGCTCTTAGGGAGTAATTAGGCTAAGCTGAGTTTGACATGAACAATGGCTAAATATATAAAAAAAACAAAAAAGTTTGTGATATGTATGTTAAATTCCCTTGTTATAAAAGCACTTGTTATCCATCTAAAAGTACTTTTTACATATACAACACCGAAAACTCTATATATTCAACAACTAAAATTTAATATTTACAAAATTAACACTTTAGTCTCTGCAATTCTAAAGGCACATGACACCATATATCCACTTATTAGAGGGGTTTTTAATAAGGTTTGGTCATGATGTGTATTTTTAAAGATTTGGGTGTTATGTATGCAAAGATTCCTTTTTATAAATTTCATTATTTTGAACACTTTTTAACATTTTATTTATAGCTGTTTATCATATTACAAAATATACCTTTCATAAATCTGATCAAACCCATACGATTCAAAAGTTGAATAGACTAATAAATGTGTTGCAGATTCAAGATCATCACCAATTTTACCCCCGTGCATGGAAATTTCAAGCTTCATCCTTCGCATAGCCATCTCAGATATTACTTCAAAGCTATTATCCCTTCCAAAAACACAAAAAAAAGGCTTTCAGGTACACACAATTGAGGACTCATTGCCTACAACAAAAAGAGGGATTTTTACAAAAGTAGCTCCTAAACTTCATCATTTACATATTTAGCATTCAAACTTCAATATTTATAAAAAAATCACTTTCATCTCTCAATATTTCTAAAGTACATTACAGTGAAAGTATAGGGCGCATACTTTGCAAATATTGAAGTTAGGGTGCTATATATATAAACACCTTGATAAAAAGGGAAAAGGAAGTTACCAGGGGGGAATTTGATGCAAATAAATGAAACAACCATGAAACAAACCCATTCTTCTCATTGGATTATATTTCTTCATGTAATGCTCGACCAGGTTGTTGCTGGAATTTCCATATTCAATCATATTGCAAAATATCTGTTGTGGCGTATAAACGAAAAATTCAATTACACAGTGATCGGCATTGGCAACAGCTCAAGTTAAGCATTCAGCTTGTGTTCATCTTGATGATATAGAATAACTAAAAGTGCAATGGGATACTAAAGATGAACCACTTATCATATTGATTTACCCTCATAACATTTAATAAATCTAAGCCGTCTAAGATGACATTCAGTATGATTACTCTTCAAAGGGGTTACTACAACTTTACAAAAATATATTCATTTCTTATCGTTTTCTTTGTGCAACTTTGGTTCATCATTTCATCATCATAACACTTTTTATTAGTATGCTTCTGCATTGTAAACCAATTTACCGCCCCATATGACATTTTTGGTTTTACAATTAGATTCTTGTACAAATTAGATCTTCCCCTAATGTGTGGATTGAGGTATATTTAGATTTGAGATTTAAGACTTTCTAAATATTGCTTTAGTTAGCCTGCTAAAGGAAATTGCTTAAAACTTAGTAAGTTTGACATCAGAGATTTTGTGGTTATGCATGAATAATGCAAAGTATGGTTGAATAAATGGTAGTAGACCGATCCTGATCCCATGGTTTCATCTCCTATCAACTTGTGATTTACTTTTCTAACGTTAGAGAGTACTTCGCTATAACATCTAAGATTCCCGTAAGCAACCTGAACTCATTTCATCTCAGATATTCTTAGCAAAACTAAATAAATGTGTTAAGAATGCTTAGCTTTTAAGTTTAATAAATGCATTGATTGGCAGAGCGTTTGCTACACCATTCTAGCTACATAATTTAGAGGTACTATGTATGAAAGATTCTAAATGTGACTAACAAGGATTCATAGAAATGACATAACTTTATAATTAGTAAATAATTTCAACAAAAGTTAAAAAAATGAATCTATAGCACATGGTTGGTGATATATGTTTGATAAGATGGTTTGAATTGGTGGGTTTATTAACATTAGGCTGACCCAAGTTTATTTTGACCTGGGACTTGCATTTTTGGAAGGCATAGGTTGTACTTTATAGCATGCTTACATCTATTAGAATGCCTATAATTTAATATGAGATCCTTATTTTTGGGGAACTTAACATCATTTAAAAATTTCTGGTGTTTGGTCTTACAGCCTTGTTCTTTTAGATAAGGTTGGCCATGATATATGTGCTACTCAACTATAGATTAGGATGTTTTTCAGATGTTTGGCCTTACAGCATTGTCCTTTTAGATGAGATTTGGCCATCATATATGCGCTATTCAACTATAGGTTAGGATGTTTTACAACGATCTCTAGATCTATTAGGGATGAAAGAAACCCACCAGGACCTTTGGATTAGCTACGGATTAGACAACACAATTAGTTCAAATGCCATAGCTTAGAAAAAGCTATAATTTAAACATAGTATATTAAACTGTAACTTAAAATAACTTCTTAGAACCTTTGGAACAACTAGAATCATAGCATAGGACAACAAAGATCTTTTGATCAATTGGGAGTGCACTAATGTGCAATTAAATAATGTGATGTTTTTATTAAAACCTCTTATATCAACTACTATAGAAACAAAAATAAATTAAACAATTGGTTGCAACATAAAATAGCTTCCTAAGGTTCTTAGATTTTAGAGGGAAATATCAGAGTTGATTGGTGATTTGATATAGCTCACTAGAAATTATTAGATCAACTAAGAACATGACAAAATTTTGCACACTAACTCAATAATCAATTAAATTGCTACTCAGTAGGATCCATTGAAATAGTGTGATTCACTAGAATTTTCTAGTTCCGACTAAAAATAAAAGTAACCCAGATTCTTGTTTACTTTCCTAATCAATTAGGCTGATATTGTATGCTTGACATCAATATGTTTAACATTGATATTATCAACGGTTGCCAAATTTTAGAATTTATCTGATCAATCGTACAAATTTATTTACTGCAGCACACTCACATTCGCAAGAGATAAAGTATGAGCAAAACCCAAAAGTCTACCTGTTTCAAGTCTTCGATGTCAATATCCCAATAAAAATAGTCAGAGAATGCATCTACCTCCTCTTGCTGCTGCTTCTTCGAAGAATCAGCAAAAAACAAAAAGTACCTTCATGACAGAAGAATGCGATTTATTAACTTGAATATTACATTGTGCTTAAAATAAAATGTAGAGATGGCCTCCGTTTAAGACCCTAACTTGGGCTGTATATTCACTAATTTATTCTGATTGCAGCAGCTCAAAACCCAAGAAAAATGAATGACGTCACGGTGACGCACGGCTGCCTGATATTTGATTCCTGTGAGATAGCGTCAGCATTACATTTGGAGGAACATAAGACAAATTTTGAGAGAAAATGACAAAAATCCTCCCCACACTTGTTCTCCAATTGGTCCCCTCGATATTATCAAAAAGGAAATAAGTCAAGAAACATAGACGTGAATCCTTTCCCCCATTCCGGTGTCAGAGGAAGCTCTTTGCCCGATCCTTCATATTCCGGCAATCACTTCCTGCTCTCTTCGGATTCGGGTTGTCACAAAAATACAAGTCAAACTTTGACTAGTAACCAAATTAAATAGGGGTCAGATTGGTTGGACATGCCCTTACAAGTCCGGGATACAATTTGGTCATATATTAAGAAATATCTGGGAGTACCTTTTTTCTCGGCTGCGATGCAGTGAGTAACCGTATCATTAAGATTCATGGAAACATTTCCTCCATTTTCAACCACCAGTTTGTGGAAATAATCTAATGAATAAGAAGGGGGGATATTAGCAAAATCTGCAATAATTAAGGAGCAGATTAAATATTAATGATAAAGCTGATAAGTTCTACACAAATGATTAACAAAAGAAGAAACACACTGATTGCAAAGGATACAGAACATCATATTTGAAAACAGCATCGTCTTCTTTGCAGAAGAAATGTCGAGCTGGATCGAGCGGGTCGAGATCACAGAAATGTTCCTTTTATCACCCTTTTTCACCGACCTTTTGGGCTCCTCATTAGCTTGCTGCAACTCTCCTTGATTTGCTCCTCTTTGGGTAGTCCCATTGCTTAAGTGCACCAAATCCCTAAATGCTGAAACAAAGTGATATAATATTAGTAGAATGAATGTGATAATAATAATAATAATAAAATATGAAAATGAAGTGTAGTTCAGATGGATAGATCTCTCATTCAGCATGCGAGAGGTACAGGAATCAATACACAACATCTCCATAGTGTTTCCATAGAGGTACAGGAATCAATACACAACATCTTCAGTTACTCAAAATAATAGTGCAATAGAGAGTGATGTGATTAATAGGATCAAGTTGGTTGGATGAAATAGTGTTTCTAGAGTTTTGTGCGATTGGAAAATCCCGTTCAAAATTGAAAATTTTTTTACCAATAAATAAGAAATATACTGATAAAATAAGTGTTACGGTAACTATGATGCTAAGGTGAATTAGTCATTATTAACCAATACAAAATTCTAAATATAACAAATGATTTCTACAAACAACCAAATTTCAATGGATAAGTATTAATGCCTTTAACGGTGGGGCTATAAGCAGAAGTTACCTGGCAAAAAACATAAATTTTATTCAAACTGCATGAATGAAAAGATGCTTCGTTTTTCAGTTTTACAACTGCTTACATTCAACCTCGAGGCACTCATGCCACGGCTTGTCGTATCTCACCCGTTGAATGCGCGGAAACCTCAAGCTGTAGGGTGCGGCGAAAACCTCGAAAAAAAAAAGCATTCAAGAAAAACATAATAAGTGTGTATATTTAAGGGATTAGATGATTGATCGATAACAAACTCTTCTTATTGCAGATCACCTCGGATTTTATTGTTCTAATATCACTCGTGATAGATAGGATGACTGACCTGAGATGCAAGGAGCATAATTAAAGCACACAAGCAAAGGAGTTTCATTGAATGTAGAAGGATGAAGATACCTACTTATCGGGGCTCTCAACCCAAACATCTGGTCTTTCTTTTGAATTATTTGTTACTACATAGCAAAGAGGTGATCTTTTAGGTTGCTCGTTCTTTCTGTACCAAACAATGAGACCTTAAGTATTCATGGGATTAACTATAAAGCAAGATAATAAAAACAAAACATAGATAAGTTGGTGAAACCACCTAAGGTAAGGCTTCAATCTTGTAATGAGAATATAAAGATCCTCATCAGAAAGACCAGTGCCCACTCTACAAAAGGAAAGAAACCTAAAAAGATAATGAGAGGTTGATGTCAATAAAACATAATGGGAAAGTAATAAGATTTGCTGAATCAGCATCAATATTTATATTTCTTCCTTTTTCTTTTATTTATTTTATGTTATTATGATTTTAATTTGTTGGATGCCACCAACTATAATATAAAAACCAACACATGTTTTCTAATATATATATACATATAATTAAGCTTAACAATGCATATAGCTAATACAAAATTTATGATATGCCATGTCTAAACACCAAACAATAGTTTATTCTATTAAATAGATTACAATTAGTATATTTTGCTTTATGAAGGAAAATATATATTTTGACAAATAAATTATCAATTGATGACATTAAATGACAGATTCAAGGTAAAGTTCATACACAATGCATAATAAGGTAGTTTTGTAAATATTAAAAATTGAATGTTTATTAATTACTAAAAATTGAATGTTTATCTCTAGATTTATTTTGCATAAAACAGTAAACTAAACGATAAATTAGTTAGACAAACCCAGAGATTAATTGATTTCTATATTCATTCCATAAACAATATTTAATAAAATTTGTATTATATTTAAATATATATTTTATTTATTTCAATAATTTCATGATAAAATATACTATAAAAGTTGCTTTTAAAGAGAAAAACAGATTCAAGATGAATTATAAGTGAGATTAAGCTAATAAAACAATAATCTCTTAATTAATTAGAGCACCTTTTAGGAAAACTGGTAGAATCAGAGCGCTCCGCAAGGCCAACCAAAAACTGTGCCACCTGTCATTAGTTCAAAACAGCATATTTTTGTAATTTTTACTTTCATAATCAGAATTATATAGTACTCCAAAAAAAAAAGGAAAACTTCCTCAAGAGTTTGATCTAACCTCCCCACCATGACGGCCAGAGCCAAAATATCCACCTGCAATAAAACAGCATATGCACTTCCTCATACCACATTCACTTTCTCAATGAATCAAAAAACAAAAGCAGCTCTCAGCTACTATTAAGTTGATCTAAATTGGAGGTGAGGTGAAAAAAGCTCCAACACTTCAAGAAATAATTAATAAGATGTACTCTCTTAAGAAAAAGTGCACCGCTAAAATTTTGGCAAACTATGAAGATTTTGATCTCCAGTTGCCAAAATCCTGTCTATGCAGGCTAATAAAATTAATGACCTACACAGTCATTAGCCACCTAATAGAAGACTGTTTTGTATTAAAGACTAGGTAAAAAGTATTACTAGAATGGCTAGCTAACAATAATTTCTCCCAGAAAGAAATTAAAAGTTAATAAACATTGCTAATTTTGAAAAGAGAATTGGTTTCATGTACTTGTGTACCTTTTTTGATATCCTTTCTGGGAGAAATTTTGGTACTTTTGAGGTACCTTAGTATTTTTCTAAAAGGGAGGGTGAAGTTTCACACACATAACACAAATTTCTCTAGTATTTTCATATTTAACACTAAGTTTTAAATATTTACATATATATATATATATATATATATATATATATATATATATATATATATATATATATATATATATATATATATATATATATATATATACCATAATCTTTAAATAATAGTTTAAAAAATAAGTAAAAAAATGCAAATACGGACCTATAATAAGGACATCAAGATCAGCACCCGCATGAATGTAATCAGGCTTCAGCTTCAACCACTTCCCACTGCGATCACCGGGCTCCCATTTTGAACTAAGGTCCTTCAGCACAATGCCCTCGTCCCTGAATAGAGTTAGTTGTTAAAAAAAAGGTTTCTATATAGTATTTGATAGAATTAAATTTATAGATAATAATATTTGTAATATACCATAGAATTACTCGGCCTTCAAAATATATACAGTAATTTATATTTGCATAATATATATTGCAACATATTTAGCACCAAACCCTTCTGTTATATGTATATATGTGGTTGGCTAGTCTTAAAGTTGATTCAGCAAAAGATTAGAAACCAGAACTCTAAATGCATTAGTTAATAATGAAGGTAAATACCTCCGGGAGGTGCTCCTGGTTAACCACAATGAGGATGGATGCTTTAATAAGAGGTTGAAAAGCTTGCTTTTGGGTGTGTAAGTAGAGTTAGTAGTGGTGCTAAAAGGCCATTGGAGGTGAAATGAAATCATGCCTTCAGATGCTTAATCTATTTTCGAGAATTTTATATATTAATTTAATTAGACCTAAACAAATAACCTGCTGGCAAACACCCAAAAAGTATTTGAACTGCATTTAATAACCGAAAAAACTTTTACACTAATTTTATTTTACTTTAGCATTTCTTTCATCTCAAAATCAAGCAACCCATTAAAAGAAAAGTAGAGGTTCTTTAGCAATTTATTAAAGTCAAACAACAAATTTGATTTTTTTTATAATTTAATTAACTTTTATTAAAATTAAAATTCCATCTTCATATAGATTTAATACATAAAATTTAATAATTTTAAAAATAATAATTATTTAATTATAATATTTTTGAATTTTATAAGCAGAATATTATTTTAAACAAAACTTTTCTCTCCCTCATGAGATAGCCTTCCCCACATGCCCAAACACCTAAGAAGATATTACCCCCACAATGATTTTACCTAAATAACTTGACACTACCTATTTTACTCTAAAATCATTTCTTTCAAACCAAAGAAGCCCTTGGCTTATTCTCACATGTTATTCTCTACTTATTATAAGCTTAATTTCAATAAGCTATTCCTGCCTTGCTATCATTGTGGCTTGTGAAACAACACCACTTTCTTTACATTAGAAAACATATATATACTAAAGCTATTTTAAATGCCTTTTTATTAAAACCAAATAACGTCTGCAGATCCCACATATTTATATAAACGAGAATGCTTTGCTTTCCAACAAATAACCCAATTCATGTGATTTAAGGAAAAAGACAAAAAAAATACTATCCTACCCCTCTCTCTTTATCCAATGGCCCACATTTATTTTTTTCCATGCGATTAGGGCTGACACTTGGGTATCGTAGCATGGCATATTTAACTAATGCTAATTTATGAAAATGTATTTATGCATATAAAATACTTAACAGTAGCAGCCTGAAGGAAGACATTTGGCATTGATCAGCAATACAGTGACCTTACGGCATATTTAACATAAAAAAATGTGAGATTTGAAAAACCTGTTCTCAACAGTTTCTTTGAAGAACTTCTCAACGTCCTCCACGCAATTGGCAGTAATAGACCAGAAAGGTTGGCCTGCAAAATCAATATGAATGGAAGAGAAAAAACCTCAAAAAGGGATGAAACCAATGAAGCAGCAAAGAAAGTGTGAATCAAGTTTGCAAAACAATAGAAAGAAACCTTGAGCTGTCACACAGGCATCACACGCATTATTGCGTGCGCAGAATACATATTTATAGAATAGCCCAACAACTGGTCTTTTGCATTTTCAGCATTTTTTAATTAAAATAACACTAGCAATAACAAGAAATATAGAATAGAACAAACATCATTAGCTTACCACCCAACTGCTGAGCATCAAAAGCATCATTGGGCATCAATATTTCCAAGCGACCCTTTAATGGTTTCACAACTCTATGAAGTAGATCTTGCCGGTCAGCCAAGCTCTGATGAATAACACTAGTGTCTCCAGCGTAGAGTATGTCGAAAGCAACATCTAGGCATTCCTAAGTTTCGAAAAACAAAGTATTCCAAAATATAATATGACAATCCATTCCTGCAGTAAACCTAAAATCATAAACAGGTTGCATGAAGCTTATAGAATATATTATCATCACATTATTATCATTAATCTCAACCAAAATACTTGGGGTTGGTTTTACAAAAAATTCATACTGAAAAAATATTTTTGCATAGCTTCTATCCACGTTGGTAATGGTAGATCACTTTATATTCCTGAACCATTAGAAGTACATTTGTCAACCCATCTCAAAGATGCATTTGATCCTACTAAAAATAATCTATAAATAACCCTTATTTTTTTCAAAGCATTATCAACGACAAATGCCACATCTACAGTTCCTCAAAAAGTTAAAGTCTCGATTCATCATTGTTAGTTTTCCTAAGAAACATCTGAAGATTTTCATTGCAAGATAGTGATTGCTCTTAAAAGTGCAGGTACCTCCACTGATTGGATAATGTTGCAGAAGTAGATTTTTTGTGAGGTCAATTTTGATATATAAAACCAAACTTTTCTAATGGATGAATCAAGGTCGTTGATGATTTTCTATTGGTACAAACACCAATAGTTAATTATCCCTCCTAGCAGTAAGAGTGAGCTCAGTTAAAAAGAACTATAATACTTGAGAGCCTGCACAAGACAACATATAGTTAGGTAGGTAGATAGAAGTGGGTCTTATAAAGATTCCATGTTTTCATCATCCCATGCTAACAACTTTTGGTCCAATCTGTTGACCCTAGAAGAAATTTTATCTGTATTGTCTAGAGATTTTGATTAACAACCACATGGTAACTCATCTCAATATTTCCAAGCAAACTAGATGAATTTGTTAAAGACTTACTCTTTAGGTTCAACATTAACTCTCAAACTGACAAAGGATCGTGTACCATTTTACTTAATAGTTTAGTAATCAACCAGTATATCGCTAGAGCTCAAAATTTTTTGGATATGGTCGTTAAAAATTAAAAGACATGCTTAACTATAGAAGTCATTTAGAGTCTTAACTACACTTCCACATAAAGTCTAAAATATAAGGTTTAGGTTATATGTTTGATAGTTTTAATTGCAATTTAAGAGCTTGTTATTAGTAGAGTAGGCAAATTATAGTTTTAATATGTTGGGCATGATAGCAGTGATGCATGCTCGAGTTCAAGTTTAGCTCAAGGCTTACATTGATTGAAAGGCCCACATTTCAATTTTAAGTGGGATTTGCATTATTTTAGAATGCATTTAAGTTAATTTGCCCGGGGCTTAAATCCATTAGAATGCTTGGGTTTTAATTTTAATGTGGGACTTGCAACCGTTGAAACGCCTTGGACAGTGGGCCTTACAATCACAATCATTTAGACTAGATAGCCAAAAATTTATTAAATTTGAGATGGAGCTTACATTCATTGAAAGGCCCAAGTTAACAAATATTTATCTATGGATCAAATATTTAAAATCATTTAGATAGACTATGGATCAAATATTTAACTTAGCTAGATTAACTGTGATCAATTAGATCAACTAAGAAGCAAGCCCTTTGCTTAGATTTACTTAGAATCACATATTCTATTATGAATTGCTATAATTTTTTTAGCTCTATTATTTTGTAATTTATAGCTTTTGTGAATTTTTTATATGCACATTTTATTGTTAATGTACTAATCATTTCCTTTATGCGTGTAGATTGCAAGTTGCAACTTGCAGGTGAAGGATAGAAGCTTTTGCGACTCAGAGGATAGAAGGAATTCCAAATGAAAACGCACTAGTAGGATGATTCCTTCGAATTAGCGAAATTAGGGTTGTGAGCATTGTTGAGCAGCGCTCGTACTTAGAATGATATGAGCATGAGAGGAATATTTGTACTCTGAGATACGTGAGCTTGGGAGAAGTGTTTGCACTCAAAGAGATGTGAGCATTGAGAGACATTTCCCGAGTCTTATACTGCTCGAATATTTTCACATCATTTCCTGAGTTTTCTGTTGCTTGCTAAGGAGCACAAAAGAAAAAAAGCTAAAACTATCTAACTCAAACCAGGCGTGAGAATTTCCCATTGGATATTAAAGATTGTCACACGTGCCAACAGAACAGCTGGAAAAGCTTTTTAGGGCCACGGATGCAGTTTTGGATGTTGAATTAGATGCTGACATTTTATGCTTTTTGTCCTTCTGTTTTGTTCTTTAGTCTATATAGTTAAACTTTTGGCTCTTTATTCTATGATGAGAAATCCTTTAACCAAGACTTATTGAATGCTAGTAACTATTCTTCTTCATCATTAAAAAATAATCCAATGTACTTTAAAACCTTAAGTGTTCTCTATGCTTATTATTATCTTTCTTCCTCTTCTTCTGAGCTTCCACAAACACTCAGCTTTCGGACAAAAACACTTATTCAAATTCACCAAGTAACAATAAGGTCACATCTCCCTCCTCCCCCAGCTAGGTCCTCACAAAGTATTAGTAACCAATTGAGAGTTTAGATATTCTTCAATCCAAGTTCTAGATACACAAACCGCGTACATGTCTTTGAATTTCAATTAGGGCAAACACAGAACTATAAGAACATTTTTAAAATAATAAAATAATGATCCATGTGCTATATAAAATAGACAATTTGCAAAGTATGTTAGGAAAAATGTCGAAGTAGAAGAATTTTAAATGGGGGGGTTTTAAAATTCAGCGGCATAGTTACTAAACAAAAAATTAGTTCAATATAAACAATATCATATATATATATATATAAAACTTTGATGCAAAATTGATGCAATGAAAACATGATATGAATTTAAAGGATACAGCATAACTGCAAAAAAATAATAAAAAAGAAATCAATTTACATTATTAGGATATTATACACAATAAAGAAAATTACAACAACAATACCAGAAAGAAAAAAAAAGTACCTGCCTATCACCCTGCAATCCCTGCATTGCTGCCTTTGCTGCAAACAAACAAACTTGTAATCAGAAACTAAGACTTAATATCATATAAAAAATACCATGAAAGCATTGATGCGAACCTATTTCCTGGTTAGAACCAAACTCAGCAAAACGATTAGTGGAAGTGTCCCATACCAGCATCTCACCGTCTAGAATACACCTGTAAAGGGAAATATCATGACTACTGACAGAAATTTAAATAATTCTAAAAAAAAGAACATGCCACAAAAGTTTTGTAGTGATGAAAGCAGAAAAGAACGATAAAGAAGCATTGTAACGATAAAAAAATTTAAGGGTAACTCATCCTGTGAGGCCACAATCAGCCAATTGTCACTTTAAAGTCATAAAAAAGATACCGAACATTAGGGTAAAAATTGAGCTGGCGTGCTTGATGAATATAGCTCAAGGATCATTCAAATAACGCTGATTTACTTAAGTTTATGCAAAATATTAAACAAAAATTTTAAGGGGCATTTAGTTGGGTGCCTTTTGAGGGCAAAGTAAAATGAATGCATACAAGCTTACCCTATTGGTTGCATTTCTATGCAACAGCTGAGTATGGTTTTATATCATCTTACCAATATGAATTTTCGCACATTAATTGATGAATGTACGAGATTATATGTATATGCAACAAATTAGGCATTGTATAATACATAAATCAGGAGTAGAAATGAATAAATATAAATGTAAAAACCAATGAACGATCAGGAAATCTTGCAAAACAGAGCTCTTAAAAGCAACCCACATCTAATACATTATACATCAATGACTTAAGGATTCATCATTCTGTAAATATTTTATTAAGTTTTCTTTATATTTCATACATAATTCCGCTATTTCATTGTATACCGGGTGGGCGAAAAATATATTTCCATATATTCAATAATAAAATAGAATAATTAGAAAAAAAAATTTTACAAAAAACCAAACTACCATTGATCTTTAATAACAGGATCATAAAAGGAGTCATTACCTGTCAATCAAGATGTTTTGCAAAACAACATCAGACATTCCACTCAAATATTCTGTGTGATCAAGAAAATTCCTGCAAATGTACAAGACACAAAATACTCTTTAAGTTTTTGACCGAAGGGTCGGGGAGTTACATATAAATAAATGGCATGGACCAAATAAATCACTTAAGTAAAAGTCAAGAGACCAAAAAAGCATTTACAAGTTAAGGATTATTTTGAGCATTTTTGTAGAGTCAATAGACCATTTTTGAAAATTTTCTCTTCCTAGAAATAATTCTTCAAAAATATGACTAAAAGCATGTACCTACATTTTAAAATGAATGCATGTGAGGCACAAAGCACACAATTTACCAGTGCCTAATTGTGATATACGGTAATACAAAAAATTGTTGCAAGAAAAGGCCCAAGTAATGCAAACATAAGTTGGTAAAAATGGTTGTAGCCAACAATGCATTAAATCCTTCCTCACAGATGGCAATACTAGCGATTCGTTCCTTCTTACAATAGGGCAAATTGGTTAATTAAACAAATATATTAGCACTTTACACCAGCCAAAACCAATCATACATCATTTATTTAATTTGTTGACTGAATGTTCTATGTGATCTTAACTTAAATTCAACCAAATCCTTTTTTAATCCACTAGCAAATATACCTCAGGCATACCTCTTTTCCTTCAATGCCTTTCAAATTGTCACAGTTCACCAGCTTTGAACTGCATCTCTGCATCCCATTCTACTTTTCAAAATCCAAAAACAGTAATCTCCTCAAAAAGTAACTACAGCCACTAAAATTACAAACATTTCACTCGCTATCCTTTAAAAAGTTTTATCTCTTTAAAAAAAATGGGTAAACTCAGTCAACCCATATTTTAAATGTTTTAACAGTTTGGTTTTGCTCCGTTCTTCTTTTTCTTCTATCATTTAACATTTGATGGGTTGTTTTATTGAGTGTAATTTGGATGTACACTAATCCAATTACATTTAAAATTAAAATCTACTGTGTTTAAATGAAAGTAAATATAGGTAAAATTTTAAGAGATGTCATTCTCTCAAAGCCTCATTTACAATGGACTTGGAATTCCCCCAATTTTGCTGAATTCAAAATCTGCTGTCATTCATGCATGCAGCAAAAAAAAAAAATCCCAATGCCATACCATGCTCGGGCCTTGAAGGCACTCATTAAAGCTCATCATCTGCGCACATCGGCACTCATTGGTCACCATTAGCATTCGTTAGTGGCTAATACCACGATTTATAAGTTGTTTCAAAACCCTTATTTTTTACTTTCAGAAAATTCTTGATAAATTTTAGGACTATAAAATTATAAATTTTAAGAATACAAAATTTAAAAGTTAATATAAAATTAATAATAGACAAATCACGAAACTAACCTATATTTGAGACCTTTGTAACCTTCTACACATAGTAATCTATTTTTGGAATGTTTCAGAGTCCTGAATATTTTTTGATAAAAATAAAGAGTAAATAATTTAATTATTAAATTGTGAAATAAACATCATAATAACATTGTTGATATTTTCTATACATAACTGCCCATTTCTATAATATTTCTAGTTATTAAGAATTTCTTAAATTTCATATTTTTAAAATAATACAAAATAAACATAGCCTACATATTACAACCTAAATATATAACATAAACACATATATATATATATATACATACATTAGAAAATCTGTTGAATTATATAAATAAAATGAACAACATACAATAGGTATGGTGTTTTGTGAACTCAAATAAACAAAAATAAGAAAACTAATAAATAAAAAAGGAAAAAAAAAAAAATCAAACAGTTACCAAAATTCTCGAAAGAGAAGCCACAAAAAGAGGTCACGATAAATAACAATCTGCAAATGACTAGAGATCTCTAAAAGGAGAAGTCAATGACATCATCTTTTCTTCTTGTTCTTTTTCTTTTTTTCCTCTTGACTTTGAGAAGGGTTCAAGATCATCATAGATATGCTCCACACCAGTAATATCCAAAACAAAATTGCCCATAGATTCACCCTCATCCAAAGAGATATATATAAATATATATATATATATATATATATATATATATATATATGCGAGTAAAGAAAGTTAATTAAAGTAGCCATAGACTGTAGGATATAAGTTTAATAAAAGAGAAATGTCCCTCCTCTTATCCTCGCCATCTGCCAACAGGTATGTCCCTCCCCTCATCCTCTTATTTAGGCGACCAAGAACATCAACCAACCAGTTAGCCAAGAGAGGGTCGACCCCAATTCCTTCTTCCTACTCCAACTCCCATTTCCCTCTCCCCATACAAAGTGTTGTGGCCTATCCAACTCCCATTTCCCTCTCCCCATACAAAGTGTTGTGGCCTATCGCCACCTGCAGACAATCGAATAGTCAGCTAAAGCTAACTAAGCTCAGTTCCTTCTTTTTTTCCTTCTTATTGTATGCTATATACTATTATTTACCTTATAAATATAAGTATAAAGTTAATATATAAGTATAAAATCTAAAAATATAAGAAGAATAAAATAAAAATATAATTAAATTATATGGAATAAACTTAATACATTGTAAATAAAATTTATAAATATTATTCTTTAAAATACAAAATTAAAATATATGGCATGTCGTGTTCTTCTGATTTGCACTTTTGTGCCATTTTCTAAGTAGCTTTGCTGCTGCCCCAACAATGGGAAATAAGACAAAGTATATGGGTAATATAGCTCAATGGATGTACTATGATGTACTCAGTTGATATAGTAGAACAAAATATAAATAAGAATAATAAAATAAGCCACGTCTTAATCGAATTTCTCAACTAGATACATTACAATTTTACAAAGTGAGATTAGAGCCTTAATATCATAGCCTTGTTAAAAAAGCCCAAGTCCATTACATCTCCTAGACAGCCTCAACCGAGCACACCAATCCACACAAGTAACAACCAAATAATGTCCAACGCCGTTGCCATAGAAATAAAATAAAACATTAAAAGACATACAATGCCACTCACCCTAGCTGCTCACTCTTGCCAATATCATCCTCTCCCCATGATATCCCCCCATGGAAGCTACCAAACCCATAGTCTTCCCTCAAATGGTTGCATGATCATTGGCAGATTTACATTTCTTTTATTTTCAAGTTTTTCTTAAAATAATTTACTTTTTTATCCCAACCAAGTGACGCAATATAATTACGATATAAAAGAGCCAAACACTAAGAAAATAAATGTACTGCATCTATTTTAAATAAAAATAATATAAATTGTATTTTCTTTACTTAAACATTTCTTGAAATTCAAATCAAACAGCCAATAATTATAATTTGCTTTATATAGAATAGATTCCCAACAATCATTATGTTATATGTATACCTGCCTATAAGTTAAAGAGAATGTGAAAAACAAAAAATGGATCATATTTGAATTAGTATGGCAATTTTATTTCATACACGACATAGGTGTATCAAACAAATCCAACACTTTTCATAGAGTTTTTTATTGCCCAAAATTATGATCCAATATTTGTACTATTTTTCTTATCAAAATTTTAAAATTATAGTACAAGTTTCACATAAGATGGCCATTAATTTATTATTTGGTACAATTTTATGCATTTCCTAATTCCCATAAAGATGGGATGAATTTTGCCTTATATATTGATATAAATTAAATATATTAATTGGAATGCTTTCCTAATATATAAATATTCTTTGGTAGTGCAACATTTGGCATTTATTTTGTGAAAATTTTGTGCTCCGTCATATGACTTGCAGTCCTTTCACTAATTCCTCAAGGATGAGCACTATAACTCTTGCTCACCATATTATTTCACTAAGTATTTTAAACTCAAATCAAATAATTTTAAATATAAAGCTTAAACAAGCTTAAGTCAGCTTAAACTTAGTTAAACTTATCCAACCATATAGCAATTGGTTGTCATAATAAATTATCGTTTACCACCATTTGCTTGAGCTCGGGTGTTGACCTCCTTATTTCTTAACAATAAGCTGCATATTTAAGTGCCAAGAGCATCAAAGACATTTTCAAAACGTTGGCTCTGCAAAGATCATGTCACATTGTAAGAGTAGTATGCATTAAGCAAGAAGAAAACTAAAGTTCATTAATTCTACCAAACCACACATTTAATCAAATAAGCAGTGACATGAAAAAAAATTAAAAAAACTTAAGTAAACAAACTGAAATAAAAAAGTTTAAAAAACATCAGGATATTTGAGACTTTTTATAATGAAATACCGTGAAAAGAAATGCAACTCTCTTCCATTTTTGTGAATTTGAATGCGATCACCATCAAATTTGCACTCCGCAACTATTTGTTTACCATGAAACTGGAAGAAACCCGAAAACTATGTAAGCATGAAATTGCAAAATATGATCAAAAAGATAAAAGTGGTAATGCATAAGGATATAACAGCATAGTATGAAATTTTTCATTACAAAAAGAAGTCTACACAATATTATTGGTGCTTTGAGTTACATAACAGAGTTTCACAAAGAAAATGGTGATTAATGCCCCTTCTTTTGCTAAAGTGGTTTGTATTCCATCCCTCAATCACCACCATCAATTCACGGTTCACATTCTGAGAGCACATACTTTCAGATTCAATCCATACCTAAGGCCTGTTTGATTCTTGCTTAAGTGGATAAGCAAATCAAATTCCAAATATTGCAGCTCCAGCTTAACTCGGAGTTTAGTGTTCGCAAAGTGCTTAAACCTTGAAGAGAACCTCAAAGCTAAGCATCCCTTGACCCCAACTTTATCTCTTTGACATTGAAGGATGTATTGGGGGTAGAGGATGTTAATTTATGAGTTACTCTAGTATATGTACTACCACTGGAAAAGAAAGCTTGCTTTCAAAAAGTTTGAGCATGTTGGTACTATTTCATTTGTTAAGCAACGAAATGCTAAAAGCACATGTAATATAACTCATTTGTTCAGTATGCAAGTTAAACTTTTTTCCATTCTAAGGTCATATGTTAGATATAAAGTTCATTTGTACATAATAATTGTGAATGTGTTCAACTTTGGTTAACAAAATTCCCTTAGAGCTATTGGGTTTTGGGTATTTTCAAGGTCTAAATGAACAAACTAAGCAAAATGACTTGTGGCATAGTTGTATATCACATTCCCAAACTCTAGTACTTCAAAGCAAAATTCAAACTTAAAATGACAAAAAAGTGCCAAAAATACTAAAACATGTAAATTTGACCTAAAAATAGCACAAAGAAAATTTCCGATATAATGGATTCGATAATTTGTTATAAAATGAAGTAAATTTTGCATTTTTCATATTTTTAAATAAAATACAAAATAAAGTAAATTCTGAAATTTTAATTTGGAACAATTCTTAATATGAAAATGAAGAAAATGATGAGCACATCACTTAATAATATAAAAATAAAAAGAAAAGGCCAACTTTTTTTAGTTACTAAACAAAGTTCAATATATTGAAAATTTTTATAGCAGTTAATTAAGATATTAAGATCCCCTATAAAATCTTAAGAAATTTACAGGTCCTTCAAAAATTTAATAAAATATAAAACTAAGATAATGCACAAATTTAGCATACAAGTTCCTTCCCAATAATAAACTTGCTCTAATCCCAAATATATGATGCATGGCAAATATGAAATTAAAACATCATATATGTAAATGCCTAGTAAGAAAATAATACTAGATGTTTGCTTCAGGTTGTTCAGACATAAAGATAAATAAAAATAAATGCTTAAATGCAACAGAAAACCATATAAATATGGCAAGCATACACGTTGTTACAAGGAGTGTAAATCTAAGAGTTGAATGGTAAGCATTTATTCAACGCCATATCTAATAAAAACATCATAATCGTTATCAAGAAACCAAAGTCGTTTCAAAGCACTGAAAACAGGACATCAAAGGGATAAATAAAAATTTGCATGCATGCATGAAAAAGATATTTTAGTCAAAAACAGGCTAACCAAGAAAAACATATATAGAAAACAAAAAAAATAATATTTATGTAAAAAGCATGCACTTGCGCAAGAGCAAAAAAATTATTCCAGCAAATACTTCACACGACAAATAATCCTACCTTCTTCCATGCAGCAGCAGCATCACTGATCCGCATAGCCAACTGAGGCCGGACAGCTTTTCCCACTTCTATATCCTATAAATGAGCAACAAAACTGAATACTAAAGGCCAAAGAAAAGTTTTTTAATAAAAATGACAAAAAAGAGTCCAACATTGAAATCTTGTAATGAACTAAGATTAGTAATATGATATATATCAGAAAATTTCTCTACCATTAAAAAAAAGCAATGCAGGGCAGTTTGATCAATTTCCATAATGATTCTATTTGTTTTACAAAAATAATTGATAGAAATATAGCATTCATCAAGCAATATTCAACTCAAGCCTATCAGATATGATAGGGATGAAGAAAATAAGAAGAATTATATTTAAGAAACTGAAACATCAATAGGTTTGGAGTTAAGAAAAAGATTTGAAAATAGATAAAAGAGAAAAAACAGCTTAAATAACAATTTGTAACTACGAGAGTCAAAAGAATTTGCAAATCATTATAGGAGCCTGGCTTCATATTGCTTCTTAAAAAAGATGACGATTTAATGAGCACAACTACGACAGCCAAAAATAGCAACTGCAAGAATTAATGGTTTAATTAAAAAAATTTTATAAAAATGAAGACAAATAAAGTAAGCAATGAAGAACAATAAGATTATAGATATTAAATGAAATAGTAATAAAAAAGTAAGCAAGTGCAATAATAATCTATGAGAATCTTTCAAATTTCCTAGTTCATCTTCATGATGTAAGCAAGAAAGAACCTGTCTTTTATGTCGTTGTCCCCTATCTTTCAACTTTTCACAAACAAGTTTAAGGTCACAAGTCACGTTGAAAAGGTCTTCAGCATCTGGATGAAATTCATGGAAGATACTCTTTTCACTAATTCCCAGCTTCAAATCTGTAAAAGTAACAAAACAAAGACTTAAGAACAAAACTACAAAAGGGAGAAAATTACAGGTCCTTAGGGCATCGTGCCTTTAAGTATGACCATTAGAATCCATTTCATCTCCACTGCATTTGTTTTCTTAATGAGATTTGACAAAACCGCAGCTTTCTCCTCCCTGGGGAAGCACCAAAACGATTTAATTAGTAATCATTAGATTTGCTTAAAAGAAGAGTAACCATTTAGAAACAGAATGCTAGACCTTTAGCATTAACAAAATTATATGAAAAATAAACAAAAGCCAAATTCTAGCTTTTCATCATTCCATCTTTATATAAAAGCTAAATGATTCAGAATCAGACTTTAACAGAAACAAAGAGCCTAAGGACAAAGAAGTGCAGGCCAACTACAACAATACCAAGCCTTACTCCAACTAGGTGGGACCGGCTAAAGTGCACGCCAACTACACTACCAAAAATCAATTAGCATGTGTAAAATTGGCAGAAAGAATAAACATAGAACAAAGTGTTTGTAACGCACATCCTGAGCTGTCATAAGCCCATAAATAAAAGTTCATTGAATGCAAAACACAGGATAATAGACAAGCTATTGACACAGAGATAAATTTGCATTGATAAACTGATGTTTTTAGGGTAATCTAAGGATTATTCATCAGCCAAATGCAAGACAAGTGAGAATAGACAAGAAATGATTAGCCAGAAAGCAAACAAAGACAATATGGCTAATCTCAGACATTAATGCAAAGTAAAAACTATTATTTTATGTGGGAATTATACAAGATCTTTTGGGTAAAATAAACGTAAATACCAAATTCCTACTAGAACCAAACCAAAGCAAAGTTTCATGGCAAAATTAAATGCCAGATACATGTTAAAACTAATGTTCTACTAACTAATAACTAATTAAGAAGAAACTAGACAGCTTAGAAGAAAAGACTTATCAATCAACTTCTGCAATCAAACAATGTTTCCATAAGGCATAAAAGTAACAGATATTGAATTTAAGAAAATAATCATTAATTCGACATTAGGTTTCAATCCATAGATGATACCTTTTATCCTTGTCATGAGTTTTAATCAAGAATGTAAAGAGGATTCTAAAAATAGAGTTCTTCAAAACTTTCTCTAATATCACTCTTTGGGATTTCCAGACCAAATTTTTTTTTTCTTAAAGAAACAATAATTAAGTATATTACAATCCATAGGAGCATGTCTTGCATTGGGCATCCTCTCAAGATTTACAAATTATATATCAACACATAATTTCAAATTTAAAATTGATTAAATTCTCCTGCTATTATGTAAATCAATGTTGTAGTGTTGGTTGAAACCTTGTGCAACTAGTCTTGCATTGTGGTGTGCCACTGTGCCAATATCATTGTATTTGCTGTGGTATGTCCATTTACAACCAAGGATACTTTAGTTTGGCTGAGGGGGAACTAGTATCTAGATTTACTTATTTTGTAGTGCTTGGTATTCTTCTTGCATTGCTTGTTTCCAAGCTTCTGATTTGGCTATTTGATGAGCCCCATATCTATAATCATTTTCATGTTTAAAATGCATGATTTTCCAAAACTAGTCATTATTCTAGTGTATTTTATTGCCGTTGCAACTTGGAATAGATCAGATCACAAAAAAGACAAAAATTGATGAAAATCGAGAATTTTGCGCACCGCGGGGATTCAAACAGAAAATCTGATGCTACAGTGCGTCATAACGCGCTCAAAAATAGAAAGTCATGCGCTACAACGCACCGCGGCGCATTCTGGCACTACAGCGCGCCGCAGCGCATATTAAACAAAAATGCTGATGCTACGGGGCGCCATAGCGCTACAGCGCGCCGCAGTGGACCCAAGACAGAGAGCTTGTCGCAACAACGTGCTGCAGCGCCCTACGCACAGTGAGCACGGCGCTACAGCGCGCCGTAGCGCCCGCTGTAATTTTTCTGTGGAACAAAGCATTTAAATCAGCATTGGGAAGGTCAACGGACATAACTTTCTTTTTCCCACAACCAAAATTCATTGCAACACATTTAAGACTTCTCATTTCCAAGAGAATAACAAAATAGAATATAATAAAACTCAATTCTCAAAGAGTGGGAAAGGTTGGCTGCATAAATGCTGAAGAGAAAAAAAATGAGTATAAAAGCAAATAAGAAATGCTGAATAAGGATTCCAGAATTTTCTCAATTCAAGAATTCCTTGCTTTAGAGTCTGCTGTAAGGAAACAAAGAAGAGGAGAGCCCTTTCCCAAGGAAGAAGAAGGTTGCAACCTGAGAGGAAGAACAAGCACAGAAAGCAGAAGAGAAAAGGAGATCCAAGATAGAGAGAGAGCCAGGCGAATGCGACAACTGTTCCCTAGTATTGTACCCTACTTTTACTCCTTTGATTTTCCTGTAAAAGCTATGCAAAGGCTTCTTATTTCTTGTATCTTTTCTTACATTTATATTGTAATGGTTGTCTAAACCTTCCTTGGGAAGGGTTGGGCATTAAGAATGTAAATGATATAAGGATGTAATGTTGTATGCTATTCTTTATAAATGAAATGTCATTTAGTTAATCTTTTTCACATATTTGAATGTATGAAATGGGAAATCTTATTTATAATGTAAAAATCTATTTATTAAATGCTTTAATAGAGAAAACTCCATGTGCTCATAGATCGCTTAGACTTAAGGCAATGCACTACGGAGCGTTGACGCCACGAATGTCAGTGATAACATTCGTTGTGCGAAAACAGCCCAAGCACTACCTTAAGATTAAGTCGATCATTCGAGCCGTGGATGTTATTAACGAACCTCCGAGCTCCATTGCTCATGCTTGATTTATGCGATATCAGAGTGCACGATAAGTCTAGGGTTATGTGACAAGCTCTATTGAGCATTGTAGCATATGACCTTGGCTAAGTCAAGAAGGTGATGCATGTGAGCCGAGATCCATTAATAGAGCTTCATAGCTCATTCCAGGTTTACGCGAGATCTTAGAGCATTAAGTGCTATGGGATGATGTGACATAAACCCATGTACCCTAGTAGCTCAATTCCTTAGCTAAGCTTAGAATTGACGCATGAAAGCTATTAATGGAATCATGTTCATGTGATGTTAAACCAATCAATGATTTCATAACTTAGACGTAAAGAATGAACTAGCTTTAAAGATCACATAAATGTCTAAGTGCCGAAATTGAACCTTCTTGTGTTCATTTCAGTGCACTAGACAGGACTTGGAACATTAAGGGGACTCCCTAGAAAAGACTAAGTCTCTTGATTATTAATCAACAAATAAACCATTTACTTGACATGACATTGAGAAGAAGAGTATCAACATGAAACCTTATTGAATTGCATACAAAGCCCAATTCTCCCTATTTTAACCAAATAGTATTTTTTACACCAAGAAAATTTGATCTAAAATTTCAGAACCACAAACAACCACTATTTTATATTTAAACATTAGTGAAATTAAGTAAACTCTAGTAACAAGATAAACACTATTCTCAAATAATGATAAATCTCAGGATCTCACCATCCTATATTACTTCAGACTACGTATACTTGCGTGCAAGCGCAGACATGTATTTTCCATCTGTCACTATTATTTTGTAAGTGGCGGGTCGGTGGTTGATGTTTTGGTGAGTAAGAGGTGTATTAGGGGTTTGGGTTGGATTGTTCCTATATTGAGGCGGGTCATTATTGGGTGTGTTGGGATTGGTCTTGTGGGTTCATGTATATTTTTGGTGTTTGCTGAGGTTCTGGTGGATGAGTGTTGATCAATTAGGTTGGATAATGTGATTGTGGGCTGAATGTGGGGTTGAGGGGGTGTTGTTTGGGTTGTTGGAGAGGTGGGGTTATGGTTGGATGGTTGGTGTGTTTGCTGAGGTGTTGGGTTGAAATTGTATGTTTGTGGTGAGGGTTGTATCAAGTTGGTGTGAGTATTAGTGGGCTGGTGCATGGTTTTGTTTGGTTGTTGTTGAAAGGCGTTTTTGGTGTTGTGGATGAAGGGAATGTTGATTCGCTGAATTGGACGTGTCTTGAAATTAAGGAGGATGATGTCTTGGGAATATAGCAAATATATCATTTATGATCGGGTGAGTAGCCCAAAAAAATACAAGGATAGATTTTGGGGCCAGAAGGTTTTGGGAAGTTGTGCTGTTTGGAGAAGAGCTCGTGCAGTTTCTATGATGTGGCAGTGTTTGGGCTCTGCAACTTCATTTTGTTGTGAGGTGTAGGGACATGACATTCAATATTGTATTCCCAAGTTTTTGAAGAGTGTATAGAAAGTAGTGTTGTATTCTCCTCTGTCGTTCGATTGGAGAATTTTAATGTAAGTATTGTATTAGCACTTGAGAATTTACATAGTTCTATGAATTTGTGGATGGCTTCAGATTTGTCTTTTAAAGAAAATAGCCATGTAAACTGAGTATAGTCATCAACGAAAATAACATAAAATTTATAGCATTCATTTGAGATAGTAGGAGTAGGTCCCCATAAATTAGTGTGCAACAATTCAAAAGCTTTATATTTCCTAATTGATTGTTTTTGAAATGGTAGGCGATGATTCTTTGATGTAATGCATGTGGTACGGGGAGGAGAGTTATTTCTGGTTTGAATGTCGAGTCGAGTCTTTTCGAGTAGTTGGCAGATTTCTGGATTATGATGTCCAAGCTAATGGTTCCATGGAGGAGTTGTAGCGATGGTTGATGAGTGCATAATTATCTTGCTTTCGGTGAGATCTGATGGATGAATGGTGTAGAGACTATTGAGGCTTGTTCCTTTGAGGAGAGGAGTGTTGATGCATAAATCCTTGATTCTGACGCCATGTTTATTGAAGGTGATGAACAAATATTGTCAAATGCTAGTTTATGAATGGATAAGAGATTGTAATGATATTTAGAAACACGATGGATTTTGCTTAGGTGAAACTTACAGTTAGGTGTAGGAAGGATTCTGATACCTATATTGGAGAGGCTCCTGAATCAAGAGAGGGAATGGCCATTTCCAATTGTAAGAGAGTGAATGGCCGTTTTCGACTGTGACATTGTTGCCTTGATATGGTTCAACTATAGAAAAATGGCGTCATTTGTAATGTGATTTGAGGTTCTTGAATTAAGGTACCAATTCGGGTCCTGTAGTCCTTCGTTGTAAAGTGTCGTCAATTTTGTTATTTTGTGTTCAACGGGGTTGCTGTAGGCTTGATTCATCCTATGCCAGCAGTCTTTGACTGTATGTCCTGGTTTAGAGCAAATTCGGCATTCTTTGTAGGTTGCTTTGGCTTGGTTTGCTCGGTTTACTAGGCTGTAGTTCTTGACTGCATTCATAGGCTTGTGGTGTCCACGGAGTTCTTCGGCGCTGTTAAATTGTAGGATGGCGATGTTCGTATGTAGGATTGCTTACCATTTCTCTGTTTCTTGGTGAACCGGTGTGTCTACGCTCCGATATCCGGAGTATAGGGTGAGGTTTGAGGAATTGTTGTTTGTTAATAGGTGTATTTCTTTATGTAACAAGCACAGTACCTTCCATCCCTCAAGGCAAGCTGGTCAAGGGCATCATTCACCTCTCCTATGGTGAGCCCGCCGGACGCCAAACCCTGTCTTCTTTGCAAAACCTGTCAGAAAAGTGAAAAATTAGTATCCAACAAAAAGTGGGGTGAAAATCAAAGCAGAAAAGAAAGTGCACGCACATCGGCGGCAACGAGGGCGAAGTTGCCGGCATTGGCGCCTGTGCGCGCTCCGCCCTTGCGCCAATTGATGAGGCGGAGGGCATCATCCGAGTCCTTGGAAATGGCGAGGGCATCGACGAGGGCGGCGGCTAGAGCGGACTCTTTGAGGCCGTAAGAACCACGCTCGCGGTCGAGCGAAGGGAGGATGAGGCGGACTGCGCTGAAGTAGTTCCGGCCGGTGTAGACACGATCCAAGAAAGTCCGGAACCACTTCCGCTTCTTCGAAGCTGATCGTTCCCGACCTATGGCCTGGAACATACTGCAGAGAAGACCGAAACGCACCGTCGAGTCTGTCATTGCCGCTCAGGAGGTTCCCTCTCTCTCTCTCTCTCTCTCTCAAAGAATGTGCAGAGGTTTTGATTGCGCAGGAATGGCTTAGAGGGCACGCTGGGCTTCGCGTCGTGACTATAGCCGGCGGGAAGCTGCTGTGCATTGCTGACTGAGTCGCTGCATGTGTAAGTTTCTTGCCTTTGAATTTTTTTTTTGAACATGAAATGAATATAAAAATATGTGTTGGATGAAATTTAAAGTTAAAATCTGAGAATAATTTTTAAGCTTACTCTTTTAGAAATTTCATATATAATTTTGTTCGCATAACTTTAATATGGAATAAATAAATAAATATATACAACATAAGAAAATTAAATATTATTAAAATATCACCTAATTATTTTTATTAGATCAAATATATTAATTTCCAACAAAAATATTAATATGACAAATATTTTAACCTTTTTAAAATAATAATAAATAGGAGATTTTTTATAAATCTCTATTCAAATTCTTTTTATATAATTTTTGAGAAATACTATTTGATATGACATTCAAAAAAACTCAATACAATAGGATTTGAATATAATTTTATTAATGTCTATTTTTTATATTAAAATAATAAAAATATTATTTTTAAATTTTGTATTGAAATAATTCACAAAACTCATTGGATAGATTTTCTGGGTATCACATAAGCGGGTCTAAATAGTATTTTTCATTCTTTTTTGTATTAAAATGAGCAAAAACTCAAATTTCTCATTTATCATTCTATTATTAAGGTATATTGTTCTAATCATTTTTATCTTTATAGCACTTATTTTAGGAAGATGCTATAATACTTTCAAATATATTATCTCAAATGCTACACAATTATTAAAACATTTAAAATAATAATTAACTCATAATAAATATGATTTATTAATCAAAATCATGATTAAAAATCTATTAAAAATTAATAATAATGTAAGAAAAAATATTGAATATTTATTGAAATATTGAAATATTTTTTTATTTTATCATAAATTTTATAGTCCCCTCTCATCATTTCGCCATTATTGAATCAAGAATCGCTTCTCATTCGATCATATAGTTATGTTTTTTGAATTTTGAACTTCTAATACCTTTAAATTTACAATCTATACAATCTATTTTAGATCAATTAAGACAAGGCTTGAAGGCTAAAGAGCTCCTCCATTTTTTCATGTTGGAGATCCTTAGCTCTACACCGTGGGCCTTAGTTCTTCTTCAATTGCCCATTTCCGGTGAAACATTGGATGAATCACTTTCCACCAACTTCATCGGCTTTCTCTTCGATTCCTGTATGGTTGCCGCTTCCCGAACCTTACTGCTGCAACAATGAACCTAACGACAAGCATCATTAGCCCTCTCTTGGCTGATGACCTAATGGCAAGCATAAAAAGGTTAGCTTTCACCATGGTTTGTGCGAAATCGAACTGGCATCCAAACTCCAAGACAATATCAGCCTCAACGTGAATGGCAGCATTATAAGTAGATTTAGGAGGCCTCCTTTTAGAGGTAGCTCCTCATGGTTTAGTCCGAACTTGCCATTTAAACATGATAGGAAATATACATTTATTTCAATAGATAAGTCTTAATGATAACATAGTAATAAATTACAAGGAAAATAGGTTAAATTCAATGGCAAAAATAAAACATCAAAAACTTTTATAGCATTGAAGCATAAGAAGATTATCAACTTTTCATAAAAAATTTTAGAAAGGATATACCACACGAGCATGAAATTATAAAAAATATAAAAAATTTACTATAAAATTTTGTGACTTGAATAGAACTATGAAAGAAGATAAAATCATCACATAAATTGAACTCTAAATGTAATGAGGAATAAATCATATCAGCTTTTATTCTCCCATTTACATGTGAGGATTTAGCTAGTTGACATTGATCATGAGAATCTTGATGGCTAGAATCACTACCAACTTAGAAAAAGGTCGTATACATCTTTGATACACCTTAGAAAAGCTTCAGGTTTTTTGAGGATAAGATGCTATGTTAGAAAGTCCTTACTTGGGAGAGTTCAAAAGCAGACCGCACAACCTTTTTCTTGGGTAATAGGAAGTATTTGGGTGGAATTATGGCCATGAGGGCTCTAGTGTGTGACTGAATGGTAAAAGGATGTTTATAAAAGGTATAGCCCTAGGTAACAGAAGAGATTAAAAAATGCTAAGTGTTTAAGGAAGGTCAAAAGTGTGGCGGCCCTGCTCCGCTGTGGTCCTGTTAACCCTTCAGTTAACATAATTACGGTGGAGGGGTCACCAAATGACAAGGTCCCTACTTAAGATTGGATTAGATACACGTACTAATCCAATTTAAATAAGGACTTTGTCATTCAATCCAGAATACTATCACTAAATGATCATACATGAACTCAGAGTGCGGAAGCATAAAACATAACATCCATCCAATACAGTATAAATACAACAATACAGAATAAGTAAAGTACTGAAAAAGAAATATAATCCTGAATTATTACAATATTTAATGAGTTTAAAAGAATTGAAAGAAAACTCTCAATCTCACTGAAAACAGAAAACTAGGCTACAAATCTTCAAGAACGGGCTCCTCCTCCAATGGCAAACTCTCCACTGGATCTGCTAACCCAACAAACTCAGAACCTACCATTATCAATTTCATAATAGTAGGGCCCCAGCCAACAAAAGAAAAACTGGTTAGACAATAAATCTAAGTACATTTTAGGGCAAACAATTTTATTTAAGTTAACTGAATATCACCATAAAAACAGAACTAAGCATAATAGGTGCAGAAAAATGTTCAAAAGAACAGTAATAAGTTATAAACCACAGTTTATAACTAAACAAATAGGAAGTAATACATACCTCCTCCAAGCAACTGCAACAAACACAGGTAAGTAATAGACTAAACTAAACTGTAAGAAAAAGTACAACCTAAACATGCTTATGATCAAACAGAATATGCTAAGTGAAGTACAAAATTTAAACAGTATAAAACTGAAAACACTAACATTCTATGTGAGCATATGAAAACAGCAAGTGAAACTAGCATCCTATATAAAAATATGCGCAGAAAAGCTGTAAGTAAAACAGTGCTGAAATGCAGAATATGCTAGTAAATAATAACTGCAAACTGAAACTACAGTATCTATATAAGTCATCTGAACTGAATACGAAATCAGCAATTCTTAGCCTGATGAGCTAAGAAACTCTGAACTGAACATCACTGAATACTCTTAGCCTGATGAGCTAAGACAGTACTGAATGTAAGTGTACTTGAATTAGTATAACCATATCAAAATCCTGACTCTATAGTCAGTAGGGCAAGAGTCTATCCATCCTATCCCATGGACTAGGCATGGCATAGACTATCGGACTGAAACCCCCTACAAGAAGCCGACCCCGAACGAGTTGATCGAAGAGGTATACTAATCAAGCTACACCTTACAAACCACTTGTGAAACGAACATAATACTGTTTATAAATAATGTTCCAAATTAACATAAGATATTTATCAAAATATCTTATGTACATAATACATGTTCAAGGTGTAAGGCTCAAAATCAAGGAATGCGAAGCATCAAAATCAAAGTGCAAGAAACTCTATCTAAAACACAGGTGATATTCGTTGTTGTCTACTTTATTCGCTCTAGCTACTCTAAGTTACATAAGTTTCAGAATTATCAATTCTTACACATTCTGTAACTTAGAATCATGAATCCTACTTGTTGAAGATAATTATGACTGGCCAAGTCCTAATTATAACTTAATCAAAAGACGACTATTTAGTTAAAATGAATAAATCATCGACCTAGTTTTGTAATTTAATTCATCCCAACCTCATCTTGATTAGCCAAATCAAGAAGAAAAGATTAAGAATTAGACTCCAGATGATGGGGTCTAATCTCTTAATCTAAAGGTATAATCTAAGGGTCTAAGGTTAGAACCCAAATCTCACAGATTAGGTTAAGGCAAATCCTAATGATAAATCAATTTCATTAGGATGGATTTCTATTCTTAGTTTTAAAGTTTAAAGATCAAATAATCATTTAATAAACTAAGAAAATCTATAAACTAGAAAACTCAAGGTTTCACCTAATTGAGTAACCCAATTTACTCAATAGATGAATTCTAACTTAAGATCTATTCTTAATCTTAAGAAACAAGGTTCTTAATTACTAAGAGTACCTCTCAAGACACACATCCTAACTAATGTTAAAAGACCTAAGGATGGGTCTAAGAATGATTAAAGAAAGATAAACACTCACTTAGGACTTAGGAATTTTCTTAAAGAGCAAATTTTGAGATTTTAGTTAAAAACAATTTAATGATTGAACTTATATAATTTCTGTTCTAAATTATTATATTACTGATTTTAATGATTGGAAAAAATTGAATTTAGGGCTTTAAAAGATTAAACCCTAAATTTGGGCAAAATGACCATTTTGCCCCTACTTAAGAGTTCAAAAGATCAAATTTTGATCTAGGGCTTAATTTCTGAAATTTTCTTTTGGAAAGTGATTCTTACTGTCTAATATAAGATTAAACAGCAACTAAGCTACTTTTGGGTGATTATTAAGCCATATGAGATCAAATTAGTGAATTTGACTCATAAGGGCAATTTAGTAATTTTACTAAGTGAAAGCTAAATTTTCTTTTAGATTATTGTTCTTTACTGTCTAAGCTTTCCATAAAATCTAAATTTGCTAAATTCTGATAAGTATTGGCCAAGTTATGGCCAATACAAGATTTAGGGTTTTAAGATTAATTAAGGGATCCTTAATTATAGGTCAAAAATCCTAACTTTGCCAATTAGTATCCAAATTAAGCAAAATCAGTGACTATGAATTACAAATAGTTCACTGATCATAATGATATGTGGTAGACTCAATTTGAACCTAATTTGACTAAGTTAAGACCTAATTAGGGTTTATGGGGATTAGTGAGTGATTAACAAAATTAATTACTCAAACACTAATCCAACCTTATAGATTGATTCTAAATGGTTCTAGGAGTCCTCTGAAACTCAAATCACTCAATTTGGGTTACTAGATTTGCTAATATTCACTAATTATGATTTAGAGTAATTAAGGAAGATTAGCAAATCTAACCGTTGGATCTAAAATATTTTTATAGATTACTGATAATTAGATTCTTCTAATCTAAATTGATAATTGGATCATCAAATTTGGAGCTCAATTGACCAAGTTATGGTCAATTGAAGTTCTAGGGTTAATTAACCTAATTAGGGTAATTAGGATTAGGTCCTAAATGCCATTAGTCAAATACTAATCCAATCAGCAAGATGAATACTACCAAAATAATCCTTAGGGTTTTCTGATCACTTTAAGACCCATATTGGGTATGTTTGAATTATTGGGTACAAAGTTATGAGCTAAAATAAGGTTTGTGACATTTAATTTAAATTTAATTAAATCCTAAATAATCACTTTGCAAAATATTGATTCTTCAGAAAAATTTTTGGCATTAATAAATTCCTCATATTTTTCTGATTAATTTGGTATATTTAATTGTATGATTTGGATAAATATTTTAGGAGTTATTAGTGTTTGAAATTTGGTATTTAATTAATTATTTAATACTGTTAATTGAATTTAATTAAATATGTTATTATACATATATATATAATTATAAATCAATTATATTTAACTGTCTATTAATATATTTTAAATTTTATTATTTATTTTTTTTTCTGCAGGACACGCGGCGGCCCGCGATTGGCTGGGACAGACACGCGAGGCCCACCTCTGTCTGGATTTAGACCGGCTGACGCGGCTGGTCAAAAGCGGGTCCCACCACAGACGCGGAGCTGCTGGATGCACACCATGCATCACTCGGATGCCCGAATTCCGAGTGATCAGGCTGGGCCCGGGTCGGGCCCGGGTCAACCCGGCCTGACCCGTCTCTTCGCCTTCCTCTTCTGCCAGAGCCCCGAGGGTTTGACACATAGGGCTTCAATTTCCGGCGGACTTCGACGGAGACAGAACCTAGCTCACTCGGAAATGGATTGGCAGTGACGAGACCTTCACGCCAATGGTTGAATCGAGTTCTATAATGACTCGAGTCAATCACAAACTTCAACCCTAGATGTCCCTGCCCCGAGTTTTAACCTAATCTAACGGAATCAACTGTGGACGAGAAGCGATTTCAAGATGATTTACAAATTTTATGCCCAATCCATACCACACAATCATTAATCCATACATTGAAATAACATTTTGAACTCATGCGATTGAGAAATTATTGCAATAAGAGGGATCGGGGTGTACCTAGTTTCGACGGCTGACGGCTAACTGGATCAATCCGAGTGTCCCTGATCTCTGCAATGGTTCGATTTGAGCGAAATCGAGCAGTGGAATCGATCAGAAGCTTTAACTTAAGGCTAGAACGGTGGGATCGACGCGTGGAGCGAAGGAGGAGCGCCGGGCGTCGTCGTTCGCGACACGCGTACGTTACGCGGGGACGACGACCCCCGACCGTTCGATCCTTAGATCGAACGGACCGCGGAGCCCGTTTGATCAAACGGCGGGAATTAGATTTAGGCGACGGCGTTAGCTATTAATGGACGGCGCCGTTAAATGCTATAATTAAATAATAATATTTAAATTAAATTATTCAGTTTTAATTAATTAAATTTAGCCTATTAAATAAATCCCAAAAATTTCCAATAATTCACCCTTAGCTAATTGAAGGGTGAGGAACGCAACGACGCACTCGGATTTTTGTTTCGACGAGTATTTAATTATTTGATTATTTAGGGTATTTAAATAATATTAAAATATTCGACGAAAAATCAACGACTTCCAAATGCCTCCAAAATCTCACCCCTAGCTAATTTGGGTGTTCTGAATGCAATGGCGAAGTCAGATTTTCAATTTGAGGTCTAGATAAAAAATCAAATTTCCTGGTTTTGGGATTTTCCAGAATTCTTGTTTTGACTTTGTTGACTTCTTGGTTTAACCTAGGTTTCAGAGATGAATTTCAAATCACTTGATTAGTGACTTAGAACCTTAATTAAGACTTAGGTTAGTCTTAATTGAGCAAAGTAACAACCTGGGTTGTTACAAAAAGTCACTTTGGAGATGATTTGATACTTAGGTGTCTTCAAATGAGTCAAAAATAATAATTTCAGGTTATCCTGAGATAGCACAATTTTCTTACATTAATTGTAAATTTGATGGGCCCACTATGTATATCTCATCCCAAGAATTCTATAGATATAAAAATCATGCAAAATAATCAAGAATTAGAAGATATATAATGAAAATAAATTCATATATCTTAATTTCATCAGCTGCTACAGCAATGGATCGCTTGGTGAGTCGAATCTGTATCTGAATCGTATGATCAAATGTTGGTCGTCTAATTTGAATCCAATTCGTCGGATCTGATTCCAAAGTGGAGGATCATTTCCTAGTCATCTAATCTACGTTAGATCAATGATGAATCTTATCTCGTTGTTTTGAATCAAATATATTATGTAGTGGTTGTGAGCTGCTATGTAGTCACTTTCATTCTTATTCATGTGCATAATAGCAACAATACCATCACAATGTGCATAATCATGATAACTATCTTTGTGTTTTGTTCTTTGTTTTCTTTACGTTCCATCTACTTTTTTCATAATTTTTACTTTCAAATCGTCATATTTGATATTTGTTTTCACAATCAATTTCCATCATCATGTCTACATCCCAAAGTAAATGACATTGTATTTTAGCCTTGCTAATAAAAAATGGCAACAACGTAAAAGAGACAGTTTACACACGGTTGGCAACTAAAATTGATAGAAAATTGTGTATTGTGTACTTGTATCACTAGTTTCAAAAGTTCATAAGCTCAGAGACAATTTCAAACAACGCTGAGCGAGTTATTATACATTTATGTGCGTTATCATACCTTGTTAGATATGGTACCGTGTGCGAGGTGTGGCTTTTCTTCTCGAAAATGGTGAAAACCATAGGCAACTTGAGCATCCATTCCTGCATTGATAAACTTTCATATCAAAGATAGGTACTGAATTACTGTTTCAATCTTTCAATATAAAGCAGATGTTGATATTCAGCATTCTTTTAGCAAATGTAGGAAATAACTTTGAAATGCATATTTCAGCTTAGGATGTCTGAAATAACAACAATAAGAATCTGAATTGTCTAGCCATTATACTGACGAAATCACAATGGAGGCATGAGGATAGTTGTTGAAATGAGTTTTGTCACAGCGATTAGCAAATCGAGCCTACTCCTTAAACCAGGATCTAAGATTGACAGAGAGTGATAACAACCCTATGCAAACATAAGCCCTATGATACATAGAGGTACCCAATTAAAACATGTACAAACTAGCAAGAATTAAAAATATCCCCACACCATTATGATTTCACACATTATATTACTGTGATTTTGAGCATAATTTATTATAGAAATATTTCTTACTAATGAGGAATGTTAACACATCTTAAATCCAAACTTAGGTTTAATATTTTAGAGAGTTTTGTTATTTTAAAAATTTTTTCTGTGAAACAAATATGTATTTGCATAAATGTTGTGAGAAAATGAAATGCATGGCAAGCTCACCAGTGGATCAAATTGCATGAGTCCTCATATTATGTTAGTTTAAAAGGCAAGGTAAATAAAAGGGCTGTTTGATTGAAACTAAGCTCATACTAAGCTTTGTACATGTTTGAAGACACATTTAGGTTCACAAGCTTTCCACTCAAGGGCTTAAAGCATAATGTCTACAACTGGATAGAAAAAGAGATGAAAAATATTGAGAGACTACAACAAGTATCGCTTTAGTTTTTAGGCATATCACAATCATTCAAAGAGCTTGAAAGCAAAAAACGTTTATTCAATAATTTTATATTAGGTAAAGTTTTTTCTAATCTCTATAATTTGATTTGTCTCAAAAATGGACAACAGATTATTGATTTTATCAAGTCTCTGAATTCATAAGAAGTATCATTCACCGTCCCTATCTTCTTCTCGTTCTGCCCCAGCCTAATCGCCGGAATTCTTAAATGCCAGATCATCGTGTCAACCTCTTGCAGCACCCCATACCGCAGAATTTAGACCTTATAGAACATGGCTATGTTTAGTTTCTGCTGAGTGGGAATGGGAAATGATGGCAACACAGATTTGCAACATGCATGCAATAACTCTACATGAGGCGAAATTCAATGGCTGATTTTGCCTATTCCAAACACAAAATAATACTAATTTACATATTCAAAAATCAAAACTTGCACCTAATCATCTCAGTGACAAAGATATTGGGAGTAAATAAAAAAAGTATCGGGGTAAGGATGAAATTCTCCCCTCCAAATCCTAAATAATACAAAAACACCACCAAAATCTTAATTATTACAGCGAAATTACCATCAGATATATCCTCCTTCAATCAATACCATAAATAAATAATATTATTCATCAATTGAAGCCTCGTATAACAAGATTATACATATATATATATATATATATATATATATATATATATATATATATATATATAATTAAATTGGGAGAAATCGAGAAAAAAAAAGGTGATTAATTTATTTAGGTGTACAATTTGCAGTTCTGCCTTTGGATTTTGGAGTTGTGGGAGGTCTTGCTGCCGCCCTTATCCTTGTATGAATTCCTTGAAAGGGCAGCTTTCCGCCCGCCTCGCGCAGCCACTGCTGCCCTCCGCCTCTGTCTGCTCAAGCGCTTTGTTAAGACTGTGGCTCCACTGTCTTCTACTTCAGAATCATTAGAAGAATCATCATCACTATCATCTTTTTTCTAATAAATAAACAAATAATATATTAGCAAAATTCATACCTAACATAATTTTTTATAATTGAATAAATGTATTTGAGCCTTCGCTCTTTTTGATCACATATCCTCAGAATTAAAGATTTAATTATGTTTAAATTAAGCTATATATTCTGTTTTAAATTTTACTAGGATGAAATTGTTTAGTCCGCAACTCAAATCTTGCTTTACCCCTTCCAAATTTTATTAATTAGGAGATTACCATATCCAAAAAACATGAAACAGGAAATTTCTTCTTGAATGTGTTTTGCAAGAATATTCATAATAAAAAATAAAAATATAACCGAAGAGCAAAACTTTCATGCAAACCAATAATAACTAAAAAATCATTAGGAAGCCAATACATGTTACAACCAAATTATACATATCCTAAATAACATTAATATAAGCCTCACAAATACTTTCACCCCAAGACTAGCAAAAACTTCTCTTGGTTCATTATCAAGCTTTAATAAAAAGATGAAATAAAGATATTCTTATTCTCTCTTTAAATTTTTCCAATAAACATCTCAGTAAGCACATGACTTTCATGATAAATCTACTTAAAATCAAGTTAATTTTATAAAATTCAAGTATCTCATCACAATATATACTCAATCACTCTAGTGTTTTAACGTATAACTCATTAGCTTAACTCCCATATATAGTATTAAGCTTTGCCTTTATTTTTATAAATAGGTATAATAATATTTTTCTTCACTTGTAGAGCATTTTTTTTCTTCAAAATACTTCTAAATAAAAGGGTGAGTCATTGAATTTCTTCTCACCCAAATATTCCCAAGCCAATAAATATTTTCAAATACCTCTTTACATGCAAGCCAATAAATGCTAACTTTGGAGGACAAGAACACAACAACACTAAGCCTTATTCCCACTAGGTGGGGTCAGCTCAATGAATCTTTTATTTCCATTGCATACGATCAAAATAAAAGCCAATCCCAAAGTACTAAATAGAGAAGATGCTTTCTAATAGTTTTTTCCCATGTTTGTTTGTCTAATCTTCTTTTAATACGAATGAAATTCATAAAAACAACAACAACGGAGTTGCAGGATCTACCTTTAATATGCTTGAACACTCTAAGGCGACATACTCTAATCTTATCCACTATTAAAGCCACTCCAACCTTGTTATCGATAAACTCATTTCTCATTCTACACTTACGAGTATACCCGCTCACCTACCTAAGCATCCTCATCTCTGTAACACTTATTTTATTGATAAATTTCTTCTTTGTTGGCCAACATTCAATCCCACATAACATAGCTGATCGTATAGCTGCTATATAAAATTTTTCATTAATTTTGAGTAGGATTTTTTTGATCGAATAGCACTCCTCCATTTCATCTAATCAATTGTGATGGCTCAATCACGCCTCAGACTTTTCCCAGGTACGCTCACGACTTTCCGAATTTTGAGCGTGTCTCCCGAATCCTTTTAATCACATTACTCTTTATTTCACCATTATTTTAAACAAGTGTACCAAGGTATTTAACCCATGCTCTTCTTGATCACATGCTCCGCAATAGTTATATCCCCAATATTAGGGCTTCTAATACAATTGAACTCACTATTTATATACATTACGACAAAAACCTTTACATTCTAAATATTCTTCCATAATTCAAGTTTTCTTTAATTCAATCCCTAATTTTATTAATTGAAAAATGTCACCTACAAATAACACGCACCAAAAAAATTCCCCTTAAATGTGCTCGATAAGAATATTCATAATTAAAGCAAAAAAATATGGGCTAAGAGCTAAGTCTCGATTTAATCCAATAATAATAAAAAAATTGTTAGACAAATCACCTTGCGATCAAGCACATGTTACATTCTCATTAAACACATCTCTAATAACATCACTATATGAATCACTTTTCAATCCAAAACTATCTAAAAAATTTCTCTTGGTACTCCATCATAAGCCTTTGCAAGAAGAATAAAACTTAAATGAAGATCTTCTTTTCTTTCTCTAGATTTATCCATCAAACCTCTTAATATATATAACTTCCATAGTATATCTACTTGGCTTAATACCAATTTAATTTTGAGAAAAACAATATCTTTATTTGTAATCTATATTCAATTACTCTCTCCTAAATTTTAATGTATGATACATTAACTTGAATCATCTATAATTAACACAGCCTCAAGCGTTCCTTTATCCTTTTAAACAAGTATACTAATACACTTTCTTCACTTATCTGACATATTTTTAGTCTTTAAAATAATATTATGTAACTTGGTAAGCTAAGAAATTTTTTAACACCCAAATATTTTCATACATCGATAGAGATGTCATCCATTCCTACTACTTTTTCCTTTACTAATATAACAAATGAAAGTATAATTGAGAATATTTTTACAATCATTAAACTCAATTATAATAATTGTTTTAGTACAATCTTCAGTAAAAGCTCAGTAAGATAATCCATTCATCTACCTTGCAAGTTTTTTTAGAATTACCTATGATATATTTAATATTAGTCAAATCTTTGATTTTTTATCTTTTATTTTAGCTAGCTTATAATAATGTTTCTTTCTCTGCAGCTTCTAATTTTATATCTTTACTCAAATGTTGCGCTTTAAGCATTATGAATTGCTATTTTGAATTCACAGCAAGCTAGTTTTTTTATGATTCTGCTAATTTTTATACCAAGTCTTTTTATCTTTAATCTTAACTTGAACATCTTATTTCTAACACCATTCATATTTATTATTGGGAACTCTCTTATAATTCACTAAATAAACTCTTTGTTATATATGAAGAAAACTAGCAATTGAATTCTACATAAAGCTGGTTGCACCCTCAAAATTCAGATGTCCAAGTTTTAAGACTTCACTCCTAAAAATATATATATGTTTTGTCCTTGTTAAGATTCAACCATCTAGTTTTATGGTTCTAAATTTAACATCACTTTTATCACCCTTATTTTCAATTCAAAACCAATAAACAATATTGAGTTGTCAAACAACAACTTAGAATAATTTTAAAATAAATGATCCCTTAAGAAGATCCATTTTTATGAGTGACAATATGTTACTCTCTTTTATGAAGTAAGAGTTAGCAATCATAAGCTCATATAAACTAAAGAAAGCTCCAAAACCATTATTTCTTCATTAATCTCTTCAAAATCAAAACCACTACTAATTATGTTAAATTCTAAATTTAATTTTCCAATATATTCATTTAAATCTCCTATAAAAAGCATCTCTTAATGAAATATTTTTTAAACCAACCCATCCAAATCATGTTAAAATCTTTCTTTAATACACATACCCAATCCTATTTAAAGTGCATAAAACACTTCAAATATTAAAAATGTAGTCATTAAGTATAAGTTTTAAAAATTTTATATTATATCTCCCAAACTCTTAACATTCATTATATTAACTTTTAAAATTTTATCAAAATAAAACTTACAATATTCCTATGGTGATTCTTATCCAAGTACCAAAATTTGAACCTTAATGCAAACCTACTTCACGTCTAAGACTTGGGACCCAACAACATATTATTGCACATATATTATTAGATAGGGAATTTATATGTTGAAATTGGTTTGCATTGCATCCATCACAAAGCTAATTTAATGCATAAAAGCTCAACTAAATCAGGGTATTATTTGAATTTAATAAACCAAACGGTTTAAGAGAATTAAATTAGCAGGTTTTAAATTAAAACACAGATAAAAAAGAATGGAAATGCCGCACCTTATCTGTAGATGCCACATTTTTAACATCATTCAAGCTAGTAGCAACAAGCTTCTGTACAAAAGAGCAAAAGCACAAACAATAACTTATCCTGAAAAAGGGCGGCAGAAATGCATATCATCAAAAAACGAACGTTAAGAACGTACATCACAGCCACGAATATTTCCTGAAATTTCAGGGTTTTGAGAAATTGATGCGTGAGGAAATTCGTCTGTATTATACTCGTTTCCATGATTCAGCGAGACACCCTGCAGATTCTGAAAATATGATAATTTCAGCGATAAATAAAGAAGAGTTACATATATACTGCATATTTCTAAGAGAATTTTTACCTACATTACACCCAATTTTTAAAATATAAATATCTAACACCCAAACTTTAATCTTTACAAAACGAGCACTATATCATCTTAAATTTAAGTGCAGGACCCCTAATCTCTATCTATAATTAAAAAAAATTTAAGATTGACAAAACGATGGTGCTTTATTTATTAATATTGAAGTTTAGGTGTTGAACACCTACATTTTAAATATTTCAGTAAATACCATTTATAAAACCACCCCCTCTGCCTCCATTTTCAATAAATCATAATTTCCTATTTTATAAAATAAACAACAGTTAGATCATGGCACATATAAATACATTAAATCTATAGTTTTTGGGGCCTTTACATAATAGCACCCAAATCTTTATATTATTCTTATTCAACATCCAAGCTTTAATATTTTACCAATCCTATAATTCTTCTAAGTTTTAATTCTTCTAAATATCAAGTGGCCGAGCAGTCCTGATGGACTTTAGAAAAAACAAAATAATTGTACTTTTTTGTAGAAATTAAGGTTTGGGATAAGTTTTTGGAGTTACCTAGCTAAAATTCATTTTTTTGAAACTGGTAATAAAAAAAATTGATGTGTTGAGGAATACCTCTGCCAAATGCACGTTAGGTAAAGTAGTTGCAACAGTACTATAGTCACCATTCACTGATTGGCTTTTAATGGTGGTACAATCTTCATCATCTGAGCTCAATGTGCCCTGCTCATCTCCTCCTTCAATAAACTGGATTTTAAAATAAAAAAATTTGTTGCGTAAACTATAAGTTATCATTGTAAAATCGCTAGGTATGCAAAAAAAAAAAAAAAAAAAGCTTAAATACAAATTACGAAAATAAAACATTCATAAAGTCATTCTCCATCAGTTCATATGACAAGGGAAAGAAGGGAAAAGTAAAAAAAAAACTAGCAACTCACAGTCTACAAATTTATAAAGCAAGAATGTGAAGACAAATTAAGAATTGATAGTTCCATCAAAAAAAATTGAGAGCGGATAAAAAGGCACCAAGCTCTCCAAACACTCAACAGTTATAAATCTATTTGTATCATTCATACAATCGCAGAGTTTCATAGAATTATGTAGCCAAGTGAAAATTGGAATTATAATAAAGAAACATGGCATTTTCAACTAGAGGAAGCAAATTTTGTCCGTTGCATTTTAATTCTTGGAAGTTAGAGAGATTTCTATGCATATAGGCATTTCATGAACATCATTGACTTAATCTCGGAACCCTTTTACATCATTTGACCGTAATGACCCTAGGTCATTTGGACAATAGGCGTTAAAATCCCCGTTATATCTAATTTCTGTTGTTTACCCGTAAATATCCGTTTTCAATTAAAAGTTCCAACTTGATTTTGTTATAAATGGTTAATTAATTTAGGAAGCTTTAATAATTTATTAATTCATTTCGAATTTAGACACAAAAATTCCAAGCAACATTTTAGGAAACATTACGTTATTTCCACTCCCGTAGCCGAGCAGTTTTCGATTTTTCTCTGCTCCGTAATCAAAGCAAGAGTTACGGAGGCAATTAAGTCGCCAATTCCAAACGCAGTAGTTGACGTAACGCTGACGGTTTCGTATCACCACTCCCGCTGAAATCAATATGACAGTCCAATTGGAGAGGGTCGACGGAACACACAAAACGCCCAATACCATCCCATAATTGTGGAACTTCCGATTTCTCGTAATATACTAACGTTAATCGACTTATAAGCGCCATTTTCAGCTGATCAAGCCGCATGAAGTCTGAATTGTCTGGGTTTATGTGAGGAACTAGGAAATATTGAAATCTCTATTTCCAAATGATCATTTGACATAGCCTGAATTGTCTGGGTTAGTTGACATTAAATTACCTATTTAACAATTTGGTCAAAATTCTGTCATGAATGAATGTGTACATGGTTGTTGATTTCATATGAAATCTGACGTCATAGAATAAGATAGGGAGTAGTCCATCATAATTGAGATCTTTATTTAATTATACTCATTGCAATTTCTGTTTTAGGCAAAGAGGTGTTATTCATTTTAAATTCTAAAATTAAAACCTTCGGTATAAATTTTCCAATCAAATCTCTATTCATGACCTTGATGTACTAGGTTAATGTAATCTCAATTTAAATCATATGTCAATTTCATATAATGATTGACCCTATGAAAATAGAGGACAATGGAACTGTGTTGAGGTTGTGATAAAACTACGGTGAAAGCAATGAGCTCATGCTATTGTCAGCCAACTATCATCTTGATTGATAACCTAAATCTTCTATGTTTCTATTCCTGAATAAAGCTGCAAAAGTTCTACTTCAATCTACTGCTGGATTCTAATTAATGATGGAATATAAAAGAGGTGAAATTGACATATCTAATAGAATATTTTGGCAACAATAAGTGTAATAACTTTCATTTAAGCATTCAACATCAGTTTTGTTGAATTATCATCTCATGGTAAATTGAAATCCTTACAGAAATAATTAGGTGCACGTTAAGTTACTTAGAATTCTAATATATATCGAATGAGGAACTACGAAATCATTATAGCCACATTTTGATTTGTTAATCTTTATCCTATTTACTAATGTATCAAATAAATTATAAGGAAGGACTTATAAGATTTAACTATAAACATAATTGTGCATGTATTTATATGTGAGACTAATTATTCATTAAAATCTAATAGAATATTATAAATATAACTTTTGCAGACACATCAAGTTTGTGAGTTATTCGCTTTATTAAGTCAAACACAAAGGTACACTGAATATTACTTTTTATACTCTTATTTATTTTTATTACTGCTTAAGCATCGCTTTGAGCCTGTTCCGTGTTGATATTAAATGCATTATTTTTAGTACTAATAATGTAAAAGAAACAAAATAACGTTTGTATATATTGTGAATGTTGCAAAGGATTCTAAAACGGTGGTTGAATAAGTTAAGAACGGGGCTAGTTCATCGGGAGTTATAAGAGTACTATCTGGAGCCTTTGAGGGGGGCCAGGTGATGAACATGCTTTTATTGAAGCCAACCTCAAGGTTCTGGCTTTGCTTAGCAGAACTATTAACGTCGCTTCATAATATCAAGATATAAACACAAACAAGAAATTTTATGCAATTATTGATTATCTTTCAAAATTTGGCATGTGACATAACAATGGCAAGAAAATGTTTATTTGTAAGAATTATGATTATTATTTGCATTAAACCATGCTTTCCTGCAATTATTACCATATAATTTTTTGTTACCGCTTTCGTTTAAAAGTATAATATTTAATATCCTATGTACTTAGAATGTGCACAAAGGCATCATTTTTATAATGTCAAACCAGATACAACTAGAGGAGGCTTAAAGATGTTATAAAGAATCATGGTGCAGATTAAAAGAATAAAACTTTGGTTGTTACTTTTTTTTCAAGAGACAAACTTTTACTTTTATGTAATATTCCGAATGATGTTAAATTGAATAATGATTTTTTTTTCATGGCTCTGGATGTTGTTTAAATGTTATTTTGCTTAACTGTCAGTATGATCATGCAGAAAGATACACCTATGTTAGAATGGTTGTTACTAACCTAACACGGGTCACTACATTGACCATGATAACATAGACGATAGTTCCCTAATATCATGGTGAACATCAAGATCATGTTTGACATCGTAAGATCTAAAGGTGACAAAAGCTATAATTAGGGAGCAATTGAGCCAAACCAACACAATAGCACTTTATCAAGCTTAAAGAGATAAGTTCAACAAACTAACAAATTCAAGCTTGAATCAGATCCATCTCAGTTTATCAACTCAAGAATAAATTATAACAAAAATACTAATACAAAATATTCACCAAATAAAGTAAAATATTAAAGCTAGTAACTTGAAGTTTGAAACAAAGTAAAGCAAACCAAGAGGGGCGTCTCCAAGCTAGTATTTACAATAAAAAGTTAGAAAATTGAATTGAATCCATATCTTGATGATTAGAATATGCTAAGCAAGATGTCTTTTAAGATAAAAATGAAAACTTGAAGTGTGATTGTAGTGGATCACTTTTTGGATAAGTGACCATTCAAGAAATAATCATATGAGCATAAAACCATGGAGTTCAGTTTGGTATGGAGTAGGTCAAGCTAAAGCACATAATATCTTGATTAGCAAAACCTAGGGTGTTAAACACAAATGTTTCCCACTATGTGCTCTAGCAACAATGGCTATAGCATCCTCTCCAATGATGAATTTCCCTTGCATCAAAGTTTGCTATCGTTGACTCACACTCTTTTGAGGATGCCTTTTTCCATCTCGTCAGCCAACCATCATGTGACGGTTATAGACGAACATTATGTTTGGTAAGTATCTTTTGTCCTAGGTGTTCCAAAATTCACTGATCCTCTACTTCATTGTGTACGAGTTTGTCACCCCCTCTAAGCACTTATAAGAGAGATGTCCTGGTGAAAAGCTTGAGGGCGTGGATGTCCTATGATCACAACCATCGAAGTTCTTCACCTCCCACTCAAAGTAAATAAATGTTTCCAAGCCCTCTTCCACTAGATTAGAGGACACCATTCAATCAAAATCTCCGGCGCCGTCGTTTAACTATGTTCAATCGGTACGCAATTTCCTGTGCTTTATAGCAGCCAATGTTCTTATTTTGAGTGTTTGTGTCGGTAATATCTCTTTAAGAGAGATTCACTTTGCAGCAAAACAAGAACTAGACGTTTGATCGATTGCCAGAGCTCGTTGAGGTGCCAAGCTTATTTACATTTGTATGCCAGTCTTCGAGCTCTGCCCCACCTTTGGCAATTTTGTCATCTTCAGGGGAGTCATTATTTTGTCCAAGTTGTTGCAGTCGGTGCAAAAGGCTTAGGGTTCAAGCATCTTGTTCTTCATCAGAAGCTCACCATTTTATATTATGCAGGGGAGATTAACATTAGAGCTCAGCTTGTTGCTATTTTCCCTCATTGGCAAGTTTTATTTAGTTCATCCTTCAACGGCTGCTATCAAAAGAGTTTTATCAAATCTTTATTTCAATAGAGATTCAAAATCTAGTCTTATTGATTTCGAGCATATATTTCTAAAATTGTTTAATGCACACAGATTAATACACACATTTTCAGAAGGTTATCAATCAAATTGGAGAGTTTCTAACACATTTGCACAAGTAAACCAAATTTGTTTGCATTAAATTAAGTGAAATCACATGTTTGATTTAGAGATTGAGTTTGCTTAGATGTTCATTCTTTAATTATGAATTCATTAATGGAATAAACGAGTTTGTGATTGCTTGGCTAGATTTAAGAAGCCTTTGCAAATCAACTCTAACTTACAACAAGCCTGATTAGATCTTCTGTTGCATTTATTTTGGAGAAGATAGATGGCACGGTATCATTCATCTCAAGTCTGGATAAGACGTAGTGATTCGAGCTTTTATCGAGAGGTCATTTTAGAAAAAATTCCTATATATTTTTGCTTTCCATATTGTCGGTCATGATCAAGATACCAGCTAAGATTACATCCCTGCTTTATCCTCCAAGAATACCAACCAATCCTCTCTCATGCAACTTCTAATGGACCTCTTTAGACATCTGTAACGACCTAAAGTCGTTAATTTGTAAATTAGGTCAAATCCCGTTGTAGAAATCAGGATCCCGAAAAATTTCGATTTATGACAAACAAAATACCATAGGTAAGATTAATTTTAAAGATAAATGTGCCCTAGATTGGGAGAAATTCGAATAACGGAAGCTCCCGCCTTATTTTTAGGATTATTTAAATTCTAAAAATCAAGAACATTAACATACGTGTCCGAATTCATTGTTTTTCAGTGTCGTTGTGTTAAGTATATTATTTAAAGACTACTCGAAAAGTTTCATCAAATTCTAAGCGCCGATTTGATTGTGATTAATTTTTGAAGTTTAAACTTCAAAAATTAATAAAAAATAAAATATTACTCCAAATCGAAATTTTTTGGCTCAGGGTGTTTGTTATGTCATAACACACTTCGGTGTCAAGTTTCGTTGTATTTGGACGCTAAACAGCGAAAAAATATAATTAATTTAAGTTCAAGTATTTTTTTTCCTTATTTCGTTAAAGGAAATTCCAACTTCCTTTATTCCCTCCTTAAAAAAGCGCATCCTACGATTTTCTTCCACCAAATGGCGGAAGAAGCTTCCACGCCAGGCGGAAGCCTGACACCTACGCCCCCCTACGCCTGCTACCTGCGCCATTTTTGGCGCAGGTTGGTCGGCCCTCTTAGCTGACCAGTCCCCATCTCTCCCCTCCTCTATATAAACCCCCTCTCCCTCCTCTACACAGAGGCCCCCATCTTCTCTCTCACAGCAGCCCTCTCCCCCTCCTTCCTCAACCTCACAGCAGCCCATCTTCCCCCTTACAGCAGCCCTCTCCCCCTCTCCTTTCCTCAACCTCACAGCAGCCCATCTTCTCCCTCACAGCAGCCCTCTCCCCCTCTCCTTTCCTCAACCTCACAGCAGCCCATCTTCTCCCTCACAGCAGTAGCATCAGCCCCTCCTTTCTCTCCCAACCAGCCACAGCAGCTCCTCCCAGCCTCCGGAAGCCTGCCAACAGCGCTACCGGCCAGCCAGCAGCCTTGCCAACAGCAGTCCCTCCAGCGGCAGCCAGCCACCCCCAGCAGCCCTCTCTTGCCGCAGCCACCCCTGCCAGCCGTCCGGCTACCCCGCTCCGGCCTCTTTCCGTTTTCCGGCAATCCTAATCCTAAGGTAAGAAGAGAAGTAAAAAAAAAAAAAAGGGAAAATGGGAGAAAAAAAGAGGAGACAGAAAAGAGGAAAATGAGAGGAAATTTTGCTGATCTTGTTGCTCTATACTTATTAAATCATTGCTATAAAACTTATTTTTAGTCATTCACATTTTTATCATTCTCATTAATTAATAATGGGAACAATGCAAATGTTATAAAAATGGCTATTATTTCCAATTTGTCAATTCAGTCATTTTGATTCTGACTTTTTACTTCGTACATTATTATTATGATCTTAATCTTAAACGCTATAATGTCTATAACTGCTTTAAATAGCAACAAAAAAATCGGACTTCAATTTTAATAGAAAAATGGAAGAAGAACAGAATGAAAGTAAAGATGAAAAAATGACTCCTAAAATATTGGATTAAAAAGCTAACTTAAGATATCCAAACTTAAATGCAGATTGAGCGAATTGTCACTCATCCGAACTGTTAAACTTCTGAACTTAAGGAATAAAGATACCTAGTACATGATATGTATTACATTTTGCACTTTTACTGTTGCTTAGCTTCGCATATTTGCTTTGAGCCAAATTCATTTGAAGCTTGGTTGATTGTTAGAAACCAACAACTTTTTCATTCGGGGGTTACTGAAAAAATGACATCAATAACATTAATACTTGGTTGGTTGTTAGAAACCAGCATCCTTTTCATTTGGGGTTGTTACTGGAAAAATGACATCAGCAACATTCGGGATTGTTATTGGAAATGACATCAATAACATTCGGGGTTGTTACTGAAAAATGACATCGGTAACATTCGAGGTAGATTACTGGAAAATTACATCAGTAATCTTTGTTGTAGGAAATTGTTGCAGGAAATTGTTTATTCCGCGCTATTGCTTTATTTTCTCCTGCATTTTTATTTCCGTCTTACTTCCGCTAATCGCATTATTTAAAATGTAAATGTTATTATGTGCTGCAGTGCTTGAGTATTCTCTAATTACTGGGAATTCAAATCACATTATTGTTTTCTGTACAATACCAGGTTAGGTGCTCCTAGGGGAATACACGCAAGAACCATAACGCTTAAAATGATTCAACTGCCGATAGATCAACGACGCTTTTTTTTTCTCGTTTATCTTTTTCTTTATTTTTTTTTGTACGAGGAGTGTTGAAAAGACCTTGTAATGTAAACATTGAAATAAATGAATAATATCTTTTGGCTTTTGTATGTGTATGATCTTCTTCTCTCAAGTTACTCAATATGATTCTGCGGTAAGTGAACACTCGATGTCGGAATGATTTCCGCTGAACCGGCTTCAAGGTCATCACACATCTATGCTTGATTCATTCTGATTGCATGTGCCTTCCACTAACATGCCCTCTATCCTCATTTAGCCTGAGACTTGGTCTCTCCTATAGTGTTTGCCCAGGTGATGGCCCCTTCCCCATAAGTTTTTGGGTGTCATGCAGATATCATGGGGATTCAATGTTCTTCCAAAACTACAACAGCTTCACCTCCTATGATATTTGAGTGATTCGGTTGGAAATCTGCATAGCTCAAATTATTGAAGCGCGCAAGGCTTAGATTCTTCAATGCATTCAAGGATATCAAGCATTAGAATGATCCATGAACCAACTCTTTCTCTCTCTCTCTCTCTCTCTCTCTATATATATATATATATATATATATATATATCCATATATATACATGCATTTATATCAGTGTTATAGCCCAATAATTGAGGCTTTGAATTTATTATCCCATATTATGGGTTCAAATTTCACCGGCCAAATATTTGCTTTTTATTTGAAACTCATCCTATTTCAATTATATATATATATATACATTGAAAAACCAACTAAATTTAATCCAACAACCATCTTAACATAACAAACATCCATGCATGCATACCTTCTCGATATCTTCTTGATCCCTTCTTGTGAACCCACTAGCTGCAAGTTCCTTGTCCAAAAAACCTGCAGACTTCTCTATGGACCAAAATGATGGTCTACCATCCTCATCCACATCATTACCCAAATCATCACATTCATCATGTAAAGAAAAGTGAAACCTGAAAAGACAATTAGAATTGTGAGAAAACTCGTTGACAGTAATTGTATCACATGTTCTCAAAAATAAAAAAAGGATGCAATTAGATTTTCACAACATTATAAAAAACAATTTTAATTTAGAATTCAAATATAAAAGATAATATAAATGAAAAATAAACAAACTTCACAAAACTTTCCTCAAACTTAGACTCCAATCTAACATTAAAAATCTTGCCACAATAGTTGATATTTTAAGTATGTATATGATTTCATTGAAAAAAACTTGTGGATATATCCCTAATTTAAAATATAGAAAAAACTATAGTTGCAAATCAAGTAGGTTCAAAAAAATCAAAAAATAAAGATGACATAATTCAAATATACAAAAATGTAATAAAGTAAATGAATTTTTGAGTAGCTTCGTCTACTTAGTAAGTATATGAGTTATTTTTCCATGTGAGTTTCCAGATATAAGTAAATTTGATAAATAATGCCAAAGCATGGTTATGTTTTCTTTCCTTGTTAAGTTATGAGCAAAATAATATTCATCTATTGTAATATATTACAAATGGTAATACAAATTTTAAAGTTACTTATTCTCCTAGATGGCATAAATAACTATCCAAACGACAGTATTTTTGTTGTTTCTGAAGATAAAATTATTTACTTTTTATAATTTTTTGAAGCCATTTTCAAACTTCAAAAAAATAATAGCAAATAAAGGTATGCTGCATCTTGTTACTTGCTGAATAAGATATATATAGGATGAACATTGATACCCTTCATGATAAGAAAATTCCAATAAAAAAGCAATGATCGCTAATTTTTTATGATGCAGCAGCAGCCTTCCAAATTAAATGACTGTGGCTAAGGATGCGTCCAAGCATTAGGAAAATAATAGAAAAAGTCATCACAAATTTATCGTACAAAGAGAAAAGAAAGATTAAAATTATACAATCCATTGAATTGTAAATAATATTGAAGAAAAATAAATTAAAGCTGAATACTCAAATAAAAGATGCTTATCAATGCTTTCCAAAACTTAATAATAGCTTCACTGATCAGGCTCCCAAAAATATAACTATAGAAATGTAAAATGTTCAACTAGCTTTCAGCGCCTTCAACAAATGTTGACTTTTAGAGCAAATATTAATGAAATCTACTAATTGATTATTAATGAACTTACTTGTACTATAATATGCCAAAGAGATAACCCTGCCGAACTCAACCCCAAACCAATTTTGATAATAGCAACATTAGTTGCCCACAGATCTTTCAACCCATGAAGGCATATCCAGTTGATACAAACTATATCATCACTGACTCAAATAAATTGAATACATAGAAGTAAAGATTACCATTGTACTTGTGAAAAAAGCAAAGCGAGTAGGTATGAATATTCATTATAAAATTTAATAGGGTCAAAGTTCATCTGTTGTTATTCACAAAATAAATCATAAACAAGCCAAAATACATTAAACATGATGATTAATGATGGATGTATACGCCAAAAAGCACATTTTGTGCTAGATGTATTTTCGCTAAAACAAGTGAGAAAATTAAGATATAAGGGTGGTGCGATGGAAAAAAGGTAAGCCGCTATGCTATTTTCCTATCAGGGCTTCAAGTTGCTTATTGCAGTGAAAAGATAAATATGAAAATTGAGAAAGCAGAGTCTACACAGTAGATTAAAAAGAGATTACATACATGGTATAGATCAAATAAAATCAGCTGACATTAAAAGTTGCTCAACCACTTTGAGAGCTACAAACCTTTTATGGAAAAACTTGTAAATGCAATTGGTATCTCGATCGAAGTACCTGAAAGAAAACTTCTTTTAGCCTTTTGGAAAAGCTAACCAGACAAAAAAGGTCTCCTATGTTGTCACATGGCTTTAAGATTAACAAAACCAGATACAACGTTCTTGAAAACAAATTTAAACAAAGTAACAAGGAAAATACAAGTACATTTGTGCATTGCGATGGGAGACTGACACCATCTGAGGGAAATCGATCATGGTGATCTTTTCTTCATCATCAATCTACAAGATGAATAAAATGTCTAGAGTTTTAGTAAATATTACGCAAGCATACATTATAATGATCAATAACAAAAAATGCAAGGAGCTAGTTCATTGACTAAGCAATAAAAATGTGACCAGTGCATAACTTATAAGCAGTTTACATAATAAAATAGAGCAGAATAATCAGTTATCTGACTTTATACGAAGTTTTTAAATGTTAAACAATTGGAGCAGTAAAGTATTCTAGTGGCAATATTCTAGAAAACACAAGGGACTCAACATTGTACTCTACAAATCAAGTTTCAAACAGTCACCCAAATAGAAAAACAATAAAGGTTGGTATATTGTGTATGATTTCATCAATATCCAAAATCAGTTTGTTCTCATCTTAGATATAAAATGCATTAGCTTTGAACAATTTCCTGTAAAATTGGAAAAAGCATAATATGTCAATTGTCAATGAACTACAGGCATCTGGGATCATCTAGAATCATGAAAAAATAGTGAACTTACAGGTGCTAAGCAATGAACAAAATTTTCAGAGTACGTGCATCTCAAGATAGTCAAGTCTTAACATGCTGTTTGTGGACAATAAAGTATTTTATGTTAATTTAAAAGTAACATTTGGTTAAGTCAAACTCGATCAATTTTACTGTAACACTAGCATCATCACAAAAGAATTTACTAAAAGCATTAGCAAGGTTCAATTTTAATACCAGTGATCACTTTTATTTGGCTAATTTTATTATTCCAAAAATAAATATTTCTAAAGTTTACTATTTTTTTATGGAATGAAAGCTGATTGCTCATGTCCATTGAGGGTATATTGCATGTTTAGAAGCAGGACTAAAATATCATTTACAATAACATATATTAATTTTTGTAGATTCAACAATTGGTTATTAAATAGACTTGCTAGTTCTCATTTGAATAGCCAATAAGATGAATGGCACGAGCACTCAATAATGAGTATGATAAAGCTTGTAAGTACAAATGTAATAATTAAAATAAACATTTAAATAGACTTAATAAATAAAAACACTAACATACAAAACTGTCTACTATAGAAAGCCAGTACAAAATTTTCTTAAATTACAAGCAGCTAACATGATGACAGGCAAGTCAGCATTACTGCATAACCCTCGTTACTTTATATTAATGGGACATGATAATCACAATTTGAATAAAGCTCAAACTAAACTCAAATTAAACTTGAAGAAGCTTAAATTTGACTAAGCAAATCCTGAAGACAAATAGCAAATACGAGAGCTTGAGAAAAAAAGACAAGCATGCTCTTGTTGATTCAACACGCTTTATTTTCAGCCATAAAACCACTAAATATTGTTGAGTTAATATTCCAAGTTTTTTGATTCTTTGTAAAAATTATATTTGTGATGAAGATACCAAATATGCCACTTTAAGCAATTTGACATGCATAAGTTCAATGAAACTTTAGAATATTTTTACTCTTACATTTAACACCAGTAGATGCATATAATAACAGTTTTATGATATAATCAATCGTTCATGTGCATCCGCACTAGAGAACTTGCTACATACAAAGCCAACGTGTGATTTCTTAATAAAACTTACATTTCAATTACTTTGCTTAAATGAAGAAGCTTTTTGAGTTAGCTGATTTGTTCATATCTTTATTGTTTGCCTTTTGCATTCTACTTACATGACTATAATAATTAGAGTACAAGCCTTCACTATTAAAAAGCTAGGACAATTACATGATGTGAATCTTTTTTGACATGATCATCATTCAATGTTGCGAGTTGTATGTTGACACAAAAAAAGTTTTTTCCTTCCATTAATTAGGTGCCATTGTCAAATTCTGCCAATTCTTATTTTACAGCCGCCAAAGTATTACACTTCAGCTCTTAGCTAAAAATATTGCTCATGGAATAAATGGAAGAGCAATAGTAGGATTACAGTGATATTTGCCCACCTAGGAATAATAACCGGGCTCATTCCATATCAATATTATTTAAAGTTTTTTGTACGCTAAAATCCCTAGCAAAATTAGCCGGTGTATAATTATTTCAAGTTTTCATGCAATGTATTTAATTTTATCATACTTCACAAAAGCGACCAAATTTTGCACATAAACTCTCGAGCTTCAAAACACACCCATAAAAAGTTAAATCCAATTGCACATAAACTACATAACCTTTTCCAGCCTTTTGTTCACTCTGCTTCCTGGAGATCTACTACTGTATCTCCTAGGATAATTGTATCTCATTCCTTTTATAAGACTTCTAAGTGTATCTTGAATATCTCTCATCCCAGAAAATAATGATTTTCAATCAAGGTTCTTCACATCGGATTTGCATGGCTAATATAATGCATTTTGATAGTGCATGCCCTTTTTTTCTAAAATAAACAATAAATAAAAAAACTACTAAAATGGTTGAAGCCAATTTGAAAACAAGAAAGATATAAGACATTTAGAAAAAATGAATAATGGATGATAAAAAAAATAAAAAAATAAAAAATAAAAACATTCTTTGCAAAACTAAGCATTTATATTAAGGCTCATCTAAGCATTTATATTAAGGCTCATCGGAGCTTATAGCTACATTTTAAGCACGCATATCCTGCTTGAATTAATTAAGATAGTTTTAAAGAGAATAGTAAACGCAATACACTAACCAAATCAATATTTAAATATCTATAATCACAAGGTATCTAGGAATGTGAATACATATGGATAACTGAAGCATTTTCCTGAGATAATATAGATAAAAGTGCTGCATCAAATTGAAAGCCTTAATTTCAAATTTAACAAAAGTTATTAGCATAGATACCATGATGTTAAATTCATTAAAATCACAGTGAATAAGCCCATGTTCTGCCAACCGAACAACTAGACCAACAATTGTCTCAAAAACATCGTCTGGATTCTGCAATTCTTTCACCTGCACTCTACAGCCAAAATGTAGAGAAAAATTTAATGATAAAATGCAAAATTGTAGGGAAATGTATATAACTTGATTATAAATATCTTCTCATTGAACAAATTAAACATTTTTTAAATAAAAAATCATAATCCTTTCAAGTTCGCAGAGAAAATCATAACCTACAGTGGATAACCTTGAACAAGAGACATTACAACACAATGTCGATTGCAATCCACAGCCTCAGGAACTGGAAACCCATGCTCTCCTAAAGCCTTCAATATTAATAAAAAAATCAACTTCAAGGGGACAAATCATCCTCATGTCATGACTTAAGGCAACAAAAACAGTAGAAAGAACCTTCATAAAAGCAAATTCTTTGAGAGCAGCAAGCCTTGACAAGTATAGCCAGTTATAGCTTCTTCGGTGTAGCAAATAGTCCCGCTTAGATTTCACAGCCCTGAAAGAGACCCTACCCAATCTATGAAGCTTCATGGCCATAACAGTTCCATCTTCAGTGGCAACCTCAAAGATATCTTTTATGAAAACAAAAAAAAAAAGAATGCAGTTACCCATTGTCAAGCAGACATACCATTACAATTGTAAAATATTTGATTTGCTGGCATTTTAAAATATGTTTAATAATATCGAATCTGTATTCTAAAAGAGTGGCTTCTAAATATCAACTACAATTGGGAGACATCTTTAGAAATCTTAATAATTCAGCTATGCTTTTAATATAGCTAAACCATAGACACTAAATGTAAAGTAGAACCGACATATAACTGATCGTATCATAACTTTCATATCTAAAAAACGTTGAATAAAACAGATGATTTATTTTGAAAAACGATAATAAAACAATATAATGAACTAAATAGATTCCAAAGAAATACATACCAGACTCTTTGCCAACACCTATTTGCCGACCAACCGAAGAAAATACTCCGCGATTGACAAGGGCTTTGATTGCGAGGAAGTCATATCCAAGGTACGTCAGTCGATACCCATCATCTGATAGAAAGAACTAGTCAATGGGTGAAAAAATTCAGGGTTCAAATAAATTGTTGAAAAGGATTATGAATGCCTCACATTTAGAAGAGTCATGATGCACGAGCTTGTGCTTTAAAAGATTCCTCAATATCTTGTAGGTTCCCCCATGCCTGAATTTACACATTCAAGTTAAATTCCTTTAACAAGGTTCGCCGATGCTTAAAATCCACTAAGATATAAATAAAGATTTTACTTGAGACACGCAATCCGCTCGACAAGCTCCGCCGGAACAATTTCATGCTAAAACAAAAAAAAAACAAGGGGGGAAGAGTGAGGATTGTTAAGGCATGTGGCAACGATTGGATAGGGAATCGAAGTTACGTTTCTCATTCCCATCTCGACGACAGTTAAGACTCTAAAATCCTCTTTGGAAAGATATCTCAAAGCTTCTACGTCAAGTTTCATTGTGACCTAGGTAGAAGATAGCCTGAAAGCACCAATGAAAAGGCCAATGGTGGAGAGGCCGGCGATGGCGGAGCTAACGGCTGTTTCTTGTTCGTTGCTTCAAATCAGCTCCGGGCTTCAGCCCTAGCACCTTGGCGGTTTTAAATCCGAATATAGAATTGTGTCTCTTGTATCCGCAAGAAATGGACGAAGAAGGCTGTGTAGCCAATTTAGCGGAGAGAAAGAGAGGAGCTCGACGACGTGAGGAGAAGAAGAGAGGCCCTGAGCCGCTTGCGTTAGGGTTTGGCGGGAGTGCCAATAAATTTTCCCCAAATATATTACTTATCTAAAACCTAAATTTAAAAATTACAAAACTACCATCTATATTTTCAATATTGATTTACTGTGGCAAATGTCTTGCCAAATCATCGTTACTCTCGGCCAAAAGAACAAATTCATGCAGAAAGACTCAATTGCATATATATATATATATATATATATATATGAATAAACATAGCATTTTAATCATTATAAATATGAAAAATATATTCAAGCACTTAGCTCTCCTTATTATGTGGTATGGATTTAAGAGTATTGTAGCTTAATGATAGTAGCAATGCTGCCTTTCATAGTATCATCAATTTGATTCATCCATGTAGTCTAAGCTCCACCAATAAAATTATCTGCTTTTATATTATTTATACTATCATAAATTATTCTCAATAATCCATTGTGAGACTCTATCTATGAATACCTCTAAAGATATAAGAAATTGAGTTGTTGAGATTGTCATTTAGCCATTTTGGTGAAAAACATCAATGTTGTGGGGATACTCTAGGTGTGAGAGCAATGTGCTCCAAGAACCTACAGAAAACGAGGGGATAATGTACTTTAGGGGCTAAGTTAATTGTTGCAACAACGATGGCACTCGCACGTAGTAGAAGTATGCTGATAATAATTGTGAATCTTCACATATATGATACTATGTGTGTATAAATTACCATCGTAAATGATGTCATTCAAATCATCATGGATAGTGTGCCCCCCGAAAAGAGCAAAATACCCACTCCACTACATAATATTAAAGCCCAAAGGTTCATGAAGCAATTATATATTTAAGCATGTGAACAAAAGTAATATTTTTAAACATCATAAAAAGATAAAGATATTCTCGAATAAGCTGGCTTCACACCTTGTATGACATGAATTTAAAAGTCTTTGCAGCTTTGTGGTGATGACAAAATTGTTTACTTTTATGATAATATCATCCATTTTCTCAATCACTTGTTTTGATCTTGTCCACATTGTAAAGTCACCTCAATAATCGCTTAAAATATTATACCTTTGAATGACAAAAAAAGTTAAAAGAAACGAGTAATCGAAGTGGAACTTTAGCCATTTTGACAAGGGCTAGTCAATATTTTAGGAGGTTACTTTTGGCTTGAGAGCAGTGCAGTTAAAAAGCTCACAAAAATATATGGGGTCTAAGTGAATGACTAAAACAATGAATGTGCTTGCATATATCACAAGAGTATAGCGAGAACAATTGCATGAGAACTTTAAAATTGTTATATAACATAATAGTTGAGTTATACCAATTCTCACAACAAAGTTTTATATTTGATCTCCAAAAATAATTTCACAAACTCAAAAAATTTCTTTTTTCTTAGAACAAAATTCTAACTATTCACAATTTTTATGATGTCTTAATAGAAGATGCAATTACAAGCAAAATGATCAGTACTTTCTCGTGCATCAAAGTCCTATGTGCATAGCACAAATTTTAGCCAATCATCATAGGCAAGGATAGCTTTTAGTTAAGAAATCCGCTTTAACCGTTCTCCACATAGAAATAATCCCTCTTGGCTCAACACATCAACTCCATATTTGTGTGAAAGAGCTTGATTTTGCTTAGTTTCTTCTTCTCTTAGTTTAACTGCAAGATAGAGTCATGACATATCTAATTGCCAACCTAGCAACTCACTTTTAGAAGCAATTTGTGCACTAAGTCCTATATAATTTGACAAGTTTCCACTCTTGAAAGGCCCTCAGTGCAAAAAAGAATGCGAGATAAATGCTCAAAAATTTTTCTAATTGTCACTTTAAGAATTGATTAGATTTTTTGTTGCCATCCTTCATATCACATTTGATTCACTAACTAATTAGGCAATCTAACTAATTAATTAGTAAATTTTAATAGCAATTCATTAAAATGATACATTATGACAATAACAAAAAACTTAGTTTATTTGTAAATTTTAATAATAATAATAATAATAAAAATAAAATTTTAAAGATAATTTATGTGTTAAATTTGTATAATTTCATTAAAATTTATTTTATCATGCAACTAATAATTAATAATATACTATGATATCATATTCTTATAACATAAATCCTAGCCAAATATATAAATTAAACAATTTCAACTTACATCACACTTTATCAAAAATATTCAATTTTACACACTTAAAAGACTTAACAAATTTGACTTGAACCATGATTATATTAACTAATATATGTATAAATACAACATTATATGTTAATTCTATCAATAACAAAATTAACATGCTTAAATTCTATTAAAATACAAAAGTAACGCAATTTCACAATAAAAAATTTAATATTGAATACACTAAAATTTATTTGGATTTGTCACTCTTACACCAATGTATTTACAACAGTGTAAACATGACTTCGATTTTGCTATCCATATCATCCTCCCCACAAAATAACTATCATAAATGCAAAACATAATCCCGTAGTCCTCCCCCATACAAATTTTCACCAATTCGCTGTAGCTTCTCCCCCGCCTTTTTCCACACGAAATGAGCTGCGCGAAAGAGGGCCCTTAACACATTCTTTTGAAGTTCCTTCACGAGAAAAATCTAATCGCACTCTTGCTGCACTTCGATGATCATGAAAACAGAGTTCGAAGAAAATTTGTTACTATTTGAATATTATTGCATTAATAACAGACAATAATGATCACTGAACAATTGTACAATACTATTTCCTGTGATATTTATGTATAGAAATAAAATAAAAATTTTATTTAAAAAGATGAACTTTAAATAAAATAAGGAATTCGAAGAAACATTTGAACCCAAACAAATTAGACAAAAACCTTAACAAGAATGTAACATATTCACAAAATTACAATATTTCACACTTTTTTGTGACATCTTGCTCTAGGATAAAAGTAGCCGATGTCTAATTCCTACCTTAATTTTCAACCCACGGAACTCGTGATCTTCCAAACGCCTCCCAGGTTCTTATAAAAATGGAGATGAAGGGCTTCGCCTTCCCTCGGCCAGGAAGAGTCCCAAGAGTGAGCTTCAGAGATAGAGAATGCCGGAGTACTGTGTTACCGGCGGAACCGGTTTCATAGCAGCATACCTGGTGAAGGAGCTTCTCTTCAGGGGCCACCATGTTCGAGCTACAGTCAGAGATCCAGGTCTTTCTCCTTCATCTTTTATTTCTTTGTATCTACTTCTGTTTGCTCTATTTGCAATTTCTTCTCTGATACCTTGTGATCATGGAGGGATACGCAGGGGACGTGGAGAAGGTAGGATTCTTACTTAGCATGGATGGAGCCAAGGAGAGGTTGAGACTGATGAAGGCGGATCTATTGGTCGATGGGAGCTTTGATGATGCGGTGGAGGGTTGTGATGGTGTTTTCCACACCGCTTCTCCTGTTTTTCCTACAGGCAATACTCTGGTAATTTGTAATCTGAGCATAGATCATGTTCTTAACTGAAAAATGATGGCATGATAGTTAGTTAGGTAAGACTAAAATTGCATTTTAATTTTTTCTTTTTGCTTGATTTAAGTTTTGAACAAAATAACGTTATGATGATTTATCAATGAATATATTATCGGTTCAGAAGGCACACAAAGGGAAGTCCCTATTAAAATTCTTATTTTTATTATTTTATTGTATGATTTACTTTTTTTTGCCTTATCTTCTCATGTATATACTAGTCGTGAATGCTCCAAAAGATAATCTTGCTTAATCAAAGTGCTTCATAGTATTATTATGCTTAAATATTTAATTAAACCTGATTAACTATAAAATTCGCACATCATCATTTGTATCTTGAATGAGCACATTGCTGCGGTGATGGTATTAGAAAGTGCCATATAGCTTGTGTTTATTTGATTATTCAATACCGTGCTGCCCTGCACAAAAAAAAAACATAATTGCTTAGCTTGCGAAAACATTTTCACACCTTAGATTAAAAATTCTTGTGGTGTTTTGACTTTGCTTCCATTTGCTCGAGGTTCATGATTATGCTTTAACTTTCAAAAGGTTTTATTTTGAACAAAGGGATAGTTTCTTGTATCCCGCATAAAGCTTGTGTATTTACTTACACCTAACTTTACTAGATGCTGAAATAATACAAGCATGATCAGTGTAAAATTTCATGGAATTTTAGATTGATTTTGTCTTTATTAAATCACGCATTAAAGGTTTGGTTGTCAATCATTCTCACTGCACACACAATCCTTATTATTATAAAGATTATTTTTTGCATCATTCTAGTGTTCTAATCATCTTGAATAATGGTTTTACTGTCCACACAATCTCTTCAAATAGACAAATGAGCCTATCCTCCTTACATATTATCATCCATATGATTTAATGGATTGTTGGACAAATCTTAAAGATAATATTATTGAAACTATTCAACATTAATGGTCAACTATTCTGCATAATTAGATAGATAATTATATAATTTTCTTCTATAATTAGAGAAATACTTGTGTTAATTGTTACCTTATTTATCTAGTTATATTTTTGTATTATTTTATACTACATATAGCTAGCTGAATAGTATATATCCATTCATAACAATACATGTAATTATCAAATTTTCTTGCAAAATATAGATATTTTTATGGTATTATAGAAAGGTTCAACAAGCTCAAGTTTTTATTCAAACTAAATTGGCATCCTCTTCATGTATTCCGAAGAGAATCATATATATGACCATCACTTACATTTAACAATGTAATACCCAATGATGTCGACAATCACAAGATGGTAAACTGCTCTGTTAGCAAACTTTGCGGGTAAGTGCACTTCTTTAACCACCAAATGGATTATAGACAACGAAGCTTCAGATCATATGATTGGAAATAAACACCTGCGAGATTTAGCTTATCCTGTGTATAATCATATGCATGTTCAAATTCTAGATGCTAGTTACTAGTAACACATATTGGTTCCATGAACTTATCCCCAAACATAAAGCTCGATAATGTGTTATGCTTACCACATTTTACTTGTAGCATTTTGTCAATGGCAAAACTCATCAAAGATCTCAATTGTTCAATCACTTTTTTTTCTACCCATTGCATTCTTCAGGATCTGAACTCTCGATTGGAGTCGGTGAGCTGTGCAATGTGGTCTTTCAAATGAAGTTTGATAGGAAGGCAGTGGCTAATCATGGAACTTCCAAAGATGCAATACTTTGGCATATGCGAATGGGGCACCCTTCCTATTAGTGTTTAAAACTTGTCTCCAGTCTTTGTTTACCTTCAAATCTAGAATACATTTGTGATGTTTGTCATTAGGCTAAACAGTCTAGATTACCTTTTCCTATTAGTATGAATGTAAGTGCTAGACCTTTCGCTTTAATTCATGTTGATATTTGAAGACATTACACTGCACCCTCTTTAAATGGTGCTCATTATTTTTTAATCATCGTTGTGACGGCCAGGGAATCGAGTTTTAGAATTTCTAAAGAATAATTCATAATTTGAAAATATACATTCATGAAAGTAAAAAAAATAAAATATATAAATGTCCATATTTACATTCAGAGATATCCATATGAATTACACAATTTATAATTATTACAAAAGAAGTTTGAAATTTAAAAATATTTTCATTCTGCTCGTTTCTCAAAAACTTTGATTTTAACTTATAAAATGCAAGAAGATCTTCTTAATTATCAAAACCTAAAAATTTTCAAACAATGCTAGTCAGGCAGGAGTACGTAGACCATTTTTATAAGAGTTACATTCTAGAATTTTATTGTAGGCATAAATCAATATGAGAGTGATATGAAGAAAGTTTTTGTATCACATATAAGAAAGTAAATCACTTGCTAATGTAATTAATTATTACCCTGCTTGTTAGCCTTGTATTCAAAACATAATAAAAATATGAAATAAATTATATCATAAGCATTTGTAACATAAAGTCGAGTCCGTGACCCCTGAGCCCAAATGGGTAAACTCATAAGCGTAACCTTTATGAAGCTTTATCGCTACCCGTCGGTAGCTTATTCAAAATTAGGAACTGATGGTGTGTCTTTCTGCTGGATTTGCTCACTTCTTAAAAAGGGCTAAATCCATTCATATGACTCCCAGGGGCTGCCAGTAGGCCCAATCTGTACAGATTTTTAGTGTTACTTTCCATCCTCCAAAGACAAATACCATAATAATATAATACATTTCATCTTTTTGTTACATGTCTTATGATAATTTTTACAAATTAATAAGCGGTAAGCATATTAGAAAGCATAAGCAAGATTCAAATGAAAATATAGCTCAAAGTAGGTATGCTGAAATAAATTTATAAGTAGATCTACGTACTTGACTGTTTTGATAAAAATACAACCAAATCAATTTCTTTGATCTGCCAAATAATAATTTAATTCATTAATTTAATATTTTATGATTTAATATGATTTATTATTTATTAATGTAATATTAAGTTTATAAGCATTAAATTTTATAATTTAGGTTTTTAAAGTAAGAAAATGATATAAATATTTTTAAATTGATTTTGAATCATTAAGTTACTAATTTAATATATAAATAACAGATTTAAATTATTAAAATTTATTTAATTTAATATTTGGCCAAAATGACCAAAATGCCCTCTTAAATGCACCCAACAAGTGATTTTAAGAACTAAGCTTTCAAATTAAATTTTGTTAATGCCAAATGTTTTTTTATTGTCTAATATGAAGATAGATACTAAGAATACCTAATTTGACCAAAGATTAAGGCTAAATTAGTATTTAAGCTCATTAAGGGTTGATTAATAATTTTACTTAGGAAAATATGAAAATTTTGCTATACTTATGTTTCTTACGGCATAAGGATTCCATAGAATCCAAAATTTCTGAATTTTGAGGTTTTTTGACTAAGTTATGATCAAAATAAAGTTTAGGGATAAAAAATATAATTTAGGAGATTTAGAAATAGGGTTAAATGCTAATTTCTTCATTTAATGTTCAAATTGAGCAAAGTCAGTAGCCATAGTTTCTTGTAGCATACTGATCATAATGAAACTGAGTTTGCTCAATTTGGACTTTATTTGGCTAAATTTTAAAGCTAATGAGCTTAAAATTAGGATTTTAGCTCATTAATAGATAATTAGTGAGTGATTAGTGAAATTACTTATAAAAAAATTATTGACTATGCCAATGTGTTTTCTATTTTGTGAGTGATCAAAAACTTAAAATTTGAATTTTGGATAATTAATGAGTCTAATATTCACAAATCTATTATTAGAGTAATTAGGCTAAATTAATAAATTTAATAACAAAATTTAAATTTTTTTTCAGATTAGTATTCCTTATATTTTTTTTGATCAAAATGGTATATTGGATCAATATATTTGGATGTAATTTGACTACGTTATGATAATATCAATATTTGAGGTTAGGTGGTTAATTAGACAAACAAAGTGATTAGTGAAACTAATCACCAAATAGAAAAACTAATGGAATAATTTTAATCCTAACATAAGATGTGAATAAATTTAAACATTAATTTAAACAAAAACTAAATATGCAATATTCATTCTTATGGAAGCAAATATAAAGTTTCCAAAAAATATCAATTTTTATCTTAACATAATATGTTATTTTCTAGATCTTATTTAAATATGAGAATAAGTATAAATATTAATTTAAGTAAGAACTTGAATATATGAAACACATATTTATGAAAGATATAATTTTGCAAATAAATTTAAATCTAAACATTAATTTAAATAATAATTTCAATATATTACATATATACCATCATCCTAATTATTAGCATGAAAATAAATATTTAATAAAAACTCAATATTTTTCTTAAGTTTAAACATGATTTGCAACTTTTTTATGACACTATTGATCTATATCTATCCTATAAAATAATTTAAATCAAATCTAAGTCATTACTCATAAATTCAAAATTTAATTTAAATTTCATATAAGAGACATAAGGAAAGAGAATACCTTTGTAATTGTTCATCTTGGGACCAAAGAGAGATTGGAGGATGATGATGATTTGTTAGAGTTCCTATCACCTTGATGAAAACTTGAAGTATTTTTGATGCTCTTTTAGTCTTTGAGAAGGTGTAGGGTGAAGTGTCTTAGCTTGAGGAAGAAGTACGAGAAAAAGAGATGGAGAGGGCTTTGAGTGCTTGATGTAGTTATCAATGGAGTCTAAAGGAGGTGAGAAAAATGTCCAGCCCTTTTTGATTAAGTAGATTCCAAATGAAAGCACTAGGATAGATCCAACGGAGAGTATTTGATCTTGGAGAGCTTGAATGATTAAGATTGGATGATACTCATTTTGTCATCTAATAAAGAAAATATCTGTTATTATATGAATAACATATTCCTATGGATAGAATTTAGATGAAATTTTTGTGAAATTTGCTCATAAGTGCTAAAAATGAAAGTTTAATCATCCATAAAATTGATCACATTAAAATTACCAAAATTTCAAATTTAGGTGTCCACTAGATTGGTCTTGATGAGAGGATTCCATAGACACCAAAATCGCCCAATTTGGATAAGTGGTTGAGCCAAAATTTGCATTTGAAATTTTAGATTTTTTCTTATTTTTAACTGACCCGTCTGTTAACAGCGCCGCTAATGCCGTTAACAACGGTCGCTTTCCCCGCGAACGGCGTCGGGCGCAGATTCAATCTGCGCCGTCCGCTTGAGCGACAGATGACGAAGCCGTAGGATCCGCCGCTTAGATAGATGACGTCGTTGATGCGGTGTTAACGCGTTTTTTATTTTTTTTATTTTTTTAATTTTTATTTTTTAACCAAAATTGAATGAGTTCTGAAAATTCCCAAAATTTCACGCTTAGCTAATTTGGGGGTGAGGAACACAACGACGAAGTCGGATTTTGATTTCGAGATCAATTTAATTATCACAATTTTTTTGGTATTAAAATATTCAAAATTTGACAACTTCCAAAAATTTTCAAAATATCACTCCTAGCTAATTCAAGGGTGATAAGCATAACGACGAAGTCATATTTTCAATCTGATGACAAAATAATTAGCATATTTTTCTTAATTAAATAAAATAATAAAATAACCAGGAAACGACAGAAAATTGAAAAATTTTATTAAATTACCAAAAAATTTCTAAGAATATCTTAGCAATCCTATAATTTTATTTTGTCAATTTATTGTGAATTTAAAAATTAGAAAACTAAATTTGAAAAAAATCTGTTATTTCACAGTCGTTGATGATTTTTCTCGAGGGACTTGGTTTTATTTAATGAAACACAAATCAGAAGCTTATACTTATCTGACTATCGTTTGTAGCACGGTGAATACTCAATTTGAGTATAGTATTCATGTTATTAGAAGTGATAATGGGATTAAATTGACTTCCAATGTAATGAAAGATGATTTTCACAAATATGGCATTTTATTACAAACATCTTGTACATGAAATAAATGGCAGGTAGAACTCAAACACAAACACATTCTTGAGGTTGCTCGTGCCCTTCGTTTTCAAGATTTCCTTCCCTCAAAGTTTTGAGGAGAATGTGTCTTGACTTCCGCACTGCTATTCAACATTACACATACACTTAAACTTTTAGGTAAATGTGCATATGAAATCTTATTCAAAAAGCTGCCATCTTATTCTCATTTATGTGTTTTTGGGACCTTATGTTATGCCCTTAACAATTATAAGCTCAAAGACAAATTTGAATCAAGGGTTATAGGTTGTGTTTTCTTGAGCTACTCCCATAATCAAACAGGTTATAAGGTTTCTAATCTCGAATATCATATATTCTTTGTCTCACGAGATATCATTTTTTATGAGAGAAAATTCCTTTCTTTACTTCTTAACCACCACCATAACATGTGACTCATAAATATATTGATGAAGACTTGCTAATTCAAGCTGAAATCCAAAATCATAACGTTATTATCACGTCCAGTAATTCCAATAGAACTGAGCCTTCTATCCTTGAAGAAGATAATGTTGAATTCAATAATGATTCACCTTCTAATGATGATCATCAAAATGATGCATTGAACACCATATTTTCACAACCAGCTCGACCCACTTGTGTACGCAGAGTATCCACCAAATTGTAAGGCTTTGATTACAACATGCCACCTTCTTTAAGCCCAAACCAGCTACCGCATATGCCATCAATTCAAGTATTGTTTATCCTTTGTCCTCCTATTTATCATACACTATTTTTTCTGCTTCGCACAAAACCTTCTTAGTTTCTATAACATGCATTGATGAATCTACTAGTTATGCTAAAGCTTTTAAGAATGATCATTCGCATCAAGAGATGAAACAAGAAATTACAGTTTTGGAAGAAAATCAGACTTGGACCTTGGAAGAACTTCCTCCAGGAAACCATGCCATAGACTCAAAGTGGATTTACAAGGTAAAGTATAAATCGGATGGCACTGTAGAGCACTACAAAGCGTGATTAGCTGCGAAAGGGTATTCTCAAATTGGGGTGATGGATTATCTTGACACCTTTGCTCCTTTTGCTAAACTAACTACTGTTAGGAGTCTTCTTACCGTGGCATATCACATGAAATTGGGAACTACATCAGTTAGATGTGGATACTGCATTTTTGCATGTAAATCTAGATGAATAGATTTACATGCATATTCCTCAAGGTTTAATAAACTAGGTAATACTAGAGTTTCTCGACTTCAAAAGTCACTATAGGGACTCAAACATGCTTCAAGACAGTGGTTTCAAACACTCGCTGAAGTTATAAAACAAGTTGGGGTCAAGCAATCTTAGGCAGATTATTCTCTTTTCACTTGAGCACAGGGTAACAAATTTATTGCTTTGTTTGTTTATGTTGATGCAAAGATGCAAGGGCGTCTCCAATATTTGATTTCCTAGCTTCATAAATTAATGCTTGAGCACTTCTTTGGTCACTTAGGTTAATAGTTGGTTTAGGTGTTGATAGACTCTTTTACCTTTTTGATTTTATGCACACTTTATGCTGGCGCATGGCTCTCAAAATCACAAGTCATGGCCCTTTTTTAGAAGCAATGGTGCCTTTAATTCCCATAGCGAAAGATGTGAACCACTAAAATTTGTCTCCCATCTCCTAGAGTAGAGGTTGTAGATTAATGGGTAGAGTGGAAAGCGAGATAAAGGGAGATAGGATGAACAGAATTTTAATAAGGTGGCAGCAATTGTGAAATCAATGTGAAGATTTAATAAGTGGCAAATATCTTGCTCAGGCTCAATGGTTGGTGGGCATCTAGCATGTGGTATAACATTGGGCAAGCCATTAACTACAAGGGAGTGTAGAGTTGAATACATTAATTACTAAGACTTCAAAGATCTACAATTTGTTATAAGTTGGCGTCGAGCCATAGAATTTGTTATTAGAAGGAAGTAGTCGGTGGGTAGGTGTAGGAACAAGTCTATAAGATAGATAGCTATAGAGCACGCATAGAAGCATATAACGGAGGCTTGAAAAAGGAGATAAACTAGTTTTACCAATGTACCAATGCTTATAGATAGTTATAGAGCATGCATAGAACCATATGACGGTGACGAGGCTTGAGAAACTAGTTTTAACAATGCACCAATGCAGACATTTAGAATAGCTATTGTGTTCATGTGTATGAGGTGGTGTTGTGAGATGAGTAATCCCATTATAAAACAAGGTAAGAATTAAGAGTTTGGTATACTTTACTGAGGATTCTTGTTTTGAAGAAGTTTACTACAAGTCGTTTGAAATTGGTCCTATTTTTTTTTTCACATTTTGTGGAAATGATCATGCTACCATTCTTAATACAATCAAACCCACCCAACCTCTTGTGGTAACCAATACCTACACACTCAAGCTCAAATCAATTAATTATTAATTCCATAAAGTTCAAATTGAGGCTATTCTTTTCAACATTATTATCCATAATGTTATCGATTAATCTCTGTTCACTCTAACAAAAAAATTGAGGCTATTCTTTTCAACATTATTATCCATAATGTTATCGATTAATCTCTGTTCACTCTAACAAAACTCAAAATACACAACTCCTGATCTAGATATTCAACTTTGTTTCATTAAGATAAACTTATGTTCGGCCCTCTTGTCATTCCGGTTGTCTTTTTCAGGTTACAACATTGCTCTGCAATTTTAGAAGAAAGTTGGGGAAATATAATTTATTTCTTGATTCAAAAACCATTACCACAATTCCTATGCATACACCAAAATGAAAGAATTTAAAGTTGTAAAAATTTATTCAAAATATATGTTCTTTATTTAGCAATTTATAAAATAAAAATAGTTTCAATTTGATTTTTTCCAATTTTTGTTTCCATATTCATGTCATGTTTTTTTGTCGTAGGAGCTTTATTTTGATTCATGTATTTTATCTATCAGTCTGTAGTTATTGAATAACATTATATAATTAAAGTGCATAGAATTATTAGTTTATGATATAGCCATTGCATAAGCATAAGCATCCCTTAAACCTTGGTTTCATATTAAAGCCCTATTTAGCATAGTTTTTTGCTGTTGGCTGGCCAGCAGCTTATGCATTGTTTGACAAAGCAGCTTTTTGTTGTTGACTGGCCAGCCTTTATTCACAGGAAGTTGAATTTCAGGTGCTTTTTTGTTGTTATTTGCTGTTCGCATAAAAAAGTACTGTTTTTACTCCTTGCCCTTCTTTAGCACTAATCCTAGCTTGTTGGCCAATCGTCTGCCCGCTGTCCGTTGTTAGCCTTCATGAGCTGCTGTTAACACCAGCCAGCTTCCAATCTGGTTGCTTCTTATCCAACAACTTTCTCTTCAGTGGCTATCCAACTTCTTTGGTAGCAATTTTTTTCTAGCATCTCTCCATTAGCTGTTCATATTTTTAACCAACTCCAGCTAACAAACATGCCCTAAACTTTACATGAATGACAGTCCAAATACCATTCTGTATCTAAAAGCATATGATAACAAAGGATACAAGATAGTACTGCTTGAACAGTCAGATGTGTGTGCACAAATTTGGAAACATATTTTCCCCATGTAGAAATCTCTAACTATTTATATTGAGATTTGAAATGAAGTGCGATCTATAGCATTTTTACAGCCATTTTCTTAATTCAGCATGCTCTTTAACAAAATTTTGGTCTCATGCCTCTGGGTTTGCATGCCTTGATATTTGAGTCAGGATTTCTGTAGCTTCTCATCAGAGTCCCATCAACTCATGGATCCGTATCCAGCTTCCTTTCTTCTTGGGATATCTCAGTTATAGGTGATGGATATTTCTCTAGTATCTTAAAAGTAATTTATTAGATCTCTTATGGTTCACTCCAAGTTTTGTGGTACAGCACAATTATTACTTTGTGCTGTTAATGATTTGGTTTCATTTCATTCTCTCCGTTAATCACAAGCTTAGTTAAAGCTGAGACATAAATTTAATGTCTATTGTTTTGTATAGTAACTAATTCAGATTGATATATTGAGTTCAGGTCTAATTCAACTTTGATGGAAAATATATTAGTTTTTTTATGCATGCTTAATTATGTGACCTGGGAGTTGATTTGATGTGAAAGCTCATAAAACAAACTCGACTCATTATATTTTTATCATTCAAAATTTTTTCAAGTGTTGGCGAAATGAAAAATCAGTCTCGCGTGGCCTGATTAAACAAGTAGTATAATTTCATGTCAATCTCAGTGTACTTTCGGCTTACTTTAAGTTTTGCAGATCAGCTTGAACAAAACTCAAAATTAGCAATGATAGAGATTTGAATTCTAACTTGACTTGGCTATTATGACGCACGAACACAATTTTACAACGATATCATTCCTTTTGGCGTCCTTGTTACAACAGAATCATCCATCAACTCATTTTAGTATAAAAATGGTTGCAGGAATCTCTCATCGACCCAGCCATCAAAGGCACAGTCAATGTTCTTAAATCCTGTACTAAAACTGGCTCAATCAAACGCTTTGTACTCACTTCTTCCTGCTCCGCCATAAGATATCGCTATGATTCTACTCCGATTTCTCTGCTTAATGAATCACATTGGAGTGATACTGAATACTGTAAAAAATACAATGTATGTCTACTTCAACTCATTGATCATTTTATTGGCTGAGATAAATCAACTAAACAGCATTTTTTTAGCCATCTGATTTTTCATTTTAATGGCAGATGTGGTATGCATATGGTAAGACTCTAGCTGAAAAGGAAGCTTGGAGACTTGCAGAAGAACATGGCATGGATCTTGTAGTAGTGAACCCATCTTATGTTGTTGGCCCTTTGCTAACTCCCCATCCGACAAGCACTCTACTAGAGATTCAACGTTTGCTGAGAGGTCATTTTTTAACCCCACTCTTTTTAGCACAATTTAGTCTCTCAACTATTGAACTATATTCTAATTTAGTTCTAAATTGAGATTAAATTGAATAACTGGAGGACTAAATTGGGATTAAGTTGATTATCTATAATGAATAGTCTAGAATTATATTGATTAATTTGAAGTAATCAAGGGATTATTCTTACAAGTTTACCCATAACTAGAAGAATTTTTGTGTGTTTTATTGCACTGTGCCGTAGCATTATTAAATAAAACTTTTGGTTCTGCAGGAAAATAAGTAAGTTTTAACTTTTAAAAGCATGAAATGTTGTTTTTGCATTTTGAAATCCTAGATTTATTTTATTTTGACATACTAGCAAAGTTCTATATTTTACTGAACTTAGAATTCAAATTGGCATGCAGGAGATTTTGTTTTATATCCTAACCAAACTATAGGATTTGTTCACATTGATGATGTTATTTCTGCTCACATTCTGGCAATGGAGGATATTAGAGCTTCAGGAAGGTTGATTTGTTCAAGCAGCGTTGCACATTGGTCAGAGATTATGGAGATGTTGAGGGACAAATATCCATCTTACCCAATTCCCAACAAGTAACAATCTATCCAAGCATTACTAATATTATTTTTCCTAGTGTGTTCTGTAACTGGGTAAAGCCAATTTATTGAGCTCAACTCGTTAAAATGTCTTGTAAGCTAAAGCTTGATGGGCTAACTAACCCAGCTTGAGACAAGCTTGACATGACTTCAGTTTGAAAGCCAGATTGTATGAAATATATAGGTTAAAAAATTTGACTTTTTTGGTATAGTATTTGCTTGAATAAAAATTGAGAAAATTATTAAAATGATCTCCTGACCCTTGCAAAATATTTAAAATAATCATTTACTTTTGTAAACACATTTTTTGGTCCATTGATCTTTGCTTAAATATTTTTTTGGTCCATCCGGTGAACTCACCTGTCCTCTTCTGTTAAATTTGTTTTTTTTTTTCAGCTAAAATTTCCAGTGGCCGGGTCCTGCCGATTCCAGCGGGAATTGTTCGCTGGAAATGACAGCTGATTCCAGCGGCTGATTTGCATCAGCCAGAATCAGCCGTATGCCATTTCTAATGGCCGATTCCCGCTGGAAAATGTTGCTGAATTCAGCGGGAATTGACCGCTGAAAATGGCAAGCTGCCGGAATCAGCAGCGGGAATCGGACATTGGAAATAGCAAGCGGCCGATTTCGGCTGCTGAATTCTTGCAGGAATCGACCGCCAGTAGCCGGAAATTTTGCCTTAAAAATGTAAATTAATGGAATAGGATGGTGAGTTAACGAAAGGAACAAAAATGCTTAAATAAAAGTTAAGGGATTAAAAAGAAAATTTACAAGAGTTAATAACTATTTTGAATGTTTTGCAAAACTCAAATGATCTTTCTGATAATTTTCTCAACCAAAATCATTTCCTCTTTAATATTAAATGAGCTATAACCCAAAATCATAAAATTTGGCTCAAGCTAGGTTCAAACCAAATTCTATTTATTAATCAAGCTCAAGTTTGGCTCTTCTTGAGTCTAAATTAGCTCATTTTCTATGCACCTCGGGGCAGAACATTGCCTGTTCTGTATATATGTTGAGGTTGGCTTTCTCACAGTTATTTCGCTCTTTAGCCATCGTTTGTCGATCGAGCTAACACGAGAAAAACACATGATATGTAGGTGTGACGAGAAGAAAGGAAACAACTTTCCACACAGCATGGACACTAGCAAGGTGAAGCAGTTGGGGCTTAAATCTTTCAAGACTATCAGCCAAATGTTTGATGATTGTGTTGAGAGCCTTCAAAACAAAGGGCTTCTCTGAACAGCAAAATTCAGTCTCGTCTCTGCTTTATTTTAAAGATAATTTAATAGTTCCAATCTATAATCATATATGTAATAATGTTTCGCTTAGAAATTCTATGGTTCGCACTTTAATTAACTAAAATTGATTATTTGCATCTCCTTATGCAGCTACTAAAGCTTTGTTTCCATAATTTGGGTACTGTTTTGGTTGCTATTTCTAATACAAAAGTATGGGTGATGGGCCCATCAGATTTACATTTGACATTTCTGGAGGGTGCACTCTGTGGGTAAAAGAGCTGAAGCCACAATCACAGAGCGAAGCGTAGAAAAGCTGCGATTAGGTTTCTTCGGGGTTGTTGGAGTGCAATAAGGATGTGTTGCTGTTTTTTTTGTCAGTGACAGTAGAAGAAGATGACGTGGATAGCAAAAGTAACAAAATTCACAAAAGAATCACTACTTCACAAACTTAAACCGTGTTATAATAAAATTAATATTATTATATTAACATAAGAAATTAATAATATCACATTAACAAAATTTTATAAATAATGACAAGAATATAATTATATATATATATATATATATATATATATATATATATATAACATATTGTGTTATATTTTGATATTTTTAATAGTTAACATGGTGATTATATTTATTATATGAAAAAAAGATATATATCTCTTAATTATTCCTCAAATTTTCTTGATAATTAGGATGCTGATGTGATATTTTTGGCATTTTAAGCTACATCAGTATTTTAACAAAATGCTGAATATAAACATTATTTGAGATCATTCATTAGCATTTTATTGTTTTTACATAAGAAATTTATTCAATAGAATTTGAGATTATTTATTAGTATTTTATTTTTTTATATTAAAATAATATAAATATAATTTTTAAAGTTTGTATTGAAAGATGTTCAAATTTGATTGGATAGATTTTTATGAGTGACATATCAGCAGATCTTAATAGTATTTTTGTAAACATATTTAATTTAGGTTATCAACTATTAATTCAATTGAAAATTTTCATTTTATGGCATATTATTAGGCTTAATAATTAGTGATTATTTTTAATTAAAATTGAATAATTTGAAGTTTTAAAGTTAAATTGGCTAAATTAATATAATTCATTATCTAAAATTTATATTATTATTATTATTATTATTATTATTATTATTTAAAAATTACTCCAAAAATTTCCAGAAAAAAACTACTCCGAATCAAGAAATTAAAAATCAAATCGGAAGTCGAACCACTAAGCCAAGAGGTTCAAGGTTCGAAGGTTGAACCGGGGTCGAATTGGAGGTTGAACCGTGATGACGTAATAAATAATATTTTAATTAAATAATATATAAATAATAAAATGAATTATTTAAAAATTTTTAAGTATATGTAATATACAAAAAAAAATTAAAAAATTGAGTCTTGAATTTTTTTTTTTTATAAAAACAGATTACTATTACTATTGTAAAAAAAATATGATATCATTTTTCATAAAATTTAAGTTTTAAAATTCTAATAAAAATTGAATAGAAAAATTGCATACAATAAATATTAAATAAGTGAATATGTAAAATCTCAGGAAACATACATTTTAGTATATATGCAATCATAAAAATGTTTATACGACAGTTTAATATGATATTGATTACTTCAAATTTTCAAATACCAATAAGTTGAATCTATGCGTGATATTTTTCTGCTTTACTCCTTTAAACACTCAAATAACAAGAGAGTAAAAATAATTTATATAATTTTTTTTTTAAAATTTATAGATGTAAACAACTACCTTTGGAGATAAAATCAAAATAATAGCATTTGGAGATATTTTATGAAAATAAAACAATAATTTGGTAAACTATTGATTTGCTTCTCATAATCTCATATAACGAACATGATGGTGAACTAACAATTGATATTTAGAGATGATAATAATGGTATTTAGAGATGTTTATTGAAATTAAACGATAATTTGTAAAACTATTATTTAACTTCTCATAATCTCATATAATGAACATGAAGATAAACTAACAATCGATTTTTAAAAATAAAAATAATAATATTTAGAGATACTTTCTAAAAATTAAATAATGATTTATAAAATTGTTATTTTTCTTCTTATAATTTTATCTAATGAACATGATGGTAAAGTAACAATTGACATTTATAGATAATAATAATAATATTTAGAGATATTTTTTAAAAATTAAATAATAATTTATAAAACAATTGTTTTGTTTTTCATAATTCTGTTTAATGAATTTGTTGATAAATTAACAATTGGTTTTTAGGCATGAAAACATTAGACTTTATAGATAAAATAAAAGCAATAGCTTTTATAAATGCTTTGTAAAAATCAAATAATAATTCGTTAAACTGCTATTATGCTAACTCATAATATTATTTAATTAATATGATGATAATAAAATAACAATCAATATTTAAAAATAAAAATAATAGCCTTTAAAGGTAAAATCAAAACAATCGTATTTGGAGATATTTTTTAAAAATAAAAAATAATTTGTTAAACTGCTATTTTGCACTTTTGCTTCTCATAATCTCATCTAATGAACATAATGATAAACTAACAATCAACATTTAGAGATGAAAATAATATCATTTAAATATGCGCTTTCTGAAAATCAAATAATAATTTAGAAAAATACTGTTTTGCTTCCCATAATCTCATCTAATAAATATGATGATAAACTAACAATTGACATTTAGAGATGAAAATAAAAACATTTAGTCTAAATGCCAATTATTTGATTTTTAGATGCTTTCTAAAAATCAAATAATAATTTTGAAAATTTACAAATTAATAACCAACTCTTAGAGATTAAAACAATGACCTTTAGAGATATTTTCTAAAAATCAAATAATAATTTAAAAACTGCTATTTTGCTTTTCATAATTTTATATAATGAATATGATGACAAACTAACAATCGATCTTTAGAGATGAAAATAACGATATTTAGAGATGCATTCTGAAATTCAAACAATAATTTTGAATTTTTGAAAATAATTATTTTATTTCTCATAATCTTATTTAATAAACATGATGAAAAACTATCAATAAATTTTTATAAATAAAAAAATAATGACATTTAGATATAATTTTTAAAAATCAAACAATAATTTTGAAAACTGCTATTTTGATTCTCATAATCTTATCTAATAAACATGACGATAAATTATCAATGGACTTTCAGAGATAAAAACAATGATAATTAGAGATGCATTCTAAAAATTAAGCAATAATTTTGTAAATTACAATTTTGCTTATCATAATCTCATATAATAAAAATGATGATAAACTACTAATGAAATTTAGTTTATTAAGATTGAATTAAATGAAAGTTCAAAAAAAAAACACACATATGTTAATAAATTAACAATCAACATTCAGAGATGAAAATAACAACATTTAACTTTTAGTGTTTTAGAGATAAAATAAAAAATTGTTGTTATGCTCTTACTAATGGAGAAGTGCAGAATGGAGAACAAAGAATGAAAAGCAAGCAATCGATGAAGTCAGAAAACAAGCTAAAAATTGAGAGACATTTTCGATCTCAACGAAAAGGGAAAACGATGATAGCTAACCCCATAATGATTCTTTAAAAATCAAACCGGTTTTACGGCTCAGATGTTCTCTTGGAACCGGTACTCCCACTCTAGAACCGGTACTCGACTGATTCGCGGATTGAACAGAAGGTCGAATCTGCCGGTGCTGTCTGGTTTTTAAAACACTGCGCGGAACTTTAAACTTCAAATGCTCACGAGAGAGAGAGAGAGAGACAGAGCGAGAAAGAGAGAGATGCGAATTGTTGACGTCCTTCGAGAACCCGACGACGGAGACGATGGCATCTCCGGCGACGCGATCTCCTCAGCCGCCGGCGAGTCCTCTCTGTCTTATCGCTCTTTTCTTCCCAGATTGTTCCGCTGTCGTCGAAAGCTTTCACAGCTCACTTCGAAACGAGGGCTGGCTATTAAGAGACTAACGCACCTCGACTTGTCTTCAGGTATGCGGGGTTCTACTTTCGTTGATGCTTTCTTTCACGATAGATTCAATTGAATCCTTATGTAAACTCCTCATTTGCACTAATTTTATGCCCATAAACGATTTCTTTGGGGAATCGCTGACCCTACTTAAACTCCACAGCACGCAATTTGTGCATTCTGTTAAAATCGAATTTGCTGAGAGGCTAATGCAGATCGACTTGTCTTAAGGGATGCGAGATTTCTCTTTAGTTGATGATTCTTTCATGGCTCGCCGAGATTGTTGTTTTTCCACGAACAAATTTTATTTGAATATTTATTTATTTGTAAACCGCTCATTTATATTAGTCTTATACACAAACGAATTCTTTGGAGAATCGCTGGTCCTTTTCAAAGTCCACAGCGCGCATTTTGATCTGATAAAAGCAGATGTAACGATTATTACTGTTAAATTAGAATTTGTTACTGGGGATTAATTCAAGATAGTCAATTTATTTGTAAACTGCTCATTTATATTAGTTTTATACGCATACCACTCTGATGTTTAGATGAACCTAATGCATGGTAGTCAATTTGTTCTGAAACGCAAGCAATTAATTCAAGGGTTTCTATTCACATACCACTCAAATTTCAAGGAGCTGTTTGGTGTATTTTGAAGATTTAGGTGTTACGTTGATAAATTTTAAAATTTAAGTGTTTTTTATGATTAATATTTAGATATTTGAATTGTACATGATATTTATTTAATATTTAAAGATTTGAGGGATATATGAGTAAAAATCCCTTGAATAATTAATTGTTGGAGCTGCTGAACAATTTGACTTCTATGTCATTAGGCTATTTGATTGCTTCATGAATCCATGTTCGGTGCTATCATCAACCAATTAAAATGGGTAAAATTACATCAATAGATAGTAATTTTGTTTTAAGAAAAAAGTGTTAGATACAAACTTTATTACCTGATTTGTAATATATTTCATCAAACAATTACTCATCTTTAAAACTTATTGTGTTCTATCATGCTTAATTTAATGTCCTTACTTTGTACGTGTCTCTATAGAAGTAGTTATCAAAATTTTGCCTCATCATTTGCCAGATGCATTGGATTAAGTGCTTAAGAAACTTAGCATGTTACCAAGAAATCAATATGCAAAACTTAATTTATGATCATAAGTTAATACATTGTGATGCTTTGGAAACTGCACTCACCAAGGTTGAAGACCTAAAACTACAACTTGATCAATTTAGCTAAGCATTATTGTAGGCATGAGAATTATTCAAAACCCTAAATCCTAAACCCTTTAAAAAGTTTAAAAGTTCAAAAATCTTTCATTAATTAAGATTAAGCTCTAGTATTAGATAAATAGAAAATTAATAATTGACTACTTAATGATATAAGTACCTTATAATTGGCACCTACCTATGTGGTATATCTTTAGATCATGTTTATTTTTAAGTAAATGTGTTGAGACCAGTGGTTGAGTTGCACTTTAACAATTCAAAAGTTCATATTTTATCGGCTGCATATTTATCTCATTGATTCTTAACTTCTTCCAAAATAAAAATGAAAACCCTCTACCAGTTTCAAAGTGAATTTTGTGTTTTCGTGAATGCCAAAAAAAATCTTTGCTCATGCAATCAATGGTGCATATCCTCATTATTATTGAAGTTATCAATAAACATACTTAATTTACTTAAACAAATGCAACAATCATAAACATACAAATATATATATATATATATATATATATATATATATATATATTTGATATGAGAATTAGAATAGATAAGTGACTTTATTATATTTTGATGATGCATGAAAGAATTGTCAGAAAAAGCAAGCTTATGATGTATAGTTTTCTTAGATTCAGCCAATATGCCAAATATTTCATTAGATGGAAAGCCCAATGAGATGGCTTTCACTCTAGGAATGGGAATCGGCATGGCTTTTGTGCTGGCTGGAAATGCAAACGAGATGATAAAGATGACGGAGCTGAGGAAGGAGATAGAAATGCTACTGCTAGAACTCAAAGGTGAAATCCAAAGGAGAGGTTATAACTCTTCCCTTAGCTGTACTGCATCAGACGTTAGTGATCAGTCTGCAATGAGCACTGCTGTATCTATACAACAGCATTGCTCCTCCTCTAATAAGGAACAGATTGAACATTTTTCTGGATCTAATATAAACAATTATGACTCTATCACTAATTTGAGAGGAATGGGTCGATTGGAGGAGGAGCTTTGAGTTGAACTTGAACGAATGCAGCTAAATTTTGAGGAAGAAGATAGCGGGCAGCATAATATGAAGGTAATGCTATCCTTTGAAGTTGTTTCTACAAATTTCCTTATTTTTTATTAGCATCTGCTGCGCGTTTATTGAGATTATGCATTTTCTTGTTTTTTTACGAATTTCATCCTTTATTTGTCTAATATTTTTTATTAGGCTTAGAATTTAGAAAGTATAATCTGCAATTCTAATGATAAATAAAGATGTGCAATACCTTATAATTTATTAAGAATACAATATTAAAGCTGTGGTATGTTGCTTCCATTTACTCCAAAGACTGCTGACTAAGCTTGAAAGATTAGATTTTAAGTCAACTCGAAATCGATTAGAGACAGCTCAAAATTTAAAAAATTAAAATGCAAACACGTTGACGCTTAATCGAATTTGGGCCACCTGAATCTAAATTGCGCTCAATAACACTGTGACATTTAATTTCTCAAAAGACATTATTTCTCAAATTGCTAATTTTATTTTATTATTTTTGTTAACTCGAACCATTATTCGATTGAGTCAATTTCAACAACATAAACTCAAGCTAAACTTTTTGCTCGAAACTCAACTCAAAACTTTTTATTAGATTTTGAATCAAAATTCAAGTGAAAATGCAGATTCACAGTTTATTATGGGGATACTATATATAGCAAGTACTTAGCACAACGTTCTAACTTCCAAATCTTACAATTTTATTTAAAAGGCGGTGAGCCTCAATGTGATCGACTTGATTTGAATTCTGATTTGAAGTATTAATTCAAGAGTTCTGAATCATTTTCTCTAACAGTTTTTTTTCATTATTGCAAATAATGCAGATGAAGGTTGATCAATCTTGTGGCAGCAGCAGCAGCAGTGCTGAAAATAACATGAAAGAACAGCAGGGCATCTGCGCATATGATTTGGAGAGAAGATTGCATGAGCTTCTTCAAAAAAGGCAGCAGGAGAGGATAGAGTCTTTAGAATCTGCACTGGAACTAGCTCAGAGAAAGATCTCGAAGAGCGTTGCGGGTAATGTTCCTGAAAACGAAGACACTTATTTTTCATTGAACATCAACTGAATTTTGATCCCACCTTTTCCAGTTGGCCTTATTCTATATATTTGAGAAATTAAGGCAAATGTGTGTGGTTTAAACCCTTGATAGGTGAAAAATTTAAATCCTAAGACTCAATCAATGAGCTACAATATCATTTATCAAATACCTCAACATTTTTCATGAAAAAAATGCATACATAAAATTGTGTATTTACAAAAAAAGCGTATTTACCTATAATGCAAATCAAAAAGTGCATTTATTTTCCTGCACAAAAAATGCATAACAGCCGTCAAATAATTTTTTAATAAAATTCAAAGACTTTTGATTTTCAACGACTTCTACAGTGAGATTATTTTGAGTGCAAAAAGTGTTTATATGCTAATTTATGCAAAAAGTGTTTATATGCTGTTGTAAGAAGGACTGTATTTTTTATTCTTCCTTTTTGCATGTAGAGAATAATAAATAAATATATAGAAAAATTTTATTTGACTCTCATTTTAAGTTACTATTTAGATTTTCAACCACTTTCACAAAAAGGTATGAATGTCTCCAAGTTTTATGTTATCGTATCTCCAAGTTTTATGTTATCGTATGGAACCCAATAATTGTTATCGTATCTCCATGCTTTGCATGAAAGTGCTCAACACTTTTTTTATTTTCTGACTGATTGACAATTAATTTTCTTTAAAGAAATGCTCAGATGTTCCATTTGACATTTTAACATTATGTACTAAAAGATTAGTATGCTATTTTTATTTCTAGTTTTTTTAAGCTAACTAAAATAAATTGCTAAATGTTCAAAAATATTATTATTTTTACTAAGTTAGTTATTATTTTAAATCAATTTGTTTTCATTTGAAAGTAGCTAAGCTTTAAATATGAAGCAAATTTGAGATTCACTCATTGGGCTATACAACATCACAAATTAACTACATTCTAAAAATTACCCAAAATAAACACAATCTCATTCACTTCAAAAATTTAGAATGGTTCTATATAATTTGATGATTTTGGCAACAAATTTATATAAAAAAAAAAACTGATGCCATAGTTTTTATAAAAAACAAATAAAAAATTAAGAACTCCACACAAAATCATTTCTTATATTATCCCCAGCTCCAAATTAATCTTCATATAACTTTTCAAAGAACTAGTCCTTTTTTGTAGCAAAATTCAATTTATAAATCTTTTTCTGTTAAGAATAGGCAATCATTACAAAATACCATAAAAAGAGCAAATAGATCATAAAAATAGCGGTTTATGTATCATAAATGTAATCTAATAAAATTGGAGTAGCATACATAATTTTACCTAGAATACTTGTGTCATTAAAACAATCAGAATGACATTATACCATACAATAAAAATCCAGGAAAATCATGATTTCATCAACTCACTTAGCTTACATAAACACCATTCATTCCTAAAATGCCGGCGTAATACGATCAATTATATATATACTATACTATAGTTTCCAAAAACAAGCTAAGATAATACTAGAAACCTTCCACAAATAAATTTCAACAATTCTACCACCATGGAAAAGAACTTAAGATCATACCCAGCTCTAATTTTTCTGTCTTTTGTTACTTTTTGAGGAGATATTCAGCAAGCTGCCTCAGCCGTTCATGTCCTTCCCTTCGCAGCTGTTATAGGTCGAAACACTTGCATCAATTATACCACCATCAATTCTCTTCCTCTTCCATCTGATCTTCAGGCCATCGCTGGCCATGCTAACCACAGATGTATCATAAGAACATGCTGCTGCCTGAGAAATTTCAACCTGAATTCCTACATCCTTTCTCAGTGTTTCTCCATCCAAACTCTTGCTTTTCGAAGTTTCACCCAATTTAGGAGCTCCGGCATCCTCTGAAGTACCTTGGTTTGCAGATTCGTTCGTTCGGTCGGGCTCGAATTCGGCTCCTTGGTCCGATACGCTGTTGCCCGGCGGCGAAATAAACCTCTCCCCGGATTTTACGTCGGATACTGCCTCATTGAGAGGAGGATCATTTGGAGCTTTAACATTCAGCGAAGTGGCTGCTTCTGAGGTCCACTTTTTGAATTTTGAAAGCGAGTGCTGTTCAATTGGATTTAGGAAGAACTTTCTTCTTCCAAATCTACCTCTGCTGATTTAAAAGTACCAAGACCATTTTCAGAGAACTGAGGCATACTATAATGTTTACTACCATACAAGAAAAGTATCAACTCACCTCTTTCGAGTCGCTTTACTTTTTCTTGAACTTACCCTCGCGATCTCTTTTGTCCTGAAGAAATATAAAATGAACAAAATTAAGCATAAACCAAGCATCTCCGTTGCTTAAATTTACCTAGATTATATCACATTATATTTATATATTTATCTATTTTAATTACGGTTTATATGATAACTAATACAAATTAATTATTTAAGTATGAACTTAATCTATAAAAAATGCTACGATCAGTGCCCAACGTATTTTTCTATAGTTAATTAAATAACTTTAATGCAGTTATAATTATGATTTTGATTAGTAAATTACAATAATTATCAATCTAACACAAAATTTAAATGCATAATTTATGCTGAGTAACAGAGTGGGGCACTAAGTAGGATACTGTAGCAACGCTCTTATTCTAATAATAACTTATTAAACTTTTAGACCAGGGCACGAGCACAGGGCTGAGCAGACTTACCTCCCTCAAGACTCAAGAGAACTGCGGATTTGAGGGTTTAGATAAATAAGTAATTCTAGAACACCGTTGCCTAGTTAATAATTATTAATAGGATTATGTTAATTAATATAGCTAATTAGTAACTTTTATGTATTTACTTTATTAAATATGATTAAATTGACTAATAATATTCTTAGCTAATTACTCATTACATATAACTAAAAAATAATTACTAGTAAATAACATAAATACCTAATAAATTATATAAATGAAATCATATAAACAAAATATATATTTAATAAAATTATATTTTATTATTTATTAATAAGCATAATTAATTATTAGTTAACACAAAAATAATATAATAACTTATCAAGACAGTAATTAATTAGTAGAATTTTTATGTAAATATAAAAAATATATAATCAAATTGAGCTATTAAATCCATAATTAACATAAATCGTTATAGAAAAATGATGCTACCTCATAAATGTCTTACACAAAAAGGAGCTAGATAAAAATACAAGGATCACATGCAATTGCATAGGGCTGTGAACAAAGCTTGTTCTCAATCTTATTTGGTTTGTTATAATAAGCTCAAGCTTAACTCAACCAATAACTAACAAGCCGAACTTGAACACATTTGAAGTTCGATTCCTTATCAAGGCGAACACAAATAGTTAATGTTCGATACTGATCGGCTCAATTATAAATTTAAATATGTAAAATAATTATTATTTTATAAAGATATTTAATTGTTTGGCACAAAAATCTTTAAAATATACATAAAAGCCCATATGCTTTAATATTTATATATAATCATTAATCTTTTATCTATCTTTTACTTAATAATTATATGCATGATATGTGATTTTATACACTTCAAAAAATATTTTTGATATATATAAAAGATTCGATGCTTAATATTTTATTATAAAGTTTGAGCAATGTATATAAAAAGTCTTTTATTCTAAATATAAAAGTTCTTTATATTAAATTCTATATAATAATAAAGCTCAAGTTGGACTTGATAATGATTCAAACATAAATTTGCTGAACACAAACTCTTATGTGCTTTAAACAAGGTTTGATTTAAGTTAGAATTGGACTAATATGGACACAAACTAAACTTGATTGAGCTTATAGCTTATTTACACTCCTACAAGTGCATTGAGCTAATCCTCCTTTTAAATTTGGATCTACCCCCTCACCAAGCCTTTATTTTGGGAAAATTTGGGAAACCGCAACAACACTATCTTTTAATATTGATGAAACTAATAAACTTAATTTTTCTAACAGGAGCATTGAACGGTCTATGCTTAATATGCACGAACCATCTTAGGCGGCATTGTCTAATCTTATCCACTATTGGAGCCATTCCAACCTTGCTACGAATAAACTCATTTCTCATTCTATCATTACAAGTATACCCATTCATTCACCTAAGCATCATCATCTCCATAACACTTTTTTTAAAAAATTTCTTCTTTATTGGCCAACATTTAGTCCCATATAACATTACTTTTTTTCCTAACTTAAACATAGCTGGTAGTACACTTGCTCTGCAAAATTTTCCGTTATTTTCATCGAACCCGTTTGGATCCCATCAATCATATCGTTCTCTATATATATCATTATTATTTTGACAAATTAAAACCAAGGTATTTGAACCTCACTCTTCTGATTATACGATTCTCAATTATTATGCCCTCAAAATTAAAGCTTGTACTGCAATTGAACTTACACTCCATATATGATATTTTAGATCTACTATGATGAAAGCCTTTAAATTCTAAAATATTCCTCCACAACTCATGTTTTGCTCTAATTCCATTCTCCTCTTGAATGTGCTCAGAAATAATGCTTTCATGATAGATCTACTTGGCATAAAACTAAATTGATTTTGAGAAATATTAATATTCCTTCGTAATATGTAATCAATTACTCTCTCTCAAAGTTTTAATGTTGGACACATTAATTTAATTTCTTTATAATTTGTACAATCTTGACATCACCTTTATTTTGTAAATATATACAACAATATTCTTTATCCACTCATTTGATATCTTTTGTCTTCAAAGTAATATTAAGTAAATTGGTAAGCCAAAAATTCCATCGTCACCCAATTATTTCAATACATCAATAAAGATGTCATATAAACCTGCAACTTTTGCACCCATCAACCACTTTGAAGTATTCAAAATCTAAGCTTTACTAACATATCGAATGAAAGTGTAATTGATATTAGTTTTATATTCATTATATTTATTTATATTAATTGTATTAGTACAACCTTTATTAAAAGTATTAAAAAATTCATCGATTTATGTTGAATATTTTCCTCTAAATTTTTTTTATCTTATTTAATATATTTTACATGAGTCAAATTCTTAGTTCTATAAATCCTCAAATAATACACCCTTAACACCATAAATTACTATTTTTAATTTATTATATAAATATTCTTTAAAGCTTGTCTTCACACTCTAAATCTCATTATTTCTACTTTAAAATTTCACTTGAAAAAATATTTTATATCACTCTTAAAATTCTATCATCTAATTTTAGGATATTTTAGATTCAATATTACTTTTATTATTTTTATTTGAAACCAAAACTAATAAATGACAATAGTTGTCAAACAATCACTAATTAATCTTACAACTATTACAACATAAATAATCTCTTTTCTTTAAGAGAAATAATAAATTTGAGTCTTGGGAGGGAGCACCATTTTGATAAGTGATAATATACTCACCTTTTTTCTTAAAGTGTTAGCAATGATAAGATTATAAAGCTAAAACAAACTTCAAAATGATTCTTCCTTTTTCATTAATATCTCCATAACTAAAAACCCCATAAATACTAATAATTCTTCAATTATCCTTCCAACATGTTTATTTCAATCTTCTATTAAAAATATATTCTTGAGATATTCATTGAACTAATTCATCCAAATTATACTAAAATCTTTCTTTTATACATATCTAATCTTATTTGAGGGGTATAAACACTTGCAATATTAAATTTATTACATTAATTATAAGCTTTAAAAATACAATTTTATCTCTCAATCTCTTAACTTCCGCTACATTTTCCTTTAAATTTTCACCTAAAATAATGTCATTTATATGGTGTTTCTTACCCGAGTACCAGAGTTTGAAGCCTAAACTATCAATTTCTTTTGCTTTCTCTTATTCACTTGGTTTCTAAGGCATAACATATCAACTAACTCAAAAAACTTGCCAATGAGAGTGTCAATAATTCCAACAATCTAATCTTAATTTAGAATCATAAACTAGCTTCTTTGTCTAGATTAATCAATAATGCAAAAGCCTTTGTTCATTTAACACTACACTCGAGATCTGACTTAGCGACATTCACACACTTTTCACTATATTCAAGCAATGCAGTGAGCCGCTTCTCCGAATTCCAAGCTTTAGCAAAATTATTTAAAGAATTCATAACATAATGAGATTCCATAAAATTTTATGCTAATTATCAACTACCCAATGCAACTCTCCTTTTTTTTTCATCCAGGACTTGAGAGTCAGCAACAGAGTTATTTTATTGATTATTATTAATTATTAAATCAAGTTAACCTAAAATTGAACTAGATAACCCATCAAAATCAATTCAATGAATACAAAATTTTCATGATGCTTAAAATACCTCAAGTTATGATGCATGGATGTGTACATGAGACATAAGTACGACAAAACACTAGTAGAAACATACGATAACTAGAACAATCATAATATAATACCTCAAGGACGTGGTGATCTCTTTGTAAACCATGAACCTATATATGCAAGTCAATTGCAAAAGACTAATAATTTGAACAAGAATTGTAGAAGAATTAAAGGATAACTAAATAGAGCTTTTATCTAATTAAGAAAAATTGTAAGCTAAAGGCACATATAACTAGGGTAATCACTTGGTCAACTCATTAGCCCATGAATTTAGACCTTTAAAAGCGCTAAAGAATTGCAATCATAGTATGGTTGATCATTACTCTTTGAGTTTAAAGTTTTAGCAACAACAATAATCTTTAGTCCCATTAAGTGTGTCCGCCACATAATCCTTTGTTTCCATTGCGCATGATCAAATAGAAGATCCTTTCTAAAACTTTAAACTAGTTTCAAGTAGAGAAGATCCTTTCTAAAATTTTCTTTCGACGACTTTTTTGATCTTCCTATTCATTTTTTAACATTATCAAAATGCATGCACTCAACTTTTTTGACAAGAGCATTGATAGGCTTACATTTAATGTCCTCTTTTTCTAAACATATCCATTATTGAAGCCACACCAACTTTGCTAGTATTGAAAACCCATTTCTCATCCTCTATCCTTTTAAGCATACCCACTCATCTACCTTAACATCCTCCTATCTATAGCACTTATTTTATCAATAAATTTCTTCTTTGTTAGCCAACAACCTGCCCCATATAACATAGGTGCCTTGCATCTGCTCTATAAACTTTAATTTTAAGTTTAAAGTTCCAAGATGTAATAAAAATACAATAAAAATAACTTAAAAAATCTTTAATGGCTAATCCCACCAGCCCAATGATATGAAAGTTGAAGTATCAGATATCATTATACAGATCACAATCATATTAAAATCTTTAAATGCGTTTAAAGCCTACCAAAATTCATAACAAATCTATAGAGTTTTGAATGGCCTAAATAAATATATCTACCTATAACATTAGATACAAGAGAGAAATTGTGTGAACAAGGAAAGGTGATATGCTGACCAACGTATGAAAGATGAGAATCAAACAAACAATGACATTATAATGTTGCAAAAGAAAACAAGAACACAAAGGTAAAAGCTAGTGTAAGCAGCATATGAAAATAAATACTCACACTTGTAAAGTAGATTCTGCACCTGCAATATAATTTTCCTGTCCCTGTTAGAACAGCAGAAGTGGTGGAAGGTCAACATTTTCAGATGCAATGAAAATTCAGAAAATGAACGTAGAGACAGATAATCTAACCCCTTCAAAATTATCAGAATCAATATAATTCCATCGCTCAGTTTTTAAAAATAAAATCTCCTCATCCCCATCATCATACAAAACCTGTGCCATAAAAAAGAACTATATACAATCTTCATAAAATTTTTTATATCTGAACAATAAATTATTAGTTGTGATTTACACCTACATCAACATTCTGTTGAAAGAGCATACTGCTCATGAAATACATTCGAGAATGTGGAGTCCAGTCACTAAAGTGTATTTTGTGAGTACACTCAAGTAACTCCATTGGCACACTCGATTGCATCAAATACACTCAAGCATAATGATTGTATTCCATCAGTGAACTAGAGTAGCGAAACAATAAAATAGAGTAAGCTGAGTGTATTCTGTATGTAGGTAAAGGTGCTTAAACTAAACCAAAATAATTTCTTAAATTTAAACAAGCACTGTAACACAATTAAGGGTACAAATTGCTATACTCTTTAATACCCTGTGCTTCTTTGTCATTGGGTCAAATGCATCAATCACACCATTGTAGAACCTACAACATAACCACATGTCTAAATTAACAAAGCATAATAGATCAAATGAATTTACTTAAAACGTATCATTTAAATATCAGAAGTATGATCCGATATACTCATCAATGTGACAAAAAAAAAATGATCTGAACTCTATGGCATGGAATAATTTATAATTGAGTAAAAAAGCTACTTTAATCAAAGTTACATGTACGGTGAAGAAAGTCTACAACTAGAGTCTAGAGCACAAAGAATATATAATTAGGAGGTTCCATATCTGGCATTAATTAGAAAATCAGATGTTATATACATATGGAAATGATAATATATATAACGAAAGGCACATACACCTAAAATGCATAGAATGTGTAACGGTTTGAAAACATGAAAATAAAAAAATACTTACATGTGACAATCAAAATACTATTTAAGCCACTATAAATATATTTAAAATTAAAACCCTTATTTTACCCCACAACCGCCCAAGTTTCATCATCAAATCAAAAAACAGCGCCCCAACTTTTGCCATGTCCATAAACAAGTAAACAAGATTCTAAATATTGTGTATTAATTATTGTAAACATCAAGAATTGAATATTGAATTTGTAAATCATCTAGCTTACAAATATTATATGCAAGCAATTTTTTCAATGAAAAAAAAAAGCACACAAGGACAAATGTGCACACAGTAATCATTACCCTGGGATAACTTTTCATTCGTTCTAGTCTAAAACTGCATTTTGAATTGGCTCTAAAGTACATAAATCACCAATAATTTCCAAGTATTCAAAATTTTAACATAACAGGTGCAAAAGTTTAAAAGACGGCTCAAAATATCAAAAATAAAATATAAGCAATTTATAATTCATAATCAAAGTTTGTTCAGCAATGCAAATTGAGGAAGAAAATATGCACAATAGAAACATAGGAAGCAAGAAAATTTGTAGAACAATATTAAGCAAAACATAGAGAAACTAAAAAATTAACGATCAAAATATTAGCTTTTACCTCATAGATTTTAGTGCTAAAGTTACAACTGTTATTTCACAGTAAACTACATAATTAAAAACAGTAGAACAATTTAGAAGAGCCTATGGAAGAAATAAAAACATACATCTTGAAACTAATAAAATTTAGAAAACAAAGTAATTTTCATCTTACATCATATCATCAGGCCACCACACTTCTATTTTGCGGCCAATAATCTCCAAATAAATATTGTATTTTCTATTAGCCTGGGAAAAATAAAAGAAATGTTTAAACCTAATCTTAACATATACAACATCGAAATTGCTAAAGAAATATAAAAGTTTTATATAAATCAAAATGCTAAAACAAAGTGATGTAAGAATTGAAAGAGCTCCCAATAGGTTGTCATAATAATTAGGGCAGTTCAAGTTAACCTAATCTCAAACAAGAAAGGCTTATAAAAATTGATAAGAGCAGCCAGTTCATTTCAATGATAAACAACAGCTAAAAGCTAACAAGAACTCGAACAAAAAGTATGCATGCTTCAACAAAATTTAGATACCCATATGCAGTTCCTGTATTACACATACTAAAGAGAAAGCATCATAACTCAAATTACATCATGTACATATTTTAAATCTTTTATAACTCAGTGTATAAATTTAGATGTTTCAGGCAACACATTTATATTCAGTTATATACCATCAATTAAAATATATGGGAATATCTCATTGGGTATGCTATTTACTGCACTATGTTTATATTTGCAAAAGCATGCAAAAATGTGCTCAATGTGTGCCATATATGGATAAAACGAAGGTGGAAAAACTAGTAGAGAAAATTAAGTGACTAGGATTCAGTATATGTTAATTTCTAGTGGTATTGCAATGGATTAACAGATGTATTTGTAAAATTCCTGACCTAGGCATGTTTATTATGTTTCCATCTCTATCCTCCTCTTCATCAACCGTCTCATGCTCAGTTGGTTAAAAAGAAATCAGTACATAAGGGTTGGGTGCTACCTACAATCTCAATATCTAAAATTAGAGAAAATTTTTTCACTAGATTATTCTTCATTATCACCCAAGAAAATTTTATCAATTCAAATGTCATCTGTGAATAGTATTGTGGCCTAGTGGTTAGTGCTTTTGTATTTGAAGTCTTGATCTTTCAAGAGTTTAAATCTCACTTGCTACAATTTACCTCACTTAGGCTCTGCTTTTAAAGAAAAAATTCAACTCCATCTTATTCATATTCAAGTTTGTCCTCATCCAACCCTAAAGGAATCTTCACAATGTGTATCTCTTCAATAACAACAGCTACCATGCAACTCTTTAAGGATTCAATCCCACCCTTGTTCGTGCAGCCTCTGCATTCCCATTCTTCCTTTCTGCAAAGAAATAAAATACATTGCTGTTGGAACATTCCTAACTGAAGCGATGTTTTGGAATGCAATTTTGTTTCAAGATCATTATAAGGTTGAAGGTGGTGGCATAACAGTGATTGATGCTTTGACTTCCACAATGTTATCTTCATTGCAAGTCAGCAATCAATTTATAGCAAGAAGTTTACATGACCAGGGGTTTAGAGATAGCTCTCACTTTAAATGCAAAGTTTGCAATGAGAGTAAAGAAGAATATTAGAGAATTAAGAAGCTTATACCCTAATTCGAAACAAGCAATGCGCTTAAGTTCAGGATGGAAAAATGTTATAAAGCATTTTTTGTGAATCGATATCTAGTGTTAACATGTCCCACTACCAAGAGTAATTTAAAATTTATTTAGAGCAGTTTAAAATTGAATCATATGAAGTTCATTCCGAACTTCCATTCTCAGAGACTAGTAACTCAAACTATCAATAGTGTCCATCCACTATCCAACTAGCTTGGCAGCTTTATAGCTTGACAACTTTGTATCTCATCTATTCTAGTCTAGTCTATATTAGGTCCCATGTCCAATGGTAAACATTTTAAAGTTCCCAAAGCACGTATAAGGAATGGTTACCAAACCAAGCATCATGTCTTCTAATGGATTGACAACTTCTCAACCAAAAAGAAGAAATTCAGAATCAGTCAATCACAATAAGCCACAACAAAAACATCCAAACACATCTTATTACAATGAAGAGACTTTTTGATAGGGTGAAGGGGCGAGGGTGGTTTGCGAGTGGGAAAACCACCGTTTGACTTCAAATGGTAGTTTGGAGGACCAAACGAAGTCGGAGTGTTATGAAATTTTATAATGTTGTGTGGATGGATGTTGGGAAAATGTAGGCACTGATTTCAAAGAAATTAGTGGAGATTTGAGAGAGATATGATGAATGGAGTGTCCAAATGTCACACTTCGTATGATGCTTGCAAAGTGGACGATTGAATGGGCAAAGTGAATCAGAATCGAACGAAACATGATGCGTTTTGAAGCTAACAAAGAGCACTACAAAATACACCAAAAAATCACAAAAAAATGAAAAGAAAAACAAAGGATAACTACTAGAATTATCCACACCTTGACCCTTCAAGATTGTACACACCTCTAAGCTTCGTCGGTTGTGTGTAGCAACGACCGTTCCGGTTGTCCACACCAAAACTCAAAAGATTAAGTCAAAATTCACAGAAGAAACATTAATTGACCATCAGAATTCAAAAATATTACAATATATAACCCTTGCAAACCTTAGGGCCAACTCGTGAAATAACCACAATACCCCTCCTTAACACTCAAATTCCCAAATGACTCTTCCACTCCTTAACCTTGATGGAGGATGACTCAATGCATTATGATAACATTAATCATCAGCCCCATACATAAAAATATAAAAAGAAAACAAAAATAAATAATTGAGTCCACCTGATTAACCCAAAAACTAAAAACATAACCCATTAAATGAACTAATGCATCAAATTAGACCCACATACTTATGAAAATAAAATATAACAAAACTCCAGAAAATAAACTAAAATTAATTCTTCAAATATTCAATTCCTTAGCATAAGCTTGCGTCACAATGCGAGGTCAAACCAACGGTGGTTGTGCTGCATCACTTTTGGGGAAATACTTTCTTGAACATTTGAATATTCATATTTTCTATAATTTTCTATTTTATAATAGAGCAGGCACTTTGTTTCATCTTGTATTTTCATTTTACATTAAGAAATAACTCTTTATAGCCAAAAGTAAATGTTGCCACAAACCAAACACTATAAACATTCATGATCTTACAACCAATATGAGAATAGCTTTGAACTGAACATGCCCTGATCACATTGTATCCACTCGACTAAGCTTTGCAAAATATCAATATACACTGATCACACCATATCCTAATTGTAAAGATACCTTTAAGAAGAATTTAAAGCATAAAAGTAACCTAGGAATTGTAGCAAATCTTCAACAAAAGGGAATCAGATTAAAGTTCATGTCTACAAGAAAGTCAAAACCTATGAATTTGATCCTATCATTCAAAAAAATAATTAAAATTCGTATTTAAAAATAAATTTGTTATCTCTTCTATTAGTTTTACACATCCTAGAACTTCCATCCTACAATCAGATGGGTACATGACTCATGTTCTTCATAGAAAAACTCTTTTCAAGTAATTCTGAGTTCATCAAATGTCAAATTCAGAGTTCATGTACTAAATCAACCGAGTTATTTATTCCCAAATGGTTGTAATGCATTAAAATGCTAGTTAAAATGTTTTCTAAGAATATCATCAACAATTCACTGAGCATCAACAGATGGAATTAGATCCTAAGCTTCTCTTTATTTAACTCTACAACTACAAATAGATAGACAACTTTTTCCTGTCCATTCTCTCACTCCAAAACAAGCTTGTTCTGAACAAGCATCATTTGGGAGCACTATTTGCTTCCTTCTAATCCCTAGGTTTGACAATACCCATCTCAACTAACCTTATACGCATAAGTGTTCAAGTTTCCAAAGTAGCTCTAAGTTATACAACAAACTTCAACCAAGAATGACATCAACAACTACCATTGACAAGAGATCACACCATATCCTATTAGTATAGATAGCCTACTGGTGATTAGACACTAGACATCTTTAGAGCACTACAATTAATCATGACTACATAGGCTACCACGTAGAGTTGAAAAATAGCATAACTTCTAGAATCACGCTTCCAAAAAGCTGGAATTCCATACCGCATTTGTACAATTCCCACCATAAATGATAATTTTATATCTTTTCTCCTCTTTTCTGAAAACTTTGGAATATCATAGTTCTCTTCCAACCATATCCTACCTTGGGAGTGGCTAAAATGCAGGACATGTAAAAAATTATTAAAATATTTAACTCACTAGTAATCATCTATCACATGAATATCATCAGCATCGTATATTAAATCTTATTATTTATGTGTACACTTCTACTGGAACACACAATCACATAGTGACCCATTTGTTGACATTAAGATAGCTTCTGCAGAGATTTTGGAAGCAGATACAGCTGCAACTGACTTGTCTTTTAATCCTAGTCATCTCTATCAATGGTCTTGTTGCTACCTTTTAGACAATGTAGGTGTTTTGGAATGAGCTTAACTGAGTTTGACGCAAATATGTACTTCAAGAAGCACAGTAACTATATTAACCAAAGGAAACCTCAACATTTGTTCAAGATTTGAGCATATTTGAAAATATGACAATGATGAAATTTGAGGTGATGTCATCTTTCTCTTAATATGAGGTTTTAATAAAAGTTATTCAAATTCGAACCATATAATAGGCATAGATTTCTACAATACACAATCAGCTGGCAAAAAAGCAATCAAAATATTTTATGAGCGAGTGATTAACATAGGTTTTGATGTGATGACAAGCCTATACAAATGGGTAAACAGCATTAAGAACAAAGAGGCAACTGACAAAGTAAACAAGATAAAGAAGCTCTGTCTATTAATAAAAAATTGACACCACTTACTTCCCTACAACGTTCTACATCACCCAACTTCACCCAAACATTTTGATCATTATTAGCCTCCCCTGAGGTATTGGCTGAAGCAATCATTTCCTGATCAAGCAGTAAAAGATACAATCAATGTTTACAACAAATATAAATATCACACTTTTTAATAAGAAAAGACTAGCATTCGCAATACAGTGAGTTAGTGCTACAATTTTAAGGAGAGGACTTCTAATTCACAAACACAAGAAGATATCAAAAGTAAACAAACTTAACCAGAGATTACATGTCATTATAACAAAAGATAATACAAGATGTAACCAACAGTGTAGTGCTACAAACCTCAGGCCAAATTACATAAATAAGCACAGCAAAGAAAAACAAGTTGCAATGTCTCATTAGCCACTATAAGAAGCCAAAATACTAGAATAACTTGAAAAGAACAAATGATGGTGGCCAGGGAAAAGTTGAACGGAGGTGCTTGGCATAGGATTAGGCGATGACAGTTAATGCACGCCTGAAAGGAGGTCAACTCTATCAAATGAATGCTACCAAGGTAGAGCCAAACTACTGTCAGAGCTAAGAATAATTGGTCGCACTTTAGGGTTTCGGATGTAGGTTCGACGAAGTAACATGACATGCCAGTTCATGTAACGACCCAATGTCGTTATTTTTTTTCAAATTAGGTCAAAAGCCGCTTCAGACATCAGGACCTCGAAGAAATTTCAAATTAGGGCAAACAAAATATTTTCTTTAAGATAGAAATAACTTTTAGATCAAAGTGCCATAGTTTGGGAGAATTCGGATAACAGAAACTCTCGCTTTATTTTTCTGAATTATTTAAATCCAATAAATCAAGAATATTGAAATAAGTGTCCGAATTCATCATTTTCAGTGTCATTGTGTTATGTATATTATTTAAAGGCTGCTTGAAAAATTTCATTAAATTTTGAGTGTCAATTTGATCGTGGTTAATTTTTGAAGTTTTTAACCTAAAAAATTAATATAAAATAAAATATTGCTCTGAAACAAAAATTTTCGGCCTGAGCGTGTTCGTTATGTCATAACACACCTCGGTGTCAAGTTTCGTTGTATTTGGACGCCAAACGGCGGAAAAATGCAACTTATTTAAGAAGTAAATAACTTCATTTTTCCTTCTTTTCCCCCTGCCCGATCGCAAATCACAAGTTGCGATTCTTTTCTTCCCAGGCGGAAGAATCTTCCGCTCATACGCCATTACCTGCGCCAATTAGTGCCATTAAGGCACCATTAAGCCCTCCTTATTCTACGCTCCCTCCCTCTCCCTTTCCTCTATTAATACTCCCTCGTTTCCGTCCTCTCCAAACAGCAGCCTTCTCCTTTTCTCCAAACTGCCAACAGCAGCTCCCAACTCCCTCTCCCTTTCTCTCCCAACCAGCCCACAACAGCCCCTCCTCCTCTCCCCACACAGCAGCAGCCCTCTCTTCTCCTCCTTCTCCCACAGCCAAAAGCAGCCCAGCCTCTCCTTCCTGCCCTCCAGCAAGCAGCTGGCCAGCAACAGCCCCTCCTACTGCAGCCCTCCCTCAGCCAGCAGCCCCTCTTGCTGCAGCCCTACCTCGGCTAGCCAACAGCCAGCCAGCCCCCACTGCCCCAGCAACCTCCTGCCAGCTGCCTTCCGCCACGTTCGGCCTCCCTCCATCTTTTTTAGCAACTCCAATTCATGTAAGAAGAGAAGTTTAAGAGAAAGGAAAATAGGAAGAATGATATGAGATTTTTAATATTTTATTTTCTTTATTCAGTTCTTATTAATAAATATACTACTATATTATGTCATTGCATTATTATTGATGTCAGTAATTAATAATGAACAAAAGTACAAATGCTAGAAAATGACTATTACTTCCATATTGTCTATTTCAATTCAAACATTTTATTCTGTCATTATTACTTTCTGCAATCATTTCTATTATGTCTTTTCTTTTGTATATTAAAATGATAATAATAATACTATTATAAATATTATTTGCCACATCAATAACTTAAAAATACAGATTTCTATCAAATTAAGAAAATGAAAGAGAAATATAATAGAAATAAAAATAATACTATTGGCTTAAAAGGCTAATTTAAAATATCCAAAAACCTAAATGCAGATTGAGCAAACTGTCACTTATCTGAATTGTTGAACTTTTGAACTTATAGAACAAGGTACCAGATGTCTTTTATTATTCTTGTTTAAATATGCTTTTTGCTCAGCATTATACAAATTTGATAAAAGTGCTTTTTAAAATCACATAAAATGATATATGAACAAGTTTGAATAAGTGAGAAGCAAGGGTTCCATGTTGATTTATACTTTTTGTCTGATCAGACAACCGCTAGGACGGGGCTGTCTGACATCGGGAGTCATAAGGAGCATATACTGATAAGCCTTTGAGAGGGCAGGTATAGAGAGAAGTTGGAATATGTAACCCAAAAATAAACCCCCATTTTCCCCGATTTTGTACTTGCCCAACAAAATCATATTTTGCCTCAGATATCAAATGCTAAAATTTTGTATTTATTTTTGTGATTGCAATTATTTTTATGCTAAGTTTCAAGTGCAATTGAAATAGGTTTGTAGGGATAAGTTCGTACAGCTTTTATTTCCTATCCAATGATTAATTATTTTGCTTATTATTTAATATTTGTAAAAATGACATCTATCAATACTTAGTTTCGCAACTAACTGGTATTCGAATATTCACACTTTTGAAATGTGCCCCGATCAGGAGTTCGTCCTTGAAGAAAGGTGCTAAGAACCAAGCAGTGCTGATACTGCTTTCTGCCGATCTTCCGTTTTCTTTTTGGCATTATACTTTTAAAAAGTTTGTAACTTTTATTTTATTTTAATCTTTGTATCCAAGACTTATGAGTTATTGAATAAAAGAGTTATGTTTAATGTCTATATATTTGTCTCTTAAGTCACTCAAAATGATCCTGCGGCTAGAGGACTTGCTGTTGTTTTATCTCACAAGAAACCGGTGCTGGATCTGCTCCAGCTGACTCGGCACCGGGTCCTCATAGTTCATAAATAACGATAGGATTGAATCGGTTTAAATTGGTACATCGGCATATATCCATAACAATGGAAAACTATGATACGTTTCACACTGCAGGAAGCAGTGAAACTGCAAGTAACTTGGCTAGTATAAGTCGACAACAAAGGCAGGTTATGGCTACAAGTCTTTTCATCAATAGGGAGAAGGATAAGATCACCAACATTTGGACCGGCATATACCAAAAGTAGTAGCAATTTACATTAGCCGGTGACCTACGCCTGCAAGGAGTGTACAACACATGTGCCTAAACTAGATTATGATAGAATTTGTGATAGGAAACCTTGATGGATCTTCCCATCCTGCATCGAGAGGGAATAAACAATTAAGTGGAATAGCATAGGTCGGTGACTATAGCAGGCTGCCTAGGGTCATTTCAACCTACAAGGAAAAGGGCAGAACATCAAACGTACAAACTAGCTTATATCAGTGAAGAGTAACAACTGCAACAATAGATGGCGGCAGCAATCTGCAACTAGGGCAGATGGTGACAGCAACTATGATGGTAGGAGTTGGCAATAGCGATGGGTTGAGATAGTTAGCAACAGCGATGATCAACTGCAGGCAGAAGTAACTATCAATCCTATGGCCAACGACAGTTTCTTAGGTCGGTAGTGAGGAGCAACTATGGTCCTCCATATCAGCAGTGAAAGTCGATGAGGTTTCTTAGAGAAACACGGATAGCAATGGTGTATGAAGTATTGATTGTCTCAAGTCCAGGAACTTTCTAGAGCCATAGGTCACCCCAATGTTAATGATTATGGATCTACTAATATATTTTTCAATGGGCAATTAGGCAATTTTGCCAGGAATTTAATACACTTCATTGGGTGACCACCATCATTCTCCCTTGATAAAGCGCAAATCACAGCCTACTCGAATATCTATAAACTTGGGCTTATTAAATTCATTTCTTAAAAAAAAGCATTTTGACTATAAACTTGCTAAATGTTGAGAACATTTAACCACAAAATTGAGGTATACAATTGGTTGGTTAGCACCAATCAATTTTAACTCCAACAAATCAAACCAAAAAAATAAAAACTATGAGCAAAACGAATAGTTCAATTCAGCTTTTGGATAAACCGAACATCTTATACATTTAAGTAAATTTCAATATATATATAGTGTGTATATATATATATATATATTGAACATATATATGGTTAATTCAGTTCGATTAATTTAATTTTGGATATAAAAATATATATAATAAATTTTAATTACCCAAAAGTACACATCAAATCAAAATAGAAAACAAAAAAATAATATAGAAAAATTCTTGAACCAAAAGTCAAGAATTACTTTACAAACCAAAACAATAAAATATGATTAGTTCCATTTGTTTTCAATTTTGATTAAATAATGCACATTCTTGACTACAAATGCCAGAAAGCTTCACAAAGTATGCTTTCAAAACATCAACCTCATTTTAATTGAAAACAAGCTGAAATGCAGTTAGTTATGATAAGAAAATCTATGAAGTTCAAATGTTACCAAATCATGCAATTTAGATTTCAAATATACTGAAATCAAAGTTCAAATGATTTCAAAATCAAGCTTTGAAGTTTTTCAAGTTGCTTCATGATTAATGTGAAACTATTTTAAATTTTTAGGGGTGTATCCAAAATCAGGCGACACTAATAGCAAAGCAATAAATGAACAATGTAATATTATAACAAGAGAATCTATGAAGATCGAAATAAAAAAAAAACACAAAACTCTTAAATAGTAGTTACATAAAAAATATGTTTGCCAGGATTGTAAAAGTAATCTGAGTAGAACTGCAAAATAAAAATGTCATTGTTTGAAATATGAGGTTTTAATTAGAGAAAACCATAAATGTTTCTTTATCGTACAGTTGTTCAGTACTAACGGCAACACTATCTGTACTAATAAAAATCCATCAACTTGAAGTCGGACAAAATCTCATTCACCGCCACTGCAACTCTATAAGAAATACCAGAACAAAATCTGTAAATTTTTTTGACAGGAAAATATTAAACTTAGAACAAAATAAAAAGTATTCTATAATATTGAAAGTATATTTGGCATAATCAACTTGAAGTCGGACAAAATCTCATTCACCACCAAGGTCTAGAGCATATGGAAATTATTGAATCCACTACATAACAGATTTAAAGATCAAATAATATTCTTAATGTTGTGATAGCCAACTGAAAATGCAGCGCCAGTATTAAATGAAAAAGATACCACTAAACAAAAAGTAAATAGCTTTTTTAAATTTAGCAAACTTATCGAATTTTTAGGAAACAATTGATACCACTAATATTTTCACCATCTTCTCACTTCACTCAACCTCAGCCAACAATTTTGACTATCATTTGCTTCCCTTGATGTAAATGTAGTTTCCCAATTAAATAACAACAGCAACAACAAATATTTATAGAAAAATTAATCACCAACTTTTTAATAAAGAAAAATTCAAAAACAGCATTCACAGTAAATCCTCACTACAATTCAAAGAGATAGTCTCCACTTAGGGGCTGTTTGGTGTTTGGTACTCAATACTAGTGATTTTCTTTACTGTTCACGATTCTCAGTCTCTGCATCACAGGGCTTCGTATCCGTCACAAGAGCTTCGTCTTGCATCGCGGGTTTTCTCTGTCGCAGGGATTTAGCCCCCCATCACATGGCTTTGCCTTTGTTCCATGGAACTTCGTCTCACATCACCGTAGTTAAATAGTTTAAATAAAGTCTGTCCATTACTAATTTTATCTCATGTGCTAAATATTAAATTTATTCTACAGTTTAATTGAAGTAACATTGTGGATTTGAAAAATATATATAACATATCGTCAGTTACTAGCAGAAATTTGGTTTACATTACTCAAGTGTAAAATACCAATCAGTCAAGATGAAATAAAAAAAATGCCAACATAGCCAGAAACCCTAATGTTATATCAAAGCAAGGGTGTAACTTGTTGTTAATGTGCTTGTTAAGCATGCTTCTGGCATTAAAATTTTATCTTGCTGCACACTTTTCGTCTTTTTTCACTATAATTAAATAAATTGTTAAATTTTTTTTAATAAAATACTAGTTAAACTTTAGCCATCTTCCATGCAATTTATGATACATAAACATTTAATAACTTCTTAAAGCCATTCTTCTGGTTGAAATGGCTTGTTTATTCTTGCATGGTCACTAGGAAACACATAAAAATATATCCACATTAGATAGATTTTACTTTTTTTCAAAAATAATATATCCTTTTGATGCAATATAATCTTGACCAGTAATGAGATCTACAACACAAGCTCTTCAACAAGCCACCACTGCACTATTTATCCTAGATCGTGGCTTTTGAGAACACATATTTGAGCACGACCTATGATTACTACTTGTCATGCCGTCAAAGTCTACACCAGCACCAACAAGTTCTAGATTGTTTTAGATGTGTCAAATTTCAGTCATTTACCAACAAGTACCTTTATTCAAAAAATGATCTATTTTTGGAAAGCACAAAGAGACAAATTTGTCAACATCAAAATCACCCACAAAAAAATTGCAATTATATTAGAAAAAATTAATTTGCAAAATTAATAATAAATGTATTATTAAATTAATCCCCTCATAATGGGGACAGACAATCTCTCCCATTTTAAAATTTTTTTAACTTTAATTTTCTATTTTCACTCTAAGTTCTTCCATACTTTTCTTCATCTGTATCAAGATATAATTATCCCATTGAATCACTTTTGGGGCAGAGTTCCATTTATTTAAAAGTGAAAACTATTTTTTATATTTTATCGATTCCAATTGGGCAATCCAAAATTGAAATTGTTCAAGAATTTTGCAAATTTAATAATCTATCAAAGTAGATTTCTATTTTATCTACTTAAACTTATATTGGTTGTGATGGATATGGCAAAAAAAAAATTACAAATAAATTTTGAAATAAAAAATGATTAATTTTTTTTTGATATGATTTAAAGGGGGCATGACAAAAATAGAAGTTTAAAAGAAGGTTTTATATGACTAAAAATTATACCCTCCCATTATAAATATTTCACACCTAATTCTCCTCATCACACCTCAAATCCCATATCAAGCCTCATCAAAGCCTGGATATCTCCCTTATAATGCCTTCCACGGCACTTTCTTTAAGTAAGAAAAAAACACTATAATGCAAACCCATAAAGAGCACTATAATATTTTTCGACCCGAAGCAATTGTATCAAATATGCATGATAATTCATTAGCATTAAAGACGGCATAATGCAACATCACTTATTTAATAAAAAAATCGAAAGAGCTTCTTTAATCAATCACATAAGTTTAACATGATCATAAATCAATTAGATATGTAAAGATTTATTTAAATATTAGGTGCAATAATTATATTTATCATTTAAGGTTGACAATGGTGACAACAATGAGCAATTAATCAAAAGAGCTAAGTCAAAATTGGGTGACAAGAAATAATCTAGCAAGGATGTCCAAAAAAATAAAACAAAAGGACATCATTTGATGCTACCTGAATTAACGATGGCAGAGAATGGTACATGGCAAAGTCACGCAAATAAATAATCGAAGTTAGGAGGAAGTAATAGAACTAAAAACCTAAAGTAAAAGATAATACTATTTTACAATGAAAAGGGGAACTTCAAAACTTAATACAAAGAAAAAAAAAGAGCAAGAACTACTAAAAAAATGGTAATTCAACAATTTCTATCATGAAAAGCCTATAATATTTTGGTGTGTCACATAAAAAATTTTATATACTCGCTCTTAGAAACTATTGCCTTTTCATTTTGAAGTTAGCGTAAAAAGTGAAGATGAACTGTTAAATATTGTTGGAAAAAGCAAGGTTCAAGTCTGAAAAAATAAACACATTGGATTTTGCAGAAAAAGAGACATGTTCTAGACCTTAGAAGAAATCTATTTCCACAAGTTAAACCTATAATTGTGGCCAGATTGTAATGTCGGATTGCAAATTGAAGTAAAAGAGTGATAATTGTGGCAAGAGGCAAGATGGAACAATATGATTGCATATGACAAAATTATAGCTTACTTCACATCTTTCCTTATGGCTCCATTAAACTTTTGTGTTGTAGTGTAGTGTGTTGTTCACTAATGATAGTTAGAAAAGAAAATATTGAACTCTAAGTTGTCATGAACAAGTTCAATGCAAACTTCCAATAAACTAAAGATAGTCACATTTGCAAATTAGCCTCTTGCCACAATCATCGCTCTCTCACTTCAATTTGCACAATCCGATAAAATTATAGCACAATTCACACCTTTCCTTATGGATCCATTAAATTTTTGTGTTGTGGTGTATTGTGTCATTCACTATCGATAGTTAAGAAAAGAAAATCTTGAACTCTAAGTTGTCATGAATGAGTTCAATGCAAATTTCCAATAAACTAAAGAAGAAGTCACATTTTCCATTTGATCAATGGAGAGCATGAGTTCACAAATAATATACAAGATTAGATCAAATAAGTTAATGAATGAAAATAAATTTAGCAAGGAGCAATTCTGGAGCTATAAGTTTTCATGAAAATAAATGACCAAGAGAACATGCAACTCATCATAAGTCTAATAACTATGTGAGCACAATTTTAAGAATTGAGGTTAACCAATGCAAATAATAGAAGGTGGCATATTACAATAAATCATTGTCCATTAATTATTCAAAAATATTATGAGTAACATAAGCCCAAATGCTATGACTTTTTATTGCAATAGATCATTTAAATTTTAAACTTGGAGCCATCTGGTTAGTTAATCATTCAAACAATGGACAAAAAATATTTCTTTCAGATCAAAACTACAATAAATTCATAGATTATTATATTGCTCTCTTTTTTTCTCAAACTTCTCACAAAACTCCCATATGATTTAATAAACATGCAAAATATGTCAAGAATTTAAACTCTCTAAAGTAAGCAAAATCTACCACGTACCTTCAGACATGGATCTGCAGATTCAACCTCCTTGGTGGCATCTTTGTCCATTGCCTGGTTTTTATTGAACTGCCATTGGTTTCTGAAAGAGTTTGCATTAGATACCGCACTTGAAACTTCCTTTTGCTCATTCCTTAAAGATTTTCCATCACTAATGCCAGCTGCAATAACATCAACCGTAGCATTGTCTTCAAGTGGATTCTTATCAACAACAATAACACTTGAAGTTCCCTTCTGTTCATTCCTCAAAGACTTTCCATCACCAGTGCCATCTGCAGCAACATCAGCCATAGCATTGTTTTCATATGATGTCTTATCAGAATCATTTGATGATTTCCCGTTCAAAATACTGACAGAACAATTATTCTTATTGTTAAAAACTATAGCCGGTGAGTCTCCTTTCTCTGTTAAAGAAATTATTTGCATTTTCTCCTTTCCTAAAGAGGCAGAAGGCTTATTCGATGCCCCTTTTATTTCATTAAACTGAGAATTTGTGATTTGCCTCCTAATGGGGAGACCAATGCCAGGAGAACCACAACTAGGGCTAACTGAATTAGCACACGTATAATCATCAGCAATGCATTCTAGTGGCTGAACTTCAGCGTCCTTTTCAGACTCCACAAGCACTTCAGTTATTGGTGCTTTATCAGAGACATTGTCAGATTCCAAACTTCTAGCAGTTTGCTTCTTCAAACAAGTTCTCCTAACGGTTGGATCAAAAGATTCTTTATCACCATCTACCCAAGAACTGTCACTAGCATCTTCCAACTGAGCAGAGGACAATCGTACCTTTTTATACTGCAAATTTTGCTCATTACCTGATTTTTCAGTAACGAAGACAAAATCATTATTTTCAGCTCTGGGGACTCTATCATTCCTACATTGCTCACTAGAAAAAGAAATATTAGGCTGACTTTCTGGAAAGATTGACTCTACAGCAGGATTTTCATTTCCTAATAAGATGCCACCATTGCTGAGCGCAATTTTTGTTTTATCAGCAGAAGTGCCCACCTCTTCAAGACAACTTCCAGGTTTATCCACCTTCTTAAACAGGATGAACAATAACAAATAATCATTTAGTTTCAAAATTTGTATATGCACAAGAAAATAACAAAAACATTGAAAATAAAACAGTCACATGCCTGGGGTAACTCATCAGAAACTGCCTTCTCTGATAATTTATTCCCACCCAGCTAAAAAAAACAATTCAACCATCCATAAAAACTTTAGTTATCTTTGCAAGCCAATCTGATCATTTGATCTAATAGATGGATAATAAAAAAACATTGTGCATAAATTAAAACATTTCTAAATAGAAGTATGCAACACATAGTTTATCACTACGGAAGTGGGGATAAGCATACATATGATGCCAACAATGCCGATAAGTAAAAACCACATGTAACTTATCAACCAGGCTTGTATTGATGCACATTGCATGTATTATCCAGGCCTTAACTGTTGTGTAATGGAGATTTTAGTGTCCAGCTGCACGGCGCGCCACAGCGCGCCACTGGCGGTCCCAATCCAAAGCTGAGGCGCTGCAGCGCGCTTCAGCGTCAGCAACCAAATGCAGGCGCTGCAGCGGAATTTGTCGCTGCAGCGCGCCATAGCGGATTGCGGCGCCGTAGCGCGCCACGACGTCATTTCAGGTGAAACATTTTTAGGATCATATTCAAACTAATAGGCCGCTGTTTCAAAAGTTTGAGCGCCACAAGTGCGCCATAGCGTGCCGCAGCGCGCTGCGTTCTGGAAGGTCGGGAGCAGCAGCGCGCCGCAGCGCCCGACGGAGACCTGCTTTGTTCCAGGTCACGATCTAAAGAAATCTGATGACATTTTGGATATTTTGGAGTTCGGGAATCACTTAAGTACTTAAGGCTAAGTGCTGAGAAGAAGTTAAAAAGGCTTTTGCAATCAGTTTGGAGGCTATTAGTTATTTGAAGGAGAAGAACCCTAAGTTAAACCCTAGGGAGTTACTGAGCAAGAAAAAGCTTGCTATTTGGAAGGAAAAGTCCAGGAGGTAGCTGCTTCTTCTTTTTCTCCATTCTAAGAGTAGAGCTATAGCTGTGTATGCTGAGTATAGCTCTTGTATCTCTGTAAACCTTGAAGCTTTTTCATAGTGGATTTTCTCGTTGGTGTGGCTCTGTGGTTTTCCCAATCTTGGGTTTTCCATGCATATGCTTGTGTTTGGATGATTTTTTATGTGCATCATTCTTTTTGTTATGATTTTGTGATTTCCTAAGCTAGCTTGGTAACCGTCAACGCACCCCGATCCTCAAAGGCTTTGAACTTTAGTTTGTTGTTTGCATTGCAAGTGGTATTCTGTATTGCTTGTATTGTGCTGTGTTTACTAACAAGTGGTATCAGAGCGTTAGGTTCTTTGCCTTGTTGTTAAGGAGGGTTTGCTTGTTTGAGTGGGAGCAATGGCCAAAAAAATGAGACACAAGATTGAGAAGTTCAGCGGGCGAACTTTGCGTTCTGGAAAATGCAAATGGAGGATTTATTCTACTAGAAGAAGTTGTATCTTCCATTGAAAGTAGCCGACAAGAAACCTAGAACTATGACTGATGAAGAATGGGAGTTCTTGATAGAACCGATTTGGGTTTGATTCATTTATCATTGTCTTCTTTTGTTGCTTCAATATTATTAATAAAAAAACTACTGTAGATCTCATAAATGCTCTGACGAGAATGTATGAGAAGCCGTCTGCTTCGAATAAGGTTTTCTTGATGAAAATACTGTTTAATATGAGGATGGTGGATGGCCATTCAGTGACTGAACAACTCAATGGGTTCAACACCGTGATGAGCTAGTTGAGTTCGGTGGGCATCAGTTTTGATGACGAGGTCCGAGCTCTGTTGTTCCTATCTTTGTTGCCAGACAGTTGGGATTGACTGGTTACAGCCATAAGTAATTCATCAAGGAATGCGTCATTGAAGTTCGATGACATCGTTGGGCTTATGCTGAATGAGGAGGTGTAGAAGAAAACTCATGGAGAGGCATCTACCTCAACATTGAATGCTGAGAGCAGGGGAAGATATGCTGAAAGGAGATATACCGGGAATAGGTCTATGTCTCGGTGAGGTAAATTAAGACCCGAAAAAGCAAAGCTGGATTGCTAGAATTGTGGGAAGGCAGATCACTTCAAGAATGACTGCCCTACTCTAAAGAAGCCAAGTGGTGGTAAGATGCTGAACCTCACTGTAAATGTTTCAGCTAAGGAGGATCAGGATGCTTTGATCCTCTCACTTGTTAACACGGAATCCTGGGTTGTGGACTCGGGCGCCTCTTTTCATGCAAATCTGTCGATGAGTATCTTCAAGAACTACACCAAGGGTGACTTGGGGAAAGTATATCTTGGAGATGATAAGGCGTGTGATATCATCGACAGAGGTGATGTGGATGTGAAGCTACCAAGCGGCGCTATTTGGAAGCTAAAGGATGTTAGACATGTGCCATGTTTAAGAAGAAACTTGATCTCAATGAGCAACTTGAATTATCATTTATGAGAAAAATTATAAAATATCAATCAAAGACTTAAAAGAAGATAATATTCCTAAGAATATTGGCTAAATGCTAAAATATCAGAAACTTAAATGCAGATTGAGCAAACTGTCACTCATCCGAACTTAAAGAACAAAAGGTACTCAGTACATGACAAATATTACATTTTGAATTTTTACTGCTACTTAATTTCGCTTTCGAGCCAAATTTATATTGAAGCTTGGTTGGTTGTTCGGAACTAACATTCGGGGTTGCTACTGGAAAATGGCATCAGTAACATTCGAGGTTGTTACTGGAAAATGACATCCGTAAAATCTGGGGTTGTTACTGAAAAATGATATCAGTAACATTCGGGGTTAGTTACTGAAAAATAACATTAGTAACCTTTATTTTGTGATAATATTTGCTGCAGGAAATTGTTTATATATTTTGCGCTATTGCCTTACTTTTCATGCATTTTATTATTGCCTTATGCTAATCATATATTTTTAAAGTGTAAATATTATTGTGTACTGCAGTACTTAGAGTATTCTCTAATTATTGAAATTTCAATCCCAGTATTATTTTCCGTGCGATATCAGATCAGGTGTTTCTGGGACAATACGCGCAAGAACCCTAAATGCTTAAAATTTTCAATCTTGCTGATAGATCCACGACGTTATTTTGCTTATCTTTTATCATTTTATTTTATTTCTCACTTTTGTACGAAGAGTACGATGAAAGATCTTTTAATATGAATTATTGAAATAAATGAGAAATATCTTTGGCTTTTGTATGTGTATTTTTTTTCTCTCAAGTTACTCAATATAATCATGCAGTATGTGAACACCCGATGTCGGAATGGTTTTCGCTGAATCAACAATCAGGCTTTCACACTTTGTTTTCATAAATCTCTTAGTGGCTATAAAGGATAATTTAAAATATAAAAAACTTATGTTGATTCAAACAACAGTTGCACTTTTGAAACTTAAAGAAAAAGGTATCATATATCTTTTATTACTCTTGTTTGATATGTTTTCCGCTCAGCATCGCACAAATTGATAAAAGTGCTTTTAAAGATCACATAAAATGATATATGAAAAAGTTTGGATAGCTGAGTAGCATGGGTTCCATGTTGATCTATTTTTAGTCTGATCAGACAACTGCTAGGACAAGGCTGTCCAACATTAGGAGTCATAAGGAGCTTATACTGATAAGCCTTTGAGGGGGCAGGTATAGAGGGAAGTTGGGTTATGTAACACAAAGTAGAATCCCATTTTTCTTGATTTTGTACTTGCCTAACAAAATCATATTTTGAGCCGGATGTCAAAACGCTAAATTTCTATATTTATTTTTATGACAATAATTATTTTTATGCTAAAGTTTCAGTACAATTGAAACATGTTTGCAGGGATAAATTTATGCAGCTTTTTGTTTCCTGTCAAATTATTGATTATTTTGCTTATTATTTATGAATTGTAAAGCTGACATCTATCAGTATTTAGTTTTACAACTAACTGGTATTTAAATGCTTGCACTTTTGAAACGTGCCCATATCCGGAGATCGTCCTAAAGGAAATATGCTAAGAAAAAGTTTGGATAACTGAGTATTATGGGTTCCATATTGATCTATTTTTATTCTGATCAGACAACTGCTAGGACAAGGTTGTTCGACATCGGGAGTCAAAAGAATCTTATACTGATAAGCCTTTGAGGGAGCAGGTATAGAGGGAAGTTGGGATATGTAACACAAAATTGAACCTCATTTTCCTCAATTTTGTACTTTCTCAACAAAATCATATTTTGCGCTAGATATCAAAACGCTAAATTTCTATTTATTTTTGTGACTATTTATTTTTATGCTAAAATTTTAGTGCAATTGAAACATGTTTGCAGGGATAAATTTATACAGTTTTTTATTTCCTGTCAAATTATTGATTATTTTGCTTATTATTTAATAATTATAAAGTTGACATCTATCAGTACTTAGTTTCACAATTAACTGGTATTCAAATGCCCACATTTTTGAAATGTGCCCAGATCCGAAGCTTGTTCTAGAGAAAATGTGATAAGAACTAAGCAATGCTGATACTACTACCTACTGATTTACTGTTTTTTAACTCTTTTTAAAGTTTGTAATTTTTATTTTGACCTTTATAATCAAAACTTATGTATTAAAGAATAAATGAGTTATGTTTGATGTCTATATATTTATCTTTTAAATCACTCAATATGCTTCTGCAGCTAGAGGACTTACCCCAAAATCGGTGCTGGATTAGTTCCTGCTAACCTAGCATCGGGTCCCCACAAGTTTCTAGCAATATGTCTGTCATAAATGTAACATGCTATCATAACTAATTAACAAAATAAATTCTAAGACAATCCATTTCAACAAATATCTTGGGCTTTATTTAGAGAGTGATAATGCATATTTAAATGCCCATGATAATAATAATGTTAACAGTACTTCAATGATAATGAAAATTTTTTCAATGATAGCTTTTCCCTATATGATCGAAAAATTAGGCAGATTTCCAAATAAGGCACGATCTAGTATTTGTAAAAATTTCAAGGGTCCAGATTTCAAGTGATGTTGAAGATAAAAATGACAAATCCTTAACGTTTGCTAGGGAATAAGCAAAAAGGATAGCCATCAAAAATAGTGCTCATCTATGCATAAGCATAATGATGCGGCTTTGCATCACTTGCATTCTAAATTGCTATATAATCACGTGATTGGTTTTTTGTCTCAATGTTGTAGAAACAAAATGTCAAACTATAGTGTGACCCAATAAATTATGATAACTTAATAATGTTATCCAAGGAAACTCTTACACACCTTTCACCGTCTCTTGAAACATGGTCGTAAATGAATGCGGGGTTTAGTACAAATAAGCATCCTTGAATTATCACCTGACCATTTTTTATTGTGTCTATTCATTCTATCAATTCAAGTTTTTCATAAGAACTAGTAAACAAAATGCCTGAAAGCACCAAAGACGGCTTATTCCATTAAATTGAACAGATGCAACAATAGCAAAAAATGGCTTTCAAGAACTAGATAAAAAGTGATCAACGGTGTATGACCTTATTTCTATAAAAACTCTGATAGGTCGCGACAGAAATCATTAGCAATAATCATTAGGATTATAGTTGGTTATTAAGCTTGTTGCTCAACCAAAATGGCCAAACGAAAAACACCCAATTCAACATACTGAAATAGGCAATACTAAGGCTGAAAGTTGATGATGACTATCATGAGTTAATTGTAAGTGAATGGCGACAAGGTTGTAAAAAATGATCAGCATTAAACAATTGAAAAATGCTTTTAACAGTCAACAATCATCAACAATTGATGGCCTTCAGCATGTGACAATCATTGGTGGGCCATGGTGGCAGTTGAGGACTACGGAGGTAGAATAATAACATTTAGTGGTTAAGAAAGAGAATGTGTGAGAGTAAGATTGAATCTACATTAAAACAAAGTTAGATTCAAATTAACTGAGATTATTCAATATAAAAGAGGATTATAATGAGCATGATGCTTTAAAAATGATAAATATTAAATAAGTTTAATATAATAATAGCAATTTATGTGTAATATATGCAACCATTGATAAGATTATTCATGTCCTTTGTATCCAATGGTTTTAAGATGATATATGAACTTCAAATCTAATCATTGGGATGGAAATCATCATTATTATATCCTAATTTAAAATAATTTCTATAGGAGAATGTTTCAAAATTAAGAATATTTGAAAAAAAAAAAGATAAATTTAAGAAAACATAATAAGAAGCAACGAGCTATGTATCTAATGATAGAGAAGAGAAAAGAGCATGAATTATAAAATTTTATAAATAATCATAAAGTTCAAACTAGCCATACGCACACAAGATGTAGATTTAAGTGAACTTTCTTTTATTTAGTTGAATTTCAAATTTAAAATCAATAGAAGTTTAAATTTCATATTTTGCACTAGATAACTTAATGTAATGAGTACAATTTTAAGCACATCATATATTTATCAAAGTTAAATACAAAAAATGCACATTTAACTACTTTATTTGCACTGCAGTTTGTCCGTGTGAGCTTTTATAAGTGTGCCTAAAGCCTTATTTGTTGGGCGGTATAAATGCCATATAAAAAAAATGTAGATTGTCTGTAAGCATATTCACAGCAGTTCGAGAATAAAAAAAATATCATATATACTTGGTAACTTATATTAAGCCTATATAGCAATGGTGCCAAGCAGTTACCTTTATATATCAACAAGATGTACTTAAACTTTAAGCTTGTACAAAATGTACAACAATATAAATAAAACTTAAAATGAAACTGAGAATCAGACTAGTAAGATTCTGAAGCATAAAAATATTTCATAAATTAGTAATAAGTAAGAATACAGTAGCTAATATAGAAGCCTTAAATAAAAGAAGAATGACACACCAAGCATTATTAGTAAAATTTACCTTATTCTGCTCAAGGGTAACAGGACGCTCTTGGCATATAGCAGCAACTATGCCACAATAATCATTCAAGGAGATGTCCATTGTTTGAACAGCAACCAAAAAGTAAGGTTTCAGTTTTGTAGCACAATTGTGGATTACCTTCTTAGCTAGCTCGCAAGTAACAGGCATAACTCCCTATAGAACAAAAAACTTCAAGCAAGGGTGCAGTTTATGAAAACAATAAGTCTTGAACAAACAGGCACAATACTACATAACGAAAATCACCTTTTTTGACTTTTGAACATTAGATAGCAAGCAAAGGGCAAGTTCTTGAGATATATCTTCGCTCTCCTCCAATATAAGAGTCATAATCACCTCCATAGATGAAAAGACATTAATAGGATGGTTTGGCCTGCAAGATTTTAGAAGTTTCTTAATATAAAGGAGCAAAAAGGAATTTCCAAATGCTCTCAAGGTAATATAAGTGGCATTCCAACCAGGTAATGTGTTTGTAATTTTGAAATGAATAACAAGGGATATATAAGAAGAAGGGCTTCTATATTTCAAAGAACATCATAACCTACTGAGCGACATGTGTGTGCATGTGTAGTCTAAATGTGATTTACAAAAAAAAAAGAAGATATAAAGTACGCAAAAAACACTCTCATATGTGGGATACCCAACACATTTACTGGTAAGTAATCAAAATTGTAGGCTTCATGAAAGTTCAGTTCAACAATGCATGGGCCTTCATGTCTTTTAACTACAACACAAGATAATCATAACTGTCACATTTTTGCTAAGTAACAAAAAAAGTATCAGAAATCGTTTACCCTTTTAAGAAATAAATATGGCAAGAAATAAAATTTGTTGAATGTAAAAATCCCTTAAATTTACCATAAAATCATCTGAATCCAAGAAGTTTAGATAAGAGTGGCAGCACCACGGCACAACAACAGTCTATGCATAATTCACCAGCCATTAGCAAAAATTGATTGTACTTGGAATGTTAACTTGCTATAAGCTTCAAGCAAATACCGAAGTCCCCTAAACCCTCATCTGACGTTAAAAGAGGAATATCATAAATAGAAAACTGGATCTCAATCTCTAAGTTGCAAACAAAAATAAGACCCTTTAGTAACTGTCTCTCATAAGTTGCATCTTTAGTTACCTCAAATAGCAGGAGGAGAAACACAAATAGGGATTTTGTTATTAAAAAAGAAAACACAAGCCTGCTAGTACACATTAAAATTTATTGTCTGTGCTTGAATTGATCATTTATACTAAACTTTTGCTAGGCGTGTGTCATGAATAAATTTGATATTTGGGAAACTTAAAATGAACAATTTATGTAAAATTATAAAGTTATTACAATATGGTAAGTTACAAATTCTATGCTTTTTAGTAAATTTAAAATGGAATATTTATATAAAGTTATAATTTTGTCACTTAAATAAATTGTAGCAACAAAAATATTGGTGGAAAAAATAGTTTAGAAAGATGAGCTAAATCAACAAAAATATTTTTTTCCAATCTCTATTTATCAATGTGTTTCAAGCCATGAAAAATGTCAAGACTCTGTAGAAAAAGTTTATGCCGGTAAGATGTCAATTAAAATTTCTAATTACATTTCTTAAGAATTTCTTAATGTAATTTAGCCAGTATCAAGAACAAAAAATTTATTTATTTACATATACAACTTACATCAACACTCTTTAATAACACAATATATATTAAAAGTTGAATGTTTTTAAAACTCTTTAACACTTTAGGCATCAACAATGGTCGAATTATTTTATCTTCTTCATTCAAAAATTAAAATCATTTAACTTGTAAGAAATAATAATGAATTAATAAAATATATGTTGGTAACTAATATGGCATGACAAATGCATCATAAAAAAGCAATAAACCTAATTTAAAAGACATGTATACCCTTGCTTAATTAATTAATAAAAATCACTTTTCACCCAAAGTTAACCGTTACATCATTTGAGGCTAAAAAAACCTTTTTTTTAAAGATTGGGACTAAAACAAACAAATAATTAAAAATACTAAAAAATAACATGTGCAAAATGTATCTAAGATAATCCTAGGTTTCTAATTAATAATAATATAACAAATAGCATTTTTCATGTACCAAAAATAAATTTCAAAGAAAACAAATGGTAACTTTTACCTTATACTACTCAATAAAATCTTGAACATCTGTAGAATTAGATCATCACATTCAAGATCCAACATTACAACACAAGAGCAAACGTTTGCCATAATTTCAAGAATAGAAACCCTCTTAGAATATGAGCAGCCTGACAAATCATCCAATTTTTTGAAGGCATCAACAATCAATGCAAATATCTCCTGAATGCAAACAAAACCACCAATGCTTATACTACTGCAAATAAATTTTCAACAATATGTTATTTGCATGAGTATCAAAAGATAAAGGAGATATGGATTGAAAATAGGGAATCTTTCACAAACCTTCATCAAAGCATCATCATATGGAGCATCAGGAGCAGTTATTCTAATTATTTCATTGAAACAAGCTGCTACAAAAACTTTAACATCTGTATCTGAGTGGCTTAAGAATTCTTTGACGATTAACGAATTCATCGCAGGGCGCATTGCATCAAACATAGATGCTGATGGAGATTGTTCTACCCTTGATAGATAGATTTCAGTTTGCTGTAATTTCAAAACCATAGCCAACATTGCAGTCACTAATTATCAAAAGACTAGCTAAGCTATTTTTAAAGGCTAAAGTACATTCTGCTCTATAATGTCTATGGCAATGCAAGCATACTAACAAAGTGCACAAATCTAACAACAATTACAAGAAACAACCAACATTAGGAAGGCTTCACTCGTGTTCAGCAGTCAATAAATGAAATGCCCAAAAAGTCACTTGAAACAAGGTAGAATCTCAAATTATTTGTATACAAATAGCAAGAGCATGTTGATTCAGGCTAACAACTTGATTAATCTTTAGCCTTTCTACAGCAGAAACAGGCAAGAACTTCTGTGAAAACAACGTTTAAAATGTCTAACTTCCAGAATGCTGGAAAAAATTCACAAGCTTTTAACATTTTTACTAAACTACAATTTCTAATGAAATGAGATAGATCTAAGGTAGTATGGACAAAAACCATTGAAAATGTTTGCGTAAAATTTAGGCTCACTACCTCATGCATTAATCAATAAAAACAAATGAAATAAAATGTTTCGAAAGTAAGTTATAGTAATGATGATGATGGTAGTTGTGAGGACTCGGTGCCGGATCAGCGAAAGCTGATCCAGCACCGGTTGTGTGAATAACAATAAGTCCTCTAGCCGCAGGGTCATATTGAATGATTTAAGAGACAAATATATAGACATTAAACATAACTCATTTATTCGTTAATTTACAAGTTTTGATTATAAAGGAGTAAAATAAAACAAAAGTTATAAACTTTAAAAAGAGTCAAAAGAGCGATAAAACAGCAGGAAGCAGTATCATCGCTGTTTGGTTCTTAGCACCTTTCTTCAAGGACGAACTCCTGATCTGGGCACATTTCAAAAGTGCGGGAATTCGAATATCAGTTAGTTGTAAAACTAAGTACTGATAGATGTCATCTTTACAAATGTTAAATAATAAGCAAAATAATCAATAATTTGACAGGAAATAAAAGCTGTACGAACTTATCCCCGCAAACCTGTTTCAATTGCACTTGAAACTTAGCATAAAAATAATTGTAGTCACAAAAATAAATACATAATTTTAGCATTTGATATCTGAGGGAGGAGAGGGGTTGCTGCTGAGGGCTGAGAGGCTAAGGCTAGCAGGGAGGGTGGCTGCTGGCAAGGGAAGGGAGGGCTAGCTGGGCTGCTGTGAGGGGGAGGAGAGGGTTGCTGGTTTGGGGGAGGAAGGGAGAGGGTTGATGGGGGTTTTATAAAGAAGAGAGGGGAGAGGGAGAGGGTGAGGGTCGGCCATGTTGGTCGACAGCCTGCGCCAGAAACGGAGCAGGCAGGCACAAGTTGTGTCGTTAGACAGAGCCTGTGATTGCAGGTTCTGTGATCCGAATCGGGGGGGAGGAATAAGGAAGAAAAAAATTTTAGAAAAAATACTTTTTCGCATTTTTCTGCCGTTTAGCATCCAAAAATAACGAAACTTGACACCGAGGTGTGTTATGATGTAACGAACACCATCAAGCCAAAAATTTTCGATTCGGACAAATATTTTATTTTAAATTAATTTCAGAAGTTTGAAACTTCAAAAATTAATTGAGGCCGAACCGGCTCTCAAAAATCGATGAAACTTTTCGAGCAACCTTTAAATAATATACTTAACATAATGATGCGAAAAATGATAAATTCAGAGACATTTAATTTTCTCAATTTATTGGATTTAAATAATTCAGAAAAATAAAGTGGGAGTTATCCGAATTCTCTCAAACTAGGGCACTTTGATCTAAAAATTATTTCTATTTAAAGGAAATTTTGTTTGCCTTAATTTGAAATTCACCATGGTCCTGATGTCTGAAGCAAGTTTTGACATAATTCGCAAAGTAACGACATTGAGTCGTTACAGTAGTAGCGAGGCGACGGTGGTAAATCCCTTTAAACCCAAAATTTTCAAAAACTCTAATCACTAAAAATAACTATTACTAGAAATCTTCTAGGCCAGCTAAGAAGTTCATTAATATACATGAAATCAAAAGTTCAAAGCGCACCAAAAAAAAGTAAGAATTTTATATCAAATTGTAGATTTGAAATGAGAATCATCAACTAAATACGAATAATAGACGCAAATGGTTCATCAACAAGCTCATAAGCTTCCACAAAATAGATAGCTATTAAATTGGAAAAAAAAGAAAAAAAAAATTAAACAAAATAAAGAAGGCAGTAGTTTACATTGTAAGAAAACATCTTTATTTGAGTTCTACAAATTCAGTTCAAACTAAAGAGTGCCAAACATGTAGCCCTAAAATTTCAACATTCTGCTAAGATCTCAACTACTGAACTTCTACAAGAACACTAAAGGAAATGTAAATGTTAACAATGCAAAAAATGATCTAAAAAATTGCTAATGCAAAATATGAGCATACGTCCATCATTCTCTCAGGTATATGCATTGCTTTTTGCAACTCATTTATAAGTATAAACAAGCAATTTAATGAAGCTGATTAAATCTGCATTCATAATATATATATATACATATATATATATATATATATATATATATATATATATATATAAGTAAATTTCAGATTAGTTATACCATGCAAGCAAGAAAGCTCTTCAACAGATAATATTGAGACTAAGGGTCTGTTTGGAACAATTTGTTTGCTCACTTTTTAAACAAAATGTTGTAAATTTTTTAGATCCATTTAAAGGTTTTTTTTATTTGCTTTATAGAAATGTGGGTTCCAAAAAAACAAAGTCTTGAGGCCATGTTTCGCAATTCCATTTTGTTTGAAATTTGTGCTTTCAGTTTGTTAAATAATGTGTAGATATAACCACCATCCTTCGTGATTCCAATGCTTTGCAGAGGGATTGTTTAGGGTTTTGCATCTTCCCTGGAAGAGCCCAATCCAATGTCAGTTAGCCCCATGCCAATGACTCGGAAATTGAAGACCCCTCCAGTTCAAAATAGGCTTGTTTGAGCCCATCTACCTTTTGATTAAGTCCTAGAGTAAGCAACCCCCATGCCTGCAAGCTCAAGATCAGCAACCCCATACTGGAGAGCCAACGATCATATTTATGGCAAAAATCCCCACAACAACACTGCCTATGGTGGCAATCCCCCACTTTGACATTTTCTACAAATAGTTGCAACTGTCCAACAGCAACTATGCAAGAGCCCCTATAAATAGTTGCAATTGCCCCAGCAGAATCCTAAATATGTCAAATTTACTGCTTATAAGGTTTCTTTGAAGAATGTTAAAATGCTCATCCTAGTAAATAAAAACAAAAACAAGAGCAATCCTTCATCATTCTCAATTAAAAAAACAAAACCAAGCATCAGCAACTTTTTGGAGGTTTCAAATCATTTAGTGAGTATCATAACAACCATTAGAATGATATGTTCCCACGGCACAAGGTAACATGTGTTCATTGTGTTACCCTATAAAAATGCACTAAATCTCATAGGATAGCACGGCCAAATACCAAAACTGTTAATATTAACATTTATATTTTCTTGCTCATTTGATCCATGAACACTTGTTAGAACATCTTATGCTGTTGTGTGGAAACATCCAAATCTACCTTATAATAGGTTATCCATAAGCACAGTATTTAAAAAGTCAATCGGTTGAAACCTGAGAGCTCCCAAAATCGTGGTTTGTAATGCCTTAAGAACCTTTTTGACTCTGTTTTTAAATGTGAACTATTGTTATATACTTTCTTGTGGCCTTGTTTGATCATCATAGTCATCAATTGCCATCATCTATCACTAGAACTTATAAGATCAAATGTAACTCTAAGGTTTTAACCGTCCAAAAATGAGCTCTTCATTGTAACTTCACTATCCGCAAATATTGTATAATCTAAGTCAAATTTTGATCAAGTCAACATTCTCGATAAAAGTTACAACTGCAATCTCTTTAGTCATGGAATCATCAATCATCACTCAAAAGGGTATAGGTAACCTGAATTTTTCTCTTTTTCACTATATCCTTAATATAGTGATATTGTATTGCAATATAGCTACCCTTGAAATTATTTGCCAAATTGCTGGTCCAATAAATTTCCACTAGATTATCACAGCAAATTACATTATTTCCACTTGTCAACTTACCAAAAGTTAGGCTTAATTTTTTACAAGAACGCTACAATCCATACAGTATGTGCTAACCACACTACAAAATATGTACTCAGCTATAGTGAATGTAGAAACACATCCATGTTTTTGCTACCAAAAAATCACTTCACCACCATACATAAATAAATATCCTAAAGTGAATATTTGGTCATCTATATCACCTCCAAATCTTGCATTGAAATAATCAAGCATCCCTAATATTCTATTTGATTTAATAACTTCTAGTGCAGTATACCCTTTGAAGTACTTCATAATCCCTTTAATAGCTTCCAATACATTGAACTAAGATTACTCTAATATCTACTAATATAAATAGTTGGGTACATTAAATCAAATCTAGTGCATAGTATTGCATACATCAAGCTCCCCATTTCCTATGAATATGCAACTTCAAGCAGTTTCTACCCTTGTTCATGGTCTTATTCCTTAAGAAACCACATTTCCATGACTAACATGAAGGAAATGAATTGCAATTCTACAATTTGAACAGCTTGAAAAAAGTTTGTGTCTCGCTTGACTAAAGCACAATATACTCTAGTCTCGAGTGATTTAAATTCCAATGAAATGGGATGCTTTGCCCATGTCCTTCATCTCAATTTCTTTATTTAGCTTGATCTTGATCATAATATGCTTATTTATATAAGCCTTAGCAAGCAATACACCATCAACTTATATATATAATATTATGAACTTGCTCCCATGTTTCTAAACATGCATGCAACAATCTAGTTTATTTGCTACAAACTCAATTAGATAACTAAATAAATTTTAAGATACTATATATTAGAATATTTTTATTATGTGTGTCTATATCATTCAATCTGCATAGTTAATATTCATAACCTACAACTAAAAATCCTTTTTGGTCACTTCATGTAGATCAATTCCTTCAATTCGACATTAATGAGCACCATTTTTACACATCTGATGTAATTTTAAATTAAATGTTCAATCAATGATATGATCATCCTAATAAATGCATACAACGCTACCAGAAAATATCTCTTGAAAATTTTAACCCACCTTCAATGTAAATTAATTGACAAAAAATCAAGACTTAAACTTATTTATAGACAGCAATTCATTTTGAAGCCTGCATCCATGTTATTGCATGCCTTTTACCGAGCAAGATGCATAGTTCTCTTATACTAATTCTTAGTATGAGAATATATCCCTTTATGCCTTTAAAAATGGTTATAATTCAACTGATTTCATTGCTTCCCATTAACTAGTTGGATGGAACAGTTCCAATTCTAGAGAAATATGATGGCCCACATAGTTATAAATAATAATCATTCGTCCGCACAGGTGGAGTATGCTTTCTTTTGTTCAAACACATCAAAAGATGGTTGTGGTTCCAGATATGGTAAACAAGCATGTGTGAGTAATGGCCAATTCATAAGTTTCTCTTCCACATCCAGGTGATCTACATATTCTCTAACTCCTTGGCCATCTTATTTATAAATATATCTTAAATTGGTTAAAGATTTTACTGCCAGCATCACTTTGGTGAAAATAATTGCCTCGATCAAGTAAGCACTATGAGTATCCTTCCGACAGATATGAAAATAGTGGAATGAGCTAATTCAATACATAGCCTTTCCTTTAATTGCAAGAACAAGAAAAAATAAAATTGAGGGCAAGTAAAAATAAAACAGGCACAGAAAAGGCGGAGAATATAAAATTTTGAAGACAGAAACGTATGTCTGAAACTTACATCTAGAAGATACAGAAGTTCGCCAACATCCCGAGGAGGGGAGGCGAGTCTGATGCCCAATTCCCTTAGCCGAACCTCTATTTCCTTCTCCGTGGGCTCCATTTTAGATGACTGATTCGCAAGACTTCTGAATCCAGAACAGCCTCATATCATATAAATCACGAAGATTAGGGTTCTGGCTGATCAGCGGAGGAAGGGGAAGATCGCGAAATGTCGAAATGTCGAAATGTCTGTGGAATGCTTATCGTTGTTCAGGGACTTCCACAATTCGAATAGTTCATCAGTACTGACAAAGTGCGGAGGTTATGATAAATTTATTAAAGAAGAGTTTTGAGTAAAATTATAATTGCTAGAAATGAAAGCAATTTTTTTAATAAAAATCTAAGAATTTTTTTATTTTTTATTTATCAAGACACTAAATATTTTTAATAAACAATTATAAATTTTAATTATCCTAAATAGCTAAACCATAAAATAAAAATTATATTTGATATATATATATATATATATATATATATATTAGTGGGATCTAATTTGATTATAATAATAAGTACTCTTTCTCTATATTTTTAATAAATAATAAAAATTTAATCGAACTTTTGATTTATTTATTTAAGCATCTAATATTTCTTGGATAAAATCATAGAGAGAGATTTTACTCATTATAATTTGCATATTTATTAATATTTTACTTTTAATATATTTTCTATAAATTAATAATTAAAGCTTTTACATTATTTTTATATTTGTAAAAATATAATTAATTACACTTTTCCTTTCATTTGTAATAATTTAATGCTAACAAATAACCTATAATTTTATTAATGTAATAATTTATATTTTATAGAAAATTTTACCTATAAAGAGTTACTTTTTCATTAAGAGTATTGTAGGATTGTATTAAGACATATTTAAGTATAATTAAAAATAATTAGATAAAAATAAATATTTTAATTATCATTTTATTACAGAGTTAAATTATTTAAAATGAATCAAAATGACTCAAACTCAACCAGAATTCGAACAAGTTCGAGTCGAATTCGAGTAAAGGCTACTCAAACTCTACAATTTTTGAAAAATGGCATACAATTATGCCTCGTGTGTATTTATTTATATATTTTTTTTTACTTCAAAAGATTAAAAATGGTTGAATATTTATTTATTTATTGAAATATATATATATATTTGTATATATAGTTTATTTATATATTCTTGAATTCAGTAAGATTTCATACTACATTTCAGATCATCATATATTTCTTAGTATTTTTTAAAAATTAATAAAACACATACAATTATCATTTAGTAGCAACTGACGCGCTAGCAGGTCTTTGCCTCTAATCGCATTCTTCCACGTCACAGAAAATGCCACGCCTCGCATTCCCATTCGTCCTCAACCGCTACTCCGACGTGGCTGCTTCATGTTAGATTTCCAACGAGCACGTCAATCTTTATTTCTTTTATTATTACTTTTTTATTAAAGAAAATTTTTGTCTGATTCCGGCATGAACGCGGAGCTCCGACTTCAGATCGTCACAGCATAACATCTACTTCGCATCCTGTCGCCGTGGCTTCCAACGAGCCACCGTCCCTCCATCGCCGGAAACCTACATCCGTTCTTCCACCGCAAACCCTAATCTCCTCACCCAGACATCGACGTGCTGTCGATCCTGTGCTTCCCTTCTGGCAGCAGACTTGGTTCCTTCTCGTCCTCTTGCTCATGGCGCTTTCCTTTTTCGCTCTCGCAGTTTTCCTCTACATTGGCTTCGAGTTCGAGGAGGGTTCTCCTGTTTCTTCGTTCGCAGCCACATCAGAGGGCGTCGAGGTCCGTCACGAACGTTAAGAATTCGAGGTCTTTTAATTTTTTTTGCTTTATTGTAAAATTTGCTTGTTTTCTATGAAGATAACGTATGGAACAACTCTTAAGCTTATGCACGAGAGAACTAAGTTTCGACTGCACTCTCATGAGGTTCCGTACGGGTCAGGGAGCGGCCAACAGTCCGTTACAGGATTTCCCAACGTTGACGATTCTAATAGTTACTGGGTACGTGTTACGTTTCTTGTCAGTTTTACTTTTGATTTGTGGTCTTTGTATTTAACTACTGTAAAGGATTAGTTCCTTCTTAGGATAAGTAATAGTAAAAGGGGACATGTCCACAAATCTTAGATGCTTGATATGTTGTCCGGATGTAATCAGTTCAGAAAGTTCTAGAAATACTTCCATGATAAGCCATAATTCGCCTCCTCAAGTTTGAGGCTGTGAGAGGGCAACAAAACTGTCAATGAGTTGCTTGAATCGTTGTGCTGTGAGTTTTTTGGTTAGACATCTGCTAGCTGAAAGGTTGTAGGCGTGTAAAGAATGATCTTGACTTTAAGCCCAAACCTTAAGAAAGATCTGAGTATTAGTAGGTCTAAAGGTCTAAAAGATCTAAGAAGAGGTTAAATTGAGATAAGGAAATCATTATGATTTTTACGTTGCAAGAAAAATTTAGCTTTGATTCGAATAAGTATATTTGAGGATTTTGAGAATTATCAAAATGAGATTTTTGATTCTCTTTAGATTTTGAGTAAGACACTTATCAAATCAAGTACAAAGTGGTAGTTGATCTGAACATGCATTCATGCGGGAACAAAACTTTGGGTTGCAGGCAAGACATTATTGCACCACAGCTGAGGACAAAGTTGGAGAAGGTTGGCCCAACTTGTAAAGGAGGAGCTGAATCCATTGTAGTTAGTTAACTTGAGGTTGTAGCAATGACTTTTTACTAGCTTCAGTGTTGGTTCGTGCAACAGTCAATCGACTTTTCCTTGGTAAACCATTGACTCGCGATCATTGGGAAATTCAACTCAAATTGCATCAGAGCATGAGGTTAATTGCAATTAATGGGGGAGGATTGGAGTAATATACCATGATGTGGAGTGTGCTTTACATAACAAATAATCCTTCCCAGCACAATATAATGCTTACTTGTGGGAGCATGTAAAAATTGTGATAATTTTTCAACCACTAAAGTTGATGTCCGGTTGGGTGAGTAGAAGGTACTGAAGGAGCGAATTATTTGATGATATGTGGTTGGTGTGGGCAAGAGCTCATTTGTTGTGATCTGCATCTTAGATGAGAGGGCCAATGGGGTAGAACACAATTTGTGCTCAGCCATAGTTGTTTCTTATAATAACTCACATAGAGATGAAGCCAAGGTGGTTCGACTCTCGAGAGATGGGGAGCCACGGTGGAAGCGAGTTATAAGAGTTTTCCAGGAAGGGTATTCAATAGTAAGATGGGAGTTGAAGGGTATGAAATTAATAAGATTCTTCTTTTAGGAGAAGGCTCCAAAGGAGGAGGTTAGATGCTAGTAGAGAATAAAAGGTGTTCTTTGAGATGCCAGGCTACACGTAGGTATCTTTACGAAGGGTATGGAATAGTGAGACGTTAGTCGAAGGTTGAAACTCCAAGAGAGATGAGACCGTGAGGCGTAAGGCAGGTTGATTGAAGAAGAAATGTAATTGGGAGCCGTAAGGAGGATCCAAAGGATATGAGCCAATATGCGAAGATTCGAAGAGCCGATAGGCGAAGTCAAACCAGTTTTGCTAGGTTTTTCCTCAGGGTTGGTTGATGTCACCAATGTTTTTGATGGAGAAATTCGTATTTAATGCGCTGATGAAACGACAAATGAACAATAAGCTATTGCCAGAGTGAAGGACATCATCAACATGTACAATCAGATAAAGAATGTGAGTATTTGTGAAGAGGAAAGGATCAAGCTCGCTTGCAACAAATCTGAATGAGTGCAACAATTGGGAAATTGTTTGAGTTCATGGATTGCTTTGTTGAGTTGACACAGATGAATAGGTTATTGCGGGAGTGGTTGGATCATGTATATTGTTATTTGAAGGTTGTCACTGAGAAAGGCATTATTAAAGTTTAAATTGTCTTACCTGAAAGGTGTGCATAGCAGCTAGGACTAGAATGCTTTGAATTGTAGTGGGTTTTATTATTAGAGTATAGGTTATGATAATCTAGACTGTATTGTTAACAAATTTCTCAAATGCTACATTTCGCCTAAGTTTAGGGATGAAGTTTTGTCGAAAATAATTCAAATGATTTTTAAAGATATGCCTTACAAGTAAATATTCCAATTATCTAATAATTCCCGACATGCTAACAAATGTCTTAATGTTCTATAATGATTATTTATTTGGGGATAATAATATGATTAGAATTATACAGATTGTGAGGCCAATGCCAGAGACGTCTTCCAAGCAAGGCGATGCCATACCGCACGGAACAATCATCCGTCTGCAACACATGAGAACCAAAAGGTGGCTGCACAGTCATTTGCATGCGTCCCCTATTTCAAGCAATTTGGAGGTTAGCAGCAGTTCTTCCCATGAAACTATTATTTCTTTACGTTGAATTTAGTATTTTTTTATTGTTTGGGAAAATTACATACATAACCCCAGAAATTTGTGTTTTTATGAAATGACAACCCTCCTTAAATATGAACCAACAATCAATATGCATTTATGCACTCACGATCAAATTCGTTGTATATTTCATAAACTTGTTGAGTATTTTATTTTGGGACTCTTCGAAACTATAAGATAGTTTCTTTGAAAAAGATGTTGGTAGGGTGGTAATTCTGTAATTATGCATGCAAAAGTCCCATAAAGAAGGATAGATGCACTCTTTTCACTAAATTTTTAGTTAGTTGTATGTCCCTCCAACATTAATCTCAATATCTACAAAAAAATGTCTCAATATCTCCCAATTAACTCTTTAAAAATAAAAAAAATAGTATTAAATTTACATTTATTTATGGGAATTCTAATACTATGTGACTTCTTTCTTTATAAATTACTGCCTGCTTAAACAATGAAAGTAAGTGTAAAATACTTTTTTTTTTTTTTTTTTGCAATTTTATGTCTCGATTTCATTTTGTTCCTAATATTGTTGCAGGTGAGCTGCTTTGGTGGCGACGGTCAATCGGACACTGGAGATTATTGGCGGTGGATTTTTTTTTTTTTCCTTATGGGATTCACTAAAAATATAAAAATTTTAAATATAAATAATTTAGAAAGTTATTTAGAAATCAAAGATATATTTTATGGTTCTAATAAATATATTATTCTTATTATTATTATTTATAGGGTTGAGATAGAAGGGAGTGGAAAGACTTGGAAACAAGACCAAAGAGTAAGACTGAAACATGTCGACACTGGCGGCTATTTGCACAGCCATGATAAGAAGTACACCAGAATTGCTGGAGGACAGCAAGAGGTAAATTTGTATTTTTAATTTCTATATAAGAAGCCTGATATATAAGTATTGCTATACTTATATATTATGATACACCAGATCATTATGTGTCAATTTAATGTGTAAGTAGATTATTAGTTGAATATATTTTTTGTAGGATTTATATGCAAAAATAAAAATAATTTTTTTTTATTAATCATGAATATTTTTTAATACATATTTTTGTATAAATATATTATTATTATTTTTAATTTTGGGTACTCATTCAGGTGTGCGGAGTTCAGGATAAGAAGCCTGATAACATTTGGTTGGCTGCTGAAGGCGTCTACCTGCCACTCCTCTCAAAGTTAGATCAATTTTAGGATCATAAGTTCAATCTTATTTTTTTTTTTATTTTTTTTTTTTATTTTGTGACACTTCAGCAATTAAGAAAAAAAAAAGGACGGTTGTGATGAACTTGTTTAGGTAAACCCAATGCGATGAAATAATGTTTTATTTTGAACTTACCTTATTTCATCAACTTTGGCTCAATAAAGAGTAAACAAAGTCTGTTGAAAGCCCTCGAAAGTTTGATTAATGGGAGAGATGATCGTCAAGAGCAGCTAGCTGCTGTTCTTTTTTATTCTAATATTTAATTTGTTAACGACACTGTTAATATTTAGTCGGTTCAAAGGATACAAAGGTAAGTTTACATAGTTATCTTATTTCTTGTAGCCCTAACGCGGCACCAAACGTTCACAACGGGTTCATGTCATTTGGGAAGATTGCAATAGAAGGATATTTGCGTATAGTAATTCTCTAAATGCTTTCTTAGAGGGCAGGAGATCACTATCTTTATAGTAACTATGAAGCGTACGGTGCTTGTAAGACTGCCTGACTTTTTAATGGTGTTAAATAACTCTTCTTGTATTAGAGAGAATCATATAGAGAGTAAGTCAGAGAGTATATATTTAGCACATGCTAACAATCATTAAGTTTTGATAAATTACAGTAAAAAAATAATATATATGACATTTTCTGTTACAACATTAATACCAACTATCAAACAAAAAACTTGAGATTCAATTACATATTTAATATTTAATTATATAATTACTTACGTTAATTAATGCATCTTGCTTATATATACTATTAAGCTAATCATTTGAAAAACAATCGATTAATAACATAATAGTAGAAAATTTCTAGAAAAAGACAATCCTTACTTCAAATCCAACATTTTCCAAGTGTTTTGTAACTATGAATTTATTTATGGTAATTGATGCCTCTTAATTATATAAACTATTGATCTAATTATTGAATTAATCATCAATTAATAACAATTTTGTAAAATTAAAAAAAAGAAAAATCACTCTTTAGAGATCGTCATTAATGGCAGTTTTGGTGATGCCCAGAATTTTTTCCAGTTCCCCACTTTCGTATGCCTCCACAGTGTCTGCGATAAAATTCAAAAACAAAATTGAGAATTTGCATGATTTTGCTTGCACTTTATTAATTAAATTTATGTGTTCAAGCTTTTGACAATGAAAAAATCTGCAAAAAAGAAGAGTGGAGATAAATTACCATCAGAGCCACCCAAATGCTTTCCATGGATGAAGATTTGAGGGACAGTGCGCCTTCCAACAATTGCAGACAGCGCGGCTTGGATTTTCCCGCCATCATCTATCATCATCATCATCATCATGATCACCATTCATCGTGATAACAAGAGGACAATTAAAATAAGAAAAATGCTCTCATTCCTAACAAATAACTTAAACCGTGTTAAAACTGGGAATATGGCAAAACAAATTACGATACTGCCAATCTCTCTCCATCCAACTGCCCACATTGAGTTCTTCAGGTGTTCTTGATTATTTGTTGACTATTGAAGCAAGGCTCGTAAGATAGTTTGGAATGCATGAAATAAAATAAAATAAAATAAAGGTACTCCAAAAATGTCATAAATCTCTCTATGAAACCAATTCTGCTTTTATACTCGACAATAATTACTAATTTTTGGGAAAAATACAAAAGGTATCAAAACTGTATATGCACATTCACAAGATGAGTTCAGTATTAAAAATTAGTTCAAGGAAACAATGCAGACACATTCTCAATCTCAAGCTCGGCCAAAGCTTCATAATGATAACTACTCAACATCATTACAGTAGTAATCCTCATAACTTACTATTGCAATCAATGCAATACAGCTTCTTTAAGCTAATTAAATGTCTAGTTTTTATGAAAAAAAGGGTCCCAATTATAATCATAATTATTTACATTAAGTGAGGGAAAACAAAATAAAAAGGACAAGAACCACACCTCTTTGATCAAGCTCCACTACATATGGCGCTTTCTTTAACTCACTGAAAACAGCCTTTGCTCTTTGACAGTACCTTGTGTCATCCAAAATCAAGAGGAATAGAAACATGCACAATCATGAATGGCCCATGTAAAATATAGAGAAGCTACGCAGTAAAATAATTAATTAATTTTGCTGATTTGCTAGCAATAAATCACATAATAATATAATGCATCGAAAATGAGGTCAAAATAGTGAACTTACGGGTGTGAAATATAAAAATTACATTTTAGCAAAGTATAAACTAAGACTAAAAATGAGGTGAGTGTGACATTACTGTCACAATTGGGAAAAAAAATTCTTCCTTTCGATGAAACAACCCACAAGAACATTGATCAATTCAATTGTTGCAATATCTAAGAAATAAAAAACCAAGAACTATAATTAAGAAGAAAACTTCGAACCTCCGACAATGGCTCCACTTGATTGACTACAAAATTGAAACACATTTTGACGAAATGCAATCATTTGATACTACACCCTGGCTAGCTAAGACAAATTCCTTGCCCAAAGATGCCAAGTAAAGAGGCGGAAGAGAATGAATTTGACACAACAAGCCATGATGAAGAGCTAAAGAATTAGTGAAAAGAAAAGAGCATAAATCATTAGAAGAGACGGAATGGATGGAGTCAACATTAGATGATACTCAAATATGAAAACTATAAACCATTAATAAAACTTGTATAATAATTTATTTAACAAGGTTTTGGGACTTGATTATAAGGGAATTTAAAACTTCAATAATATTTCCAGCATGAATCAACATGAATATTGCAATCTCATACTCTTAAACAGCGTTCATCAAAGGCAATGTTAAGAAAAAAAAAAACAATGTAAGACCCCAGTGCACTATTAGAATTTCTTTTTAGCCTGGGAAACCAATTTTTTTTTGTTATATCTAACCAATTGTCACCCTATGAATTGCGAGGCAGTTTAAAGGAGATATTACATATATGGATGAACACTGTCGTATTGAACACCGACCAACAGCTTAAGCCTATAAAGCCGTAAAGTTTAACTCCATATTGAACTTCACATGAAACCAATAGAAACCATGGTTATCCATGTAGCGAACATGCATTCATATTTTCATCAAGTCTTCTAAGCATTAGTTCATGCATCATATGATCAAGCACACATCTCAAATAAATGCATATCATGAGAGCAATAGGCCATCAAAAAATAAGTCTTCATGCTATTAGATTAACAAAGACAGTAATTCGTCTGATAGCAAAACACATGCAAGAAATCCATGAAGTTTCCAACTAAAATTAATACTACTTAATAACATAAAATCTGAACTAAAGAAAGCAACAATCCCACCTCCCAAAATTTCAATTGCAATCATTCCCAGAAGCAAGAGAAAGGCAAGCAAATACTAGTTAACAACATAAAATTTAAACTCATAATAACAAGAGAAAGGCAAAAAATACTTGAATTTACAACTAAAAATTAATACTACTCAATAACATGAAAATCCGAACTAAATAAGACAATCACATCTCCCAAAATTTCAATTGCAATCATTCCCGACCTCAAAATTGCTCTAATCAGCATTAGCCTATCCGAAATACAGCATGGCAGGTGGAATTAGACAATCCAAAGAAAGAAATAGCAAGAGAAAGGCAAGAAAATACTTGTTAACAACATGAACTACTCAATAACAAGAGAAAGGCAAGAATTACATGAACCTTACAGCTAAAATTTATACCACTTAATTACATGAAAATCAGGCTAAATGAGACAATCCGGTTTCCCAAATTTTAATTAAATCCATTCCCGGCCTCAAAACTGCCCTAATCAGCATTAGTTTTAATCGAAACACAACATGGCAGGCGAAATTCGGCAATCCAAAGTATGAAAGAAGCAAGAGAAAAGAAAAACTTAGTGGAGAGGTAGATTTACGGGCAATAGGACTTGGAGAAGATAACAATGTCGTGCGCAGCGACGGTTTTCTTCACGAAAGCCTCTTTACCGACCGCTCCTGAGACCAACATAGACGAGAAGAGAATTGAGGAAGTTATTGCTAAAATATAGATTGCCGCAGTTCCGAATCGGATGCTCGCCGCCGGCGCCATCCCTTCACGGATCTCGTGCACGCTTTAGGAGCACTGGAAGAAAGCTTGGGAGACTTTCTTTTTACTGAAAATTTGTTGTTATTAAATTTGGGTTTTTGCATATATATATATATATATATATATATATATATATATATAATACACGTTTAAATATTTAACAAAAAAAAATTACATTTTAACAAATTTACATTTTTTTTTGGTATCAAGAGATTATTTATATATCTATATACATACACAAAATAAAAAAAACATATTCAATGATCAATATTTAATTTTTAATATTTATACACAAATATTACTATT